>NC_069494.1:17190044-17249706 GCF_026875155.1 Cherax quadricarinatus
GTGTGTAAGTGTTGCAGATGTTGTGTGTTTGTAAGTGTTGCAGATGTGTTTGTGTAAGTGTTGCAGATGTGTGTAAGTGTTGCAGATGTTGTATGTGTGTAAGTGTTGCAGATGTAAGTGTTGCAGATGTTGTGTAAGTGTTGCAGATGTTGTGTTTGTGTAAGTGTTGCAGATGTTGTGTGTAAGTGTTGCAGTTGTAAGTGTTGAGATGTTGTGTAAGTGTTGCAGATGTTGTAAGTGTTGCAGATGTATGCCTGTAAGTGTTGCAGATGTTGTAATGTGTGTAAGTGTTGCAGATGTTGTAAGTGTTGCAGATGTAAGTGTTGCAGATGTGTGTAAGTGTTTGCAGATGTGTGTAAGTGTTGCAGATGTTGTGTAAGTGTTGGAGATGTAAGTGTTGCAGATGTATGTGTGTAAGTGTTGCAGATGTTGAGTGTAAGTGTTGCAGATGTGTGTGTATAAGTGTTGCAGATGTTGTGTAAGTGTTGCAGATGTTGTGTAAGTGTTGCGGATGTTGTGTAAGTGTTGCATATGTAAGTGTTGCAGATGTGTTAAGTGTTGCAGATGTGTGTGGTAAGTGTTGCAGATGTGTGTAAGCGTTGCAGATGTTGTGTAAGTGTTTGCAGATGTAAGTGTTGCAGATGTAAGTGTTGCAGATGTGTGTTTGTAAGTGTTGCAGATGTGTGTAAGTGTTGCAGATGTTGTGTTTGTAAGTGTTGCAGATGTGTGTTTGTAAGTGTTTCAGATGTATGTGTGTAAGTGTTGCAGATGTTGTAAGTGTTGCAGATGTGTGTTTGTAAGTGTTGCAGATGTGTGTAAGTGTTGCAGATGTGTTTGTGTAAGTGTTGCAGATGTTGTGTTTGTGTGTGTTGCAGATGTAAGTTTGCAGATGTATGTGTGTAAGTGTTGCAGATGTTGTAAGTGTTGCAGATGTGTGTTTGTAAGTGTTGCAGATGTTGTATGTAAGTGTTGCAGATGTGTAAGTGTTGCAGATGTTGTGTTTGTGTAAGTGTTGCAGATGTAAGTGTTGCAGATGTTGTAAGTGTTGCAGATGTATGCCTGTAAGTGTTGCAGATGTTGTAAGTGTTGCAGATGTTGTGTGTAAGTGTTGCAGATGTGTGTAAGTGTTGCAGATGTGTGTAAGTGTTGCAGATGTGTGTAAGTGTTGCAGATGTTGTGTGTGTAAGTGTAGGAGATGTAAGTGTTGCAGATGTGTGTAAGCGTTGCATATGTTGTGTAAGTGTTGCAGATGTTGTGTAAGTGTTGCAGATGTTGTAAGTGTTGCTAGCATGTGTGTGTGTAAGTGTTGCAGATGTGTGTAAGCGTTGCATATGTTGTGTAAGTGTTGCAGATGTTATGTAAGTGTTGCAGATGTAAGTGTTGCAGATGTGTGTGTGTAAGTGTTGCAGATGTGTGTGTGTAAGTGTTGCAAATGTTGTGTGTTTGTAAGTTGTTGCAGATGTGTGTTTGTAAGTGTTGCAGATGTTGTATGTGTGTAAGTGTTGCAGATGTTGTGTGTAAAGTGTTGCAGATGTTGTGTTTAAGTGTTGCAGATGTGTGTAAGTGTTGCAGATGTTGTGTTTGTGTAAGTGTTGGAGACGTTGTGTTTGTGTAAGTGTTGCAGATGTTGTGTTGTGTAAGTGTTGCAGATGTTGTGTGTAAGTGTTGCAGATGTGTGTTTGTAAGTGTTGCAGATGTAAGTGTTGCAGATGTTTAAGTGTTGCAGATGTTGTGTTTAAGTGTTGCAGATTGTGTAAGTGTTGCAGATGTTGTATGTAAGTGTTGCAGATGTTGTGTAAGGTTGCAGATGTTGTATGTAAGTGTTGCAGATGTAAGTGTTGCAGATGTGTTGTAAGTGTTGCAGATGTGTGTAAGTGTTGCAGATGTTGTGTGTGTAAGTGTTGCAGATGTTGAGTGTAAGTGTTGCAGATGTGTGTATATAAGTGTTGCAGATGTTGTGTGTAAGTGTTGCAGATGTTGTGTAAGTGTTGCGGATGTTGTGTGTGTAAGTGTTGCAGATGTAAGTGTTGCAGATGTAAGTGTTGCAGATGTTGTGTAAGTGTTGCAGATGTAAGTGTTGCAGATGTGTGTAAGTGTTGCAGATGTGTGTAAGCGTTGCATATGTTGTGTAAGTGTTGCAGATGTGTAAGTGTTGCAGATGTAAGTGTTGCAGATGTTGTATGTGTGTAAGTGTTGCAGATGTTGAGTGTAAGTGTTGCAGACGTGTAAGTGTTGCAGATGTGTGTAAGCGTTGCATATGTTGTGTAAGTGTTGCAGATGTTATATGTGTGTAAGTGTTGCAGATGTTGTATGTGTATAAGTGTTGCAGATGTAAGTGTTGCAGATATAAGTGTTGCAGATGTGTGTAAGTGTTGCAGATGTGTAAGTGTTGCAGATGTTATATGTGTGTAAGTGTTGCAGATGTTGTATGTGTATAAGTGTTGCAGATGTTGTGTGTAAGTGTTGCAGATGTAAGTATTGCAGATGTATGTAAGTGTTGCAGATGTGTGTAAGTGTTGCAGATGTTGTAAGTGTTGCAGATGTTGTAAGTGTTGCAGATGTATGTGTATAAGTGTTGCAGATGTGTGTAAGTGTTGCAGATGTTGTGTATAAGTGTTGCAGATGTGTTGCAGATGTGTGTAAGTGTTGCAGATGTTGTGTGTAAGTGTTGCAGATGTAAGTGTTGCAGATGTGTGTAAGTGTTGCAGATGTGTGTAAGTGTTGCAGATGTTGTGTGTAAGTGTTGCAGATGTTGTGTGTAAGTGTTGCAGATGTAAGTGTTGCAGATGTGTGTAAGTGTTGCAGATGTTGTAAGTGTTGCAGATGTTGTAAGTGTTGCAGATGTGTGTAAGTGTTGCAGATGTAAGTGTTGCAGATGTGTGTAAGAGTTGCAGATGTTGTAAGTGTTGCAGATGTAAGTGTTGCAGATGTTGTGTGTAAGTGTTGCAGATGTAAGTGTTGCAGATGTTGTAAGTGTTGCAGATGTTGTAAGTGTTGCAGATGTTGTGTGTAAGTGTTGCAGATGTAAGTGTTGCAGATGTGTGTAAGTGTTGCAGATGTTGTGTGTAAGTGTTGCAGATGTTGTGTGTAAGTGTTGCAGATGTAAGTGTTGCAGATGTAAGTGTTGCAGATGTTGTAAGTGTTGCAGATGTAAGTGTTGCAGATATGTGTAAGTGTTGCAGATGTTGTAAGTGTTGCAGATGTAAGTGTTGCAGATGGCCTTAACTGTGTTGATGTTGCAATTGAGTCTGTGTTGTCTGAACTGTTATGTACAAGTGACATCAATATTAATATTGAAGGACCTTACCGTACCAGGTGTGGACCTTACCGTACCAGGTGTGGACCTTACAGTACCAGGTGTGGACCTTACAGTACCAGGTGTGGACCTTACAGTACTAGGTGTGGACCTTATTGGGAGCGCTTGAGGTTCCTAAACCTGTATTCCCTGGAACGCAGGAGGGAGAGATACATGATTATATACACCTGGAAAATCCTAGAGGGACTAGTACCGAACTTGCACACGAAAATCACTCACTACGAAAGCAAAAGACTTGGCAGACGATGCACCATCCCCCCAATGAAAAGCAGGGGTGTCACTAGCACGTTAAGAGACCATACAATAAGTGTCAGGGGC
The DNA here is from genome assembly GCF_026875155.1 of Cherax quadricarinatus. NCBI lineage: Eukaryota > Metazoa > Arthropoda > Malacostraca > Decapoda > Parastacidae > Cherax > Cherax quadricarinatus. The sequence goes on from NC_069494.1 coordinate 17,193,679, forward strand.
CCGAGACTGTTCAACTGCCTCCCAGCACACATAAGGGGGATTACCAACAGACCCCTGGCAGTCTTCAAGCTGGCACTGGACAAGCACCTAAAGTCAGTTCCTGATCAGCCGGGCTGTGGCTCGTACGTTGGTTTGCGTGTAGCCAGCAGCAACAGCCTGGTTGATCAGGCGCTGATCCACCAGGAGGCCTGGTCACAGACCGGGCCGCGGGGGCGTTGACCCCCGAAACTCTCTCCAGGTAAACTCCAGGTAATACCAGGTGTGGACCATACAGTACCAGGTGTGGACCTTACAGTACCAGGTGTGGACCTTACAGTATCAGGTGTGGACCTTACAGTACCAGGTGTGGACCTTACAGTACCAGGTGTGGACCTTACAGTACCAGGTGTGGACCTTACAGTATCAGGGTACCAGGTGTGGACCTTACAGTATCAGGGTACCAAGTGTGGACCTTACAGTATCAGGGTACCAAGTGTGGACCTTACAGTATCAGGGTACCAAGTGTGGACCTTACAGTATCAGGGTACCAAGTGTGGACCTTACAGTATCAGGGTACCAAGTGTGGACCTTACAGTATCAGGGTACCAAGTGTGGACCTTACAGTATCAGGGTACCAGGTGTGGACCTTACAGTATCAGGGTACCAGGTGTGGACCTTACAGTATCAGGGTACCAGGTGTGGACCTTACACTGTCAGGGTACCAAGTGTGGACCTTACACTGTCAGGGTACCAAGTGTGGACCTTACAGTATCAGGGTACCAGGTGTGGACCTTACAGTATCAGGGTACCAAGTGTGGACCTTACAGTATCAGGGTACCAAGTGTGGACCTTACAGTATCAGGGTACCAGGTGTGGACCTTACAGTATCAGGGTACCAGGTGTGGACCTTACAGTATCAGGGTACCAAGTGTGGACCTTACAGTATCAGGGTACAAGGTGTGGACCTTACAGTATCAGGGTACCAAGTGTGGACCTTACACTGTCAGGGTACCAAGTGTGGACCTTACAGTATCAGGGTACCAAGTGTGGACCTTACAGTATCAGGGTACCAAGTGTGGACCTTACACTGTCAGGGTACCAAGTGTGGACCTTACAGTATCAGGGTACCAAGTGTGGACCTTACAGTATCAGGGTACCAAGTGTGGACCTTACAGTATCAGGGTACCAGGTGTGGACCTTACAGTATCAGGGTACCAAGTGTGGACCTTACAGTATCAGGGTACAAGGTGTGGACCTTACAGTATCAGGGTACCAAGTGTGGACCTTACACTGTCAGGGTACCAAGTGTGGACCTTACAGTATCAGGGTACCAAGTGTGGACCTTACAGTATCAGGGTACCAAGTGTGGACCTTACACTGTCAGGGTACCAAGTGTGGACCTTACAGTATCAGAGTACCAAGTGTGGACCTTACAGTATCAGGGTACCAAGTGTGGACCTTACAGTATCAGGGTACCAAGTGTGGACCTTACAGTATCAGGGTACCAAGTGTGGACCTTACAGTATCAGGGTACCAAGTGTGGACCTTACAGTATCAGGGTACCAAGTGTGGACCTTACACTATCAGGGTACCAAGTGTGGACCTTACACTATCAGGGTACCAAGTGTGGACCTTACAGTATCAGGGTACCAAGTGTGGACCTTACAGTATCAGGGTACGAGGTGTGGACCTTACACTATCAGGGTACCAAGTGTGGACCTTACACTGTCAGGGTACCAAGTGTGGACCTTACACTGTCAGGGTACCAGGTGTGGACCTTACAGCATCAGGGTACCAAGTGTGGACCTTACAGCATCAGGGTACCAGGTGTGGATCTTACGGCTTTATGGAGAGTAAGGTCAGGGTGAAGGGACACACTGACCTTGTCCCTGACATTGAGGGAACTTAGCTAGTTTGACCTTGAACATTGTGACCTTTCTGTTAAGGACTAAGGTATTCTGGGTATTTGTACTTCCTGGGTTGATAGTGACCTTGTTGATAGTGACATTCCTGTTGATTATGACCTTCCTGCTGATAGTGACCTTGCTGTTGATAGTAACTCATGTTGGTAGTGACCTTGTTGATAGTGACCTTCCTGTTAGTAAATCCTGTTGAAAGTGACCTTCCTGTTGATAGTAACTCGTGTTGGTAGTGACCTTGTTGATAGTGACCTTCCTGTTGATAGTAAATCCTGTTGAAAGTGACCTTCCTGTTGATAGTAAATCCTGTTGAAAGTGACCTTTCTGTTGATAGTGACCTTTATTTCTGTATTAATACATCTTAAAAATGTTTATTGTAATGGTCAGGTCACAGTTCCTGATAGTGACCTTGTAGTGGCCAGGTCACAGTTCCTGATAGTGACCTTGTAGTGGTCAGGTCACAGTTCCTGATAGTGACCTTGTGGTCAGGTCCCAGTTCCTGATAGTGACCTTGTAGTGGTCAGGTCACAGTTCCTGATAGTGACCTTGTAGTGGCCAGGTTACAGTTCTTGATAGTGACCTTCTAATGGTCAGGTCACAGTTCCTGATAGTGACCTTGTAGTGGCCAGGTCACAGTTCCTGATAGTGACCTTGTAGTGGTCAGGTCACAGTTCCTGATAGTGACCTTGTAGTGGCCAGGTCAGAGTTCCTGATAGTGACCTTGTAGTGGTCAGGTCACAGTTCCTGATAGTGAACTTGTAGTGGCCAGGTTACAGTTCTTGATAGTGACCTTGTAATGGTCAGGTCACAGTTCCTGATAGTGACCTTGTAATGGTCAGGTCACAGTTCCTGATAGTGACCTTGTAATGGTCAGGTCACAGTTCCTGATAGTGACCTTGTAGTGGCTAGGTCAGAGTTCCTGATAGTGACCTCGTAGTGGCCAGGTCACAGTTCCTGATGGTGACCGTGTAATGGTCAGGTCACAGTTCCTGATAGTGACCTTGTAATAGTCAGGTCACAGTTCCTGATAGTGACCTTGTAGTGGTCAGGTCACAGTTCCTGATAGTGACCTTGTAGTGGCCAGGTTAGAGTTCCTGATAGTGACCTTGTAATGGTCAGGTCACAGTTCCTGATAGTGACCTTGTAGTGGTCAGGTCACAGTTCCTGATAGTGACCTTGTAGTTGTCAGGTCACAGCTGATAGTGACCTTGTAATGGTCAGGTCACAGTTCCTGATAGTGACCTTGTAGTGGTCAGGTCACAGTTCCTGATAGTGACCTTGTAATGGTCAGGTCACAGTTCCTGATAGTGACCTTGTAGTGGTCAGGTCACAATTCCTGATAGTGACCTTGTAGTGGTCAGGTCACAGTTCCTGATAGTGACCTTGTGGCCAGGTCACAGTTCCCGATAGTGACCTTGTAATGGTCAGGTCACAGTTCCTGATAGTGACCTTGTAATGGTCAGGTCACAGTTCCTGATAGTGACCTTGTAATAGTCAGGTCACAGTTCCTAATAGTGACCTTGTAATGGTCAGGTCACAGTTCCTGATAGTGACCTTGTAGTAGTCAGGTCACAGTTCCTGATAGTAATCTTGTAATGGTCAGGTCACAGTTCCTGATAGTGACCTTGTAGTGGTCAGGTCACAGTTCCTGATAGTGACCTTGTAGTGGTCATTTCACAATTCTTGATAGTGACCTTGTGGTCGGGTCACAGTTCTTGATAATGACCTTGTGATCGGGTCACAGTTCCTGATAGTGACCTTGTAGTGGTCGGGTCCCAGTTCCTGATAGTGACCTTGTAGTGGTCAGGCCACAGTTCCTGATAGTGACCTTGTAGTGGTCAGGTCACAGTTCCTGGTAGTGACCTTGTAATGGTCAGGTCACAGTTCCTGAGTGACCTTATAGTGGTCAGATCACAATTCCTGATAGTGACCTTGTAGTGGTCAGGTCACAGTTCCTGATAGTGACTTTGTAATGGTCAGGTCACAGTTCCTGATAGTGACCTTGTGGTCGGGTCACAGTTCCTAATAGTGACTTTGTGGTCGGGTCACAGTTCCTGATAGTGACCTTGTTGTGGCCAGGTCACAGTTCCTGATAGTGACCTTGTAGTGGTCAGGTCACAGTTCCTGATAGTGACCTTGTAGTGGTCAGGTCCCAGTTCCTGATAGTGACCTTGTAGTGGTCAGGTCCCAGTTCCTGATAGTGACCTTGTAGTGGTCAGGTCCCAGTTCCTGATAGTGACCTTGTAGTGGTCAGGTCACAGTTCCTGATAGTGACCTTGTAGTGGTCAGGTCACAGTTCCTGATAGTGATCTTGTAATGGTCATGTCACAGTTCATGATAGTGACCTTGTAGTGGTCAGGTCACAGTTCCTGATAGGGACCTTGTAGTGGTCAGGTCACAATTCCTGATAGTGACCTTGTGGTCTGGTCACAGTTCCTGATAGTGACCTTGTAGTGGCCAGGTCACAGTTCCTAATAATGACTTTGTGGTCGGGTCACAATTCCTGATAGTGACCTTGTAGTGGCCAGGTCACAGTTCCTGATAGTGACCTTGTAGTGGTCAGGTCATAGTTCCTGATAGTGACCTTGTAGTGGTCAGGTCCCAGTTCCTGATAGTGACCTTGTAGTGGTCAGGTCACAGTTCCTGTTAGTGACCTTGTGGTCAGGTCACAGCTGATAGTGACCTTGTAATGGTCAGGTCCCAGTTCCTGATAGTGACCTTGTAGTGGTCAGGTCACAGTTCCTGATAGTGACCTTGTAGTGGTCAGGTCACAGTTCTTGATAGTGACCTTGTGGTCAGGTCAGAGTTCCTGATAGTGACCTTGTAGTGGTCAGGTCACAGTTCATGATAGTGACCTTGTAGTGGTCAGGTCACAGTTCCTGATAGTGACCTTGTAATGGTCAGGTCACAGCTCCTGATAGTGACCTTTTAGTGGCCAGGTCACAGTTCCTGATAGTGACCTTGTAGTGGTCGGGTCACAATTCCTGATAGTGACCTTGTGATCGGGTCACAGTTCCTGATAGTGACTTTGTGGTCGGGTCACAGTTCCTGATAGTGACCTTGTAGTGGTCGGGTCACAGTTCCTAATGGTGACTTTGTGGTCGGGTCACAGTTCCTGATAGTGACCTTGTAGTGGCCAGGTCACACTTCCTGATAGTGACCTTGTAGTGGTCAGGTCACAGTTCCTGATAGTGACCTTGTGGTCAGGTCCCAGTTCCTGATAGTGACCTTGTAGTGGTCAGGTCACAGTTCCTGTTAGTGACCTTGTAGTGGTCAGGTCACAGCTCCTGATAGTGACCTTGTAATGGTCAGGTCACAGTTCCTGATAGTGACCTTGTAGAGGTCAGGTCACAGTTCTTGATAGTGACCTTGTAGTGTTCAGGTCACAGTTCTTGATAGTGACCTTGTAGTGTTCAGGTCACAGTTCTTGATAGTGACCTTATAGTGTTCAGGTCACAGTTCTTGATAGTGACCTTGTAGTGGTCAGGTCACAGTTCCTGAGTGACCTTGTAGTGGTCAGATCACAGTTCCTGATAGTGACCTTGTAGTGGTCAGGTCACAGTTCCTGATAGTGACCTTGTAATGGTCAGGTCACAGTTCCTGATAGTGACGTAAAGGTCAGGTCACAGTTTCTGATAGTGACCTTGTAGTGGCCAGGTCACAGTTCCTGATAGTGACCTTGTAGTGGCCAGGTCACAGTTCCTGACATTGACCAGGTCACAGTTCCTGATAGTGACCTTGTGGTCAGGTCACAGTTCCTGACAGTCGTCTCTCTGGCGCGACGAACATCGATCATATATTAGCGTGTACATCACCGTGTACACACCGGAGCAGTGTGTACATGTGTTCCAGTGTACACACTACACCTGTGCTTGCAGTTTACCTTCCCTGGTGTACACTGTTGTACTCTGGGTACACTAAATGTACAAGGAAATGTGTGGGTACAAGTTGACACACCTCAGCTTGTGTTTACATCCCTGAGATTGGTTCTTAGAGTGTACCTTTGTTTACTGTCTTGTATGGTGACATTGTAGGTAGATTGACCTTTCTGTGATGACATTGTACGTAGATTGACCTTTCTGTGACGACATTGTAGGTAGATTGACCTTTCTGTGATGACACTGTAGGTAGATTGACCTTTCTGTGATGACATTGTAGGTAGATTGACCTTTCTGTGACGACATTGTAGGCAGATTGACCTTTCTGTGATGACACTGTAGGTAGATTGACCTTTCTGTGATGACATTGTAGGTAGATTGACCTTTCTGTGATGACATTGTAGGTAGATTGACCTTTCTGTGACGACATTGTAGGTAGACTGACCTTTCTGTGATGACATTGTAGGTAGATTGACCTTTCTGTGATGACATTGTAGGTAGATTGACCTTTCTGTGATGACATTTTAGGTAGATTGACCTTTCTGTGATATTGTAGGTAGATTGACCTTTCTGTAAAGACATTGTATTTTAATTGACCTTTCTTTTTTTGATGACTTTTGTAGGTAGATTGCCCCTTTCCGATGACATTGTAGGTAGTTTTTTGCCCTTTTCCCCCCTTATGACTTTATAGGTAAATTGCCCTTTTCTGGATGACTTTGTAGGTAGATTGACCTTTCCCTGTGATGACATTGTAGGTAAAATTGACCTTTTTTCTGATGACATTGTAGATAGTTTTGACCTTTCTGTATCCCTTGTATTTAATTGACCTTTTTTTGGGGAAACATTTGGGTAATTGACCTTTTTGTGATGACATTTGTAGGTAGTTTTTGCCCTTTTCTGTGATCCCAGTGTGGGAAAATTTGCCCTTTCTGTGTTTACATTGTAGGTAGATTGACCTTTCGGGTGATGCATTTACGGACCTTGAAATAAGGGGACATAAAACCTAAATGCTCCTACCTCTCAGGTGCCCCGTCCCCTGGTTTGTAAAGTCAGTCACCTGGTTTGTGAGTCAGTCACCTGGTTTGTGAGTCAGTCACCTGGTTTGTGAGTCAGTCACCTGGTTTGTGAGCCAGTCACCTGGTTTGTGAGCCAGTCACCTGGTTTGTGAGCCAGTCACCTGGTTTGTGAGTCAGTCACCTGGCGGGTGAGTCAGTCACCTGGCAGGTGAGTCAGTCACCTGGCAGGTGAGTCAGTCACCTGGCAGGTGAGTCAGTCACCTGGCAGGTGAGTCAGTCACCTGGCAGGCGAGAAATCAATCTTGATGATAGTGGAGTCACCTGGTGGCTCTACCTGTTCCAGCGTGGTCATGGGGAACGTAATCATATTCACCTGGAATCCAATACTTTTGGCCTCCTGTCCACTTGCCTATCCTCTATCCCCCTTTCATCCTATCTCCACTTGCATCCACGTCTTATTGTTCACCTGAAGGGCCAGGCAGGTTGTTAGTGCCAGTGCTATGCATTTTAATTGCTGATTTTCTGGTTTCCGTTAGTGCTGTTGGGGTGACATTGTCTTCCACTACTCTCTTGTGCTATCTTTATTTTCTTACACTCTTACCCACCTCTTTCTTGGCTCCTTTCCTGTTCCTGTGAATCTATCCCTGTCATCCTTCCTGTTCTTCTGTATCCCCTCCTTTTATCCTCATCCTACTATCCTCTAATGCCCTACAAGGTACTCTAAGCTTCTCAAAATCATCCGAAATTTAGATAATTTGAAATTCTTTGAAATATTTAGCGTTTGTGAACATTGATACCAATATTTCTGCTCCTGTTGTCTAGATATTGCAATGGTGGTGGATACTGTGTCCTGATGGTGGTAGGTGGATCGTGTATACCGATGGTGGTAGACACCGTGTACCGATGGTGGTAGACACCGTGTACCAATGGTGGTGATGGACTCGGTGTACCGCGGTGGTAGTCTGGGTATACGAGAACACAGACGGAGGTTTCGGGTTGTTTACAGTTGAAACCGTGGTTTCCGGAGGCATCAGAGCCATTGGGGAGGCTTCTGGAAGCATCACAGCTATAGGGGAAGGCTTCTGGAGGCCACGCAGCCACAGGGGAAGGCTTCCAGAGGCTTCCTGCTTCCTCACAAGCACAGGGAAGATTTGCAGAAACTTCCTGCTTCATCACTGCCACAGGAAGGCTTCCAGAGGCCTCGAATCCACAAGGGAAAGCATCCAGAGGCTTGCTGCTTCATCACAGCCACAGAGAAGGCTTCCTCCTTTCTCAGTCACAGGGAAGGCTTCCAGAGGCCTCACGACCAAAGAGAAGGTTCCTTGAGGCTTCCAGGGACTTCCTGCTTCCTCAGAACCACTGGGAAGGCTTCCAGGGGCTTCAGAGCCACAGGGAAGGCTTCCAGAGGCCTCGAAGCCACAGGGAAGGCTTCCAGAGGCCTAAGAGCCACAGGGAAGGCTTCCAGTGGCTTGGTACTTGCTGACAGCCACTGGATAAGATGTTCGCTTGCTTCGGGCTTAAAGCCAGACACAAAAGACTGTCACCAGCCCAGTCTGAGGTGGAACTGTGCACTCCACTGACTGGTTCACCACGCAGTACACCCGTGCACCGTACACCACACGGTACGCCCCTCCCCAGGCGTGCCTCCTTCAGGAGAAAGAAGAATAAGAGACCTTCGGAAGTACACAACTTTGACTGTAAGTAATAAACTAATATATTTTCTAATGTTAAAACCATTCTGAGTAATACAGTACTGTATTTTCTGATATATATATATATATATATATATTATATAATATATATATATTATATATATATATATATATATATATATATATATATATTACACAGGATACAAAATAGAAAACAACCACAGGGGGAGTTAAATAAAACCTCTAGGCCTTTCGTGTTGCAATGAAGCCATCATCAGGAGCTTCCAATGTTGCTGACAGTTCAGGAAGGTCCTTGAATTATATGCAACTTATAAAGTGATTTTGTTGCAATGTGTTGTGTTTATGGGCAGTGCGTGCCCCTTGCCTACCCTGAGGGGCAGGGTGGTAGTGTAGACGTTCGTAGACGTCTGGGTACGTTGGTAAGTGACGTATAACGTCACCTGTGGAGGGTGTGGACGATATATATAGCTGGTGACATGAGATGCTTGCGGAGGCTGTTCCACTCATCTCCCACTCATCTCCCACCCACTGTACTCCCACCTTGATAGTGTAAGTGTTGCTGCACCTCTCTCATAACCCACCCCCTCTCAGAACCCACCCCCTCTCAGAACCCACCCCCTCTCAGAACCCACCCTTATAGCGCCCACACCTCTCAACCCACCCATGTCACGACTCTTCCTCTCTCAACCTAGACAGTATTACGACCCACCTCTCTCCTGCCCACCTCTCTCTCTCCTGCCCACCTCTCTCTCTCTCCTGCCCACCTCTCTCTCTCCTGCCACCTTCTCTCCTCCCTGCCCACCTCTCTCTTCTCCTGCCCACCTCTCTCTCTCTCCTGCCCACCTCTCTCTTTCTCCTGCCCACCTCTCTCTCTCTCTCCTGCCCACCTCTCCTCTCCTCCCCCTCTCTCCTGCCCACCTCTCTCTCTCTCTCCTGCCCACCTCTCTCTCTCTCTCCTGCCCACTCTCTCCTCTCTCTCCTGCCCACCTCTCTCTCTCTCTCCCTGCCCACCTCTCTCCTGCACCTCTCTCTCTCCTGCCCACCCCTCTCTCTCCTGCCCCTCTCCTGCCCACCTCTCTCTCTCCTCCCCCTCTCTTCCTGCCCACCTCTCTCCTGCCCACCTCTCTCTCTCTCCTGCCCACCTCTCTCTCTCTCCTGCCCACCTCTCTCCTCCTGCCCACCTCTCTCCTCCACCTCTCTCTCTCCTGCCCACCTCTCTCTCTCTCCTGCCCACCTCTCTCTCTCTCCTGCCCACCCTCTCTCTTCTCTCCTGCCCACCTCTCCTCTCTCTCTCCTGCCCACCTCTCTCTCTCTGCCACTCTCTCTGCCCACCTCTCTCTCTCCTGCCCACCTCTCTCTCTCCTCTCTGCCCACTCTCTCTCTCTCTCTCTCTCTCCTCCCACCTCTCTCTCCTCCTGCCCACCTCTCTCTTCTCTCCTGCCCACCTCTCTCTCTCTCCTGCCCACCTCTCCTCTCTCTCCTGCCCACCTCTCTCTCTCTCCTGCCCACTCCTCTCTCCTGCCACCTCTCTCTCTCTCCTGCCACCTCTCTCTCTCTCCTGCCCACCTCTCTCTTCTCCTGCCCACCTCTCTTCTCTGCCCACTCTCTCTCTCTCTCTCTCCCTGCCCACCTCTCTCCTCTCTGCCCACCTCTCTCTCTCTCCTGACTCTCTCTCCTGCCCACCTCTCTCTCTCTCCTGCCCACCTCTCTCTCTCTCCTGCCCACCTCTCTCTCTCTCCTGCCCACCTCTCTCTCTCTCCTCCTGCCCACCTCTCTTTTCTTCCTGCCCACTCTCTCTCTCTCTCCTGCCCACCTCTCCCCTCTCTCTCCTGCCCACCTCTCTCTCTCTCCTGCCCACCTCTCTCTCTCTCCTGCCCACCTCTCTCTCTCTCCTGCCCACCTCTCTCTCTCTCCTGCCCACCTCTCTCTCTCTCCTGCCCACCTGTCTCTCTCTCCTGCCCACCTCTCTCTCTCTCCTGCCCACCTCTCTCTCTCTCCTGCCCACCTCTCTCCTCTCCTGCCCACCTCTCTCTTCTCCTCTCCTGCCCACCTCTCTCTCTCCTGCCCACCTCTCTCTCCTCCTGCCCACCTCTCTCTCTCTCCTGCCCACCTTCTCTCTCCCTGCCCACCTCTCTCTCTCTCTGCCACCTCTCCTCTCCTCCCATCTCTCTCCCTGCCCACCTCTCTCTGCCTCTCTCCTACCCACCTCTCTCTCTCTCCTCCCACCTTCTCTCTCTCCTGCCCACCTCTCTCTCCCTCCCACCTCTCTCTCTCTCCTCCCACCTCTCTCTCTCTCCTCCCACCCTCTCTCTTCCCCCTCTCTCCTGCCCACCTCCTCCTCTCCTGCCACCTCTCTCTCTCCTGCCCACTCCTCTCTCTCTCTCCTGCCACACCTCCTCTCTCTCTCCTGCCCACCTCTCTCTCTCATCCTGCCCACCTCTCCTCCCTGCCCACTCTCTCTCTCCTGCCACCCTCTCTCTCCTGCCCACCCTCCTCTCCCACCTCTCTCCCCTCTCACTCTCTCTCTCTGCCCCCTCTCTCCCTCCCACTCTCTCTCTCTCTAACTCTCTCTCTCTCCTACCATCTCTCTCTCCCCTCACTCTCTCTCACTTCATCTCTCTCGCGGTTTTACTGGGCCATGATGGGGAGTGTGGATCGGTAGGGGCCTGTGGTTTCTATGGTGGTACTGGTCTTGACTTAAGTGGTTACATGTGGTTGTTTGCCTGGATCTCAGTGGGTTGCTAGTGGTGTGGCGTGACGGTTCTGTACCTTTCAATGGTGGGTGGGTTCTGTATGTGGGGTTGTTCGTGATGTGTGGGTGGGTTCTGTAGTGGTGTGGTCAGTGAGTGGTGGGTAGTGTCTCGTATGGGTTTTTAGAGTGGGTGGTGGGTGGTAGGGGTGTGGGTATGATGGTGGGTGGTCAGTAAATGGGGTTTAGGTGGTGTGGGTGGGTGTTAGGTGGGTGTGTCAGTGGTGGGTGGGTAGTATGGTTTAAGTGGGTGGGTGGGTGTGTAGGTGGGGGTGGGTCAGTGAGTGGGTGGGTGGGTGTGTGTAGGTGGTGGGGGTTGGGTAGGTAGTGGGTGTTTGGCATTATAAGTCATTATTACTAGGCCTTTTTACTTAGAAAATTGTACTCTAGCCTAATGTAGAAATTAATCAGGGGGGCCGCGTCATGAGAACCTGTATTAGAATCGTGATGGGTTTGTTGGGCTGGAAATGTGAAGATAGAGATTAGTAACTTTCAGTGCTCGGATATACAGGGGCGCAGGGAGTCAGTGAGGGGTGGGGAGGGGTAGAACAGGGGTAGGGGAGTGGGGGTAGTGAGGTAGGGGGAGGGTTGGGGAGGGTATAATTCTATTGTACTTAGGCCAGAAAAGAAAGTTATGTTTTTAGGGTGTTAAAAGAAAAAGGGGGGAGGGGAGAGGTGTGTTGGGGAAGGGTTAGGGGGAGGGGTGAGAGAGAGGGGGTATATAGGGGGGGGGAAAAAAAAAAAAAGGTGTCGTGGAGAGAGGTGGGTATGTGTGAGTGAGGGAAGGGTGTGTGAGGAGAGGGAGGGTGTGTGTGAGGAGGGCGGAGTTGTGTGAGAGAGGAGGGTGTGTGAGGAGAGGGAGGTGTGTGATGAGAGGGAGGGTGTGTGAGAGAGGGAGGTGTGTGTGAGAGAGGAGGGTGTGGGAGAGAGGGAGGGTGTGTTGAGAGAGGAGAGGGTGTGTGTGAGAGGTGGGTGTGACTGTGAGAGAGGAGAGGGTGTGTGAGAGTGGGAGGGTGTGTGTGAGAGGGAGGTGTGTTGAGAGAGAGAGGTGTGTGTGATGAGGGAGGGTGTGTTGAGAGAGGGAGGTTGTTGTGAGAGAGGGTGGGTGTGTGTGGAGAAGGGAGGGATGTGAGAGTGGGAGGGTGTGTGAGAGAGGAGGGTGGGTGAGAGAGGGTGGGTTGGGTGAGAGAGGAGGGTGTGTGAGAGAGAGGTGGGTAGTGTGTGAGAGGGAGGGTGTGAGTGAGTGAGGGGAGGTGTGTGAGAGAGAGAGGGTGTTGTGTGAGAGGAGGGTGTGTGTGAAAGGGGAGGGTGTTGTGAGAAAGGGAGGGGTGTGTGAGAGAGGGAGGGTGTCCGCTGATGAGAGGGAGGGAGTTGTGAGAGAGGGTGGGACTGTGTGTGAGAAGGGAGGGGTGTGTGAGAGAGGGAGGATGTTGTGAGAGAGGGAGGGGTGTGTGAGAGGGAGGGTGTGTGAGGGAGGAGGGTGTGTGAGAGAGGTGTGGGTGTGTGAGAGCGGGACGGGTTGTGTGAGAGAGAGTGGGTGTGTGTGAGAGGGAGGAGCCTGTGTGTGTGAGAGGGAGGGTGTGTGAGAGTGGAGGGTGTGTGGCGAGGGAGGGTGTGTGAGAGAGGGAAGGGTGCTTGTGAGAGAGGGAGGGCTGTGTGTGAGAGAGGGAGGCGTGTTGAGATGAGGTGAGGGTGTGTGAGAGAGGAGGGTCGTTGTGTGAGAGTCGGGAGAGGTGTTCTGTGAGAGAGGGTGGTGTGTGAGTGAGGGTGGGTGTGTGAGAGAGGCGAGGGTGTGTGAGAGCGAGAGGGTGTGTGTGGAGAGGCGAGGGTGGTGTGAGGAGGGAGGGCGGTGTGTGAGAAGGGGAGGGTGTGTGAGAGAGGGAGGGTGTGTGTGAGAGGGAGGGTGCTATGTGAGAGAGGGAGGGTGTGTGCGAAAGAGGGGAGGGTGTTGTGAGAGAGGGGAGGGTTGTGTGAGAGAGGGAGGTAGTGTGTGAGAGGGAGGGGTGTGTGAGAGAGAGGGAGGGTCAAATGTGTGAGAGCTTGGGAGGGAGTGTGAGAGAGGGGTGTGTGAGAGAGGGGAGTGTGGGGTGGTGAAGAGCGTGGGAGGCGTGTGTGGAGAGAGGGAGGGTGTGTGAGAGAGGAGGGTGTGTGAGAGGGGAGGAGTTGTGTGTGGAGTGGGGAGGGTGTGTGAGCGAGGGAGGGTGTCGTGAGAGAGGGGGGTGTGTGAGAGAGGAGAGGGTGTGTGAGAGAGGGAGGGTGTGTTGAAGAGAAGGGAGGGGTAGGTGTGGAGGGAGAGGGAGGGTGTGTGAGAGAGGGAGGGTGTGTGAGAGAGAAGTGGGTCTGGGTGAGAGATGGGAGGGTGTGTGTGAGAGGGAGGGTGTGTGAGAGAGGCGAGGGGGTGAGAGAGGCGAGGGTGTGTGAGAGAGGGAGGGGTGTGTGCAGAGGAGGGATTTGTGTGAGAGAGGGAGGGGGATGAGAGGAGGGAGGGTGTGTGAGAGAGGGCATGGGGGTGTGTGGAGGGAGGGTGTGTGAGAGAGGGAGGGGGTGTGAGAGGGGGGTGTCGTGAGAGAGGAGGGAGGTGTGTGAGAGGGAGGAGTGATGTGAGGAGGGAGGGTGTGTGAGAGAGGGAGGAGTGTGGTTTTGGGGGGGAATGAGGCGAGGGGTGTGATGAGAGGGAGGGTGTGTGAATAGAGGACGGGAGGGAGGTTGTGTGAGAGGGAGGGTGTGTGAGAGAGGGAGGGCGGTATTGTGTGTAGAGAGGGAAGGGTGTGTGAGGAGGGTAGGGTGTGTGAGAGAGGAGGGTTGTGTGAGAGAGGGAGGGTGTTGTGAGAGAGGGAGGGTGTGTGAGAGTAGGGATGGGGGGCGTGAGAGAGGGAGGGTGTGTGAGAGAGGGAGGGTGTGTGAGAGAGGGAGGGGGTGTGTGAGATGAGGGTGTTTGAGAGAGGGACGGGGGTGTGTGAGAGGGAGGTGTGTGTGAGAGAGGGAGGGTGTGTGAGAGGTGGGAGGGTGTGTGGAGTGAGGGAGGGTGTTGTGAGAGAGTGAGGGGGTGTTGTGAGAGGGAGGGTGTGTGTGAGAGGGAGGGGTGTGTGAGAGGGAGAGGGGGTGTGTGAGAGGGAAGCGGTGTGTGAGAGAGGGAGGGCAGGGGTGTGAGAGGGAGGGTGTGTAGAGTGAGGGCGGTGTTGATGAGGAGAGGGAGGGTGTGTGAGAGAGGGACGGGGGTGAGAGAGGGAGGGGGTGTGTGAGAGGGGGGCTGTGTGAGAGAGGGAGGGGGATGTTGTGAGAGGAGGTGTGTGAGAGAGGGAAGGGGTGTGTGAGAGGAGGTGGGTGAGAGAGGGAGGGTGTGTGAGAGAGGGGGGCCGGTGTGTTGAGGAGGGAGGGTGTGGGAGAGAGGGACGGGGGTGATGTGAGAGGAGGGGGGGTGAGAGAGGGAGGGGTGTGTGAGAGGGAGGGCTGTCGGTGAGAGAGGGAGGGGGTTGTGTGAGAGGAGGGTGTGTGAGAGAGGAGGGTGTGTGAGGAGGGAGGGGATGGTGGAGAGGAGGCAGAGAGGGGGTGTGTTGTGGGGAGGGTGTGTGAGAGAGTGGAGGGGGGTGCTATGTGAAGTGGGAGGGTTGTGTGAGAGAGGGAGGGGTGTGTGTGAGAGGGAGGGCGTTGTGACCGGGGAGGGAGGGGCGTGTGTGAGAGGGAGGGCGGTGTGAGAGTGGGAGGCGTGTGTGAGAGAGGGAGGGGGTGTGTGAGAGGGAGGGTGGTGAGAGTGGGCCCCGAGGGTGTGTGAGAGAGGGAGGGGGTGGGTGAGGGGAGGGTGTGTGAGAGAGGAGGGTTAACTGTGTGAGAGAGGGAGGGGGTGTGAAGAGTGGGAGGGTGTGTTAGAGAGAGGGGAGGGGGTGTGTGAGGGGGAGGGTGTATGTGAGAGAGGAGGGTGTGTGAGGAGAGGGAGGGGCTGTGTGAGAGTCGGGAAGGGGTGTGTGAGAGGGAGAGGGAGGGTTTGTGATGAAGAGAGGAGGGGGTGTGAGAGTGGGAGGGCGTGTGTGAGAGGGTGGGCGGTGTGAGAGAGGGAGGGGGTGTGTGTGTGGCGAGGGGGTGTGAGAGTGGAGGGGGGGTAGTGTGAGAGAGGAGGGGGTGATGATGTGAGAGTCGGGAGGGTGTGTGAGAGAGGGAGGGTGTGTGAGGAGGAGGGAGGGGTGCTGTGTGAGAGGCGTGGGAGAGTGTTGAGAGAGGGAGGGGGTTGTGAGAGAGAGAGGGAGGGCGTGCTGTGAGAGGAGAGGGCGGTTGTGTGAGAGGGAGGGGTGTGAGAGAGGGAGGGGGTTTGTGTGAGAGAGGTGGAGGGGGTGTGAGGAGTGGGAGGCGTGTGTGAGAGAGGGAGGGGTGTGTTGTGCGGGAGGTGTGTGAGGAGGGAAGGCGCGGCCCGTGTGAGAGGATGGAGGGGTGTGAGAGAGGGAGGGCGTGTGTCGTGAGTGAGGGGGTGTGTTGAGAGGGAGGGGGGCAGGTGTGAGAGAGGAGGGGTGTGTGAGAGGGGGAGGGCGTGTGAGAGAGAGGGAGGGTTGTGTGAGAGGGTAGGGGCGTGTAGAGAGGGAGGGCGTGTGAGAGAGGGAGGGGGTGGGAGAGAGGGAGGGGTTGTGTGAGAGGGAGGGGGTGTGTGAGGAGAGGAAGAGGGTGTGAGAGAGGAGGGGGTGGGTGAGAGGGAGGCGTAACATAAAGCGTGTGAGAGAGGGAGGGGGTGTGTGAGAGGGAGGGTGTGTGTGTGAGGGGAGGGCGTGTGTGTAGAAGAGGGGGGGGGTGTGTGAGATGAGGGGAGGGGTGTTGTGAGAGAGGGAGGGGGTGTGTGTGAGAGGAAGAGGGTTGTGAGAGAGGGAGGGGGTGTGTGAGAGGAGGGAGAGTGTCAATGTTGTGAGAGAGGGAGGGGTGTGTGTGTGAGAGGGAGGGTCGTGTGTGAGAGGGACGGGGGTGTGAGAGAAGGGAGGGTGTGTGGTAGTAGGGAGGGGTGTAGTGAGAGAGGAAGATGGGTGTGGAGAGGGAGGGGTGTGTGTGAGAAGAGGGAGGGTTGTGTGAGAGAGGAGGTGTGTGTGAGAGGGAGGGCGTGTTGTGAGAGAGGGAGGGTGTGTGTGAGAGTGGAGGGGCTGGTGAGAGAGGGGGGCGTGTGAGAGAGGGAGGGTGTGTGTGAGAGGCGAGGGGTTGTGATGAGAGGGAGGGTGTGTGTGAGAGAGGAGGGTGTGTGAGAGAGGGAGGGCGTGTGAGAGAGTGGGGGGTTTTGTGTGAGAGCGGAGGGCCGTGTGTGAGAGAGGTGGGTCCGTGGTGTGTGAGAGATGGGAGGGTTGTGTGAGAGTGGGAGGGCGACTGTTGCGGGCGTGTCGAGAGAGGGAGGGTGTGTGTGAGAGGGAGGGCGTGTAGAGAGAGGGAGGGTGTGTGTGAGAGGGATGGGCGTGTGAGGAGAGGGCTAGGGTGTGTGTGAGAGAGGGAGGGTGTGTGGTGAGAGAGGGAGGGCGTGTGCGAGTGAGGGAGGGCGTCTGTGGGTGAGAGAGGGCGAGGGTGTGTGTGAGAGGGAGGGCGTGTTGAGAAGAGGGAGGGTGTGTTGTGAGAGAGGGAGGGTGTTGTGAGAGAGGGAAGGGCGTGATGAGAGAGGGAGGGTTGTGGGTGTGAGGGGGGCCGTGCTGTGAGAGAGGCGTGGGTGTGTGTGAGAGAGGGAGGGTGTGTGAGTTGTGGGAGGGCGTGTGAGAGAGGGAGGGTGTGTGTGAGAGGAGGGCGTGTGAGAGAGGGTCGGTGTGTGTGGAGTGAGGGAGGGTTGTGTGAGAGAGGGAGGCGTTGTGAGAGAGGGAGGGTGTGTGTGAGAGTGGGAGGGTGTGTGAGAGAGAGAGGGTGTCGTGAGAGAGGGAGGGCGTGTGAGAGAGGGAGGGAGTGTGTGAGAGAGGGAGGGTGTGTGTGAGAGAGGGGAGGGTCACGTGTTGTGTGAGAGAGGGCAGGGTGTGGGTGAGAGGGAGGCGTGTGAGAGAGGGAGGGTCTGTGTGTGAGAGGGAGGGCGTGCCGTGTGAGAGAGGGAGGGGTGTGTGTGAGAGGGAGGGGCGTGTGAGAGTGGGAGGGTGTGTGAGAGGAGGGAGGGCGGTGTGATGAGAGAGGTGAGGGTGTTTTGGTGAGAGAGGGAGGGGTGTGTGTGTGAGAGGGAGGGTGTAGTGTGAGAGGGAGGGTGTGTGGTGAGAAGAGGAGGGGTGTGCTGTGAGAGGGAGGGCGTGTGTGAGAGGGAGGGCGTGAGAGGTGTGAGAAGAGGGGGGGGTGTGTGAGAGAAGGAGGGTGTGCGATGTGTGTAGAGGGAGCGAGGCGTGTGAGAGAGGGAGGGTGTGTGTGAGAGAGGGAGGGTGTTCTGTGTGAGAGGGAGGGTGTGTGTGAGAGGGGGAGGGCGTGTGAGAGAGGGGAGGGTGTGTGTGGGGTGGGAGGGGTGTGGGTGAGAGGAGGGAGCGGTGTGTGACGAGAAAGTGGGAGGGTGTGTGAGAGAGGGGAGGGGTGTGTGAGGAGAGGGAGGGCGTGTGAGAGCTGGGAGGGTCGTGTGTGAGCGGGGAGGGTGTGTGTGAGAAGGGGGAGGTTGTGTGTGAGAGTGGGAGGGCGTGTGAGAGAGGGAGGGTTGTGTGTGAGAGAGGGAGGGGTGTGTGTGTGAAGGGAGGGTGGGTGTGAGAGGGAGGGGGTGTTGTGTGAGAGGGAGGGCGTGTGTGTGAGAGGGAGGGTGTGCTGAGAGAGGAGCGGGTGTGTGAAGAGAGGGTGGGCGATGTGAGTGAGGGAGGGCGTGTGAATGAGAGGGAGGGCGTGCGCTGTGAGAGAGCCGAGGGGTGTGTGAGAGTGGGAGGGGAGTGTGGAGAGAGGGAGGGTGTGTGAGAGAGGAGTGGGTGTGAGAGTGGGTGGGGGTGGTGAGAGAGGGAGGGCGTGTGAGAGAGGGAGGGGGGGTGTTGTGTGAGAGGGACGTCGTGTGAGAGAGGGTGAGGGTGTGTGAGAGAGGGAGGGCGTGTGAGAGAGGGAGAGGGGTGTGTGAGAGAGGCGAGGCGCGTGTGAGAGGGGAGGGGTGTGAGTGAGGAGGGTGTGTGAGAGAGGGGGGTGTGTGAGAGAGGGAGGCGTGTGTGAGAGGGAGCTGTGTGTGAGAGGAGGGTGTTATGAGAGAGGGTGGGCGTGTGAGAGCGAGAGGGAGGGTCGTGTGGAGAGGGAGGGTGTGCGGTGAAGAGGGAGGGTGTGTGTGAGTGAGGCGTGGGGGTGTGTGGAGAGTGGAGGGGGGTGTGTGAGATGGCTGAGGGCGTGTGTAGAGAGGGAGGAGTGTGTGTGAGAGGGAGGGGTGTGTGTGAGAGGGAGGGCGTGTGAGAGAGGGGAGGGCCTGTGTGTGAGAGGAGGGTGTGTGAGAGAGGGTGGGTGTGTGTGAGAGAGGGAGGGTGTGTGGTGATGAGAGGGAGGGTGTGATGTGAGAAGAGGGAGGGGGTGTGTGAGAGAGGGAGGGGGTGTGTGAGGAGAGGGATGGGGGTGTGAGAGAGGGAGGGGGTGTGTGGGAGAGGGAGCGGGGGGTGTGTGAGAGGAGGGAGGGGTGTGTGAGAGAGGGAGGGGGTGTGTGAGAGGGGAGGGGGGTGTGTTGAGAGGGAGCGGCGGTGTGTGTGAGAGAGGGAGGGGGTGATGTGAGGAGAGGCCGGAGGGGGTGTGTGATGAGAGGGAGGGGGTGTGTGAGAGATGGGAGGGGGTGTTGTGAGAGAGGGAGGGGTCGTGTGTGAGGGGAGGGCGAGTGTTTGAGGAGAGGGGGGGGTTGTGAGAGAGGGAGGGGGTGTGCTCCCGAGAAGGGAGGGGTGCTGTGACAGAGAGGGGTAATGTGAGAGTGGGAGAGGGGGGTGTGAGAGTGGGAGGGGGTGTGTGAGGAGAGGGGTGTGAGCGTGGGAGGGGGGTGTGTGAGAGAGGGGTGTTGAGAGTGGGAGGGCTGGTGTGTGAGAGAGGGCGTGTGTGAGAGGTGGGAGGGGTCCGGGTGTGTGAGGAGAGGGCAGGGGGATTGTGTGAGAGAGGGAGGGGGTGTGTGAGAGAGGGAGGGGGTGTGCCGTGAGGAGAGGGCTGGGGGTGAGAGAGGGAGGGGGTGTGTGAGAAAGGGGGAAGGGGGGGGGGGGGTGTGTGAGAGAGGGAGGGGGTGTGTGAGAGTGGGAGGGGTGGTGTGTGTGGAGAGAGGGAGGGGGTGACGTGACGAGAGGAGGGGTGTGAGAGAGGGAGGGTGGTGTGTGAGAAAGGGACGGGGTTGTGTGAGAGAGGGAGGGTGTGGGAGAGAGGGAGGGGTTTGTTGAGAGAGGGAGGGGTGTGTGTGATTGAGGGGGGGGGGTGTGAGAGAGGGAGGGGGGGGTGTGAGAGGGAAGGGGGTGTGTGAGAGAGGGAGGGGGTGGGTGTGAGGGCGGAGAGTGTGAGAGTGGGTGGGGCGTGAGAGAGGGAGGGTGTGTGAGAGAGGGGTGTTGAGAGTGGGAGGGGGCTGTGTGAGAGTGGGGATTGGAGAGTGGGAGGGGGTGTGTGAGAGAGGGGATGTGATGAGTGGGAGGGGGTGTGTGAGAGAGGGTGTGAGAGTGGGAGGGGGTGTGTGAGAGAGGGGTGTGAGAGTGGGAGAGGAGGACATAGTCGTGGTGAGAGGCGGTGTGAGAGTGGAGGGGTGTGAGAGAGGGATGGGGGGTGTGTGATCGCGAGGGGTGTGTGAGTGGAAAGGGGGTGTGTGTGAGAGGGGGCGTTGTGAGAGTGGGAGGGGGGTGAGAGGGGGAGGGGGTGTGTGAGAGAGGGGAGGGGGTGTGTGAGAGAGGGGTGTGAGAGAGGGAGGGCGGTTGTGTCGAGAGAGGGTGTGAGAGTGGGAGGGGGTGAGAGAGGGCTAGGGGGTATGTGTGAGAGGGTGTGAGAGGAGGGAGGGGGTGTGTGAGAGGTGAGTTGGGTGTGTGAGAGAGGAGAGGGGGTGTGTGAGGGAGGGGGTTGTGTGAGAGAGGAGAGGGGGGTGTAGAGTAGGGGAGAGGGTGAGAGGGAGGGGGGTGTGAGAGAGGGGGGGAGGGTGTGAGAGAAGGGAGGGGCGGGGGGTGTGAGAGGGAGGGGGGTGTGTGAGAGAGGGAGGGAGGTGTGTGAGAGTGGGAGGGGATGTGAGAGAGGGACGGGGGTGTGAGAAAGGGAGGGGGGTGGTGAGGGAAGGAGGGGGTGTGTGAGAGAGGGGGAGG
This sequence comes from Cherax quadricarinatus, assembly GCF_026875155.1. Taxonomy (NCBI): domain Eukaryota; kingdom Metazoa; phylum Arthropoda; class Malacostraca; order Decapoda; family Parastacidae; genus Cherax; species Cherax quadricarinatus. Next base: position 17,214,069 of record NC_069494.1, read on the forward strand.
GGGTGTGTGAGAGAGAGAGAGGGAAGGAGAGAGAGAGAGAGAAAGGGAGGGTGTGTGTGTGTGTGAGAGAGAGAGAGAGAGAGAGAGAGAGAGAGAGAGGGGGGGGGTCTCAGAAGGTACTGAACAGTTGTCGCTAAGGGCTGCTTGCTACCCCCTCACCCCTTCACCCACTAACCCCTCGCCCCCTAACCCCTCACCCCCTAACCCCTCACCCCCACCTAGTTCAATTGTTTGCGCATCGTGACTGTCAGTGCGGCTTACCACTGTGTTAAACCTCCACCACTGTGGAACCTACAACAGGGCGATATACCTGGAGTTTCAGGGGGTCAGCGCCCCCGCGGCCCGGTCTGAGACCAGGTCTTGTATAAGATATGACCAGTCATTTGGTATACAATGTTAACTGTTTGGCCAGTTAAGATACGTCGTGGTAGCAGGTAACAACAGTGGTAGTGGTACCAGGTCTTAATAACAGCACTGGTAGTGGTACCAGGTCTTAATAACAGCACTGGTAGTGGTACCAGGTCTTAATAACAGCAGTGGTAGTGGTACCAGGTCTTAACAGCAGTGGTAGTGGTACCAGGTCTTAACAGCAGTGGTAGTGGTACCAGGTCTTAATAACAGCAGTGGTAGTGGTACCAGGTCTTAATAACAGCAGTGGTAGTGGTACCAGGTCTTAACAGCACTGGTAGTGGTACCAGGTCTTAACAGCAGTGGTAGTGGTACCAGGTCTTAACAGCAGTGGTAGTGGTACCAGGTCTTAATAACAGCACTGGTAGTGGTACCAGGTCTTAATAACAGCAGTGATAGTGGTACCAGGTCTTAATAACAGCACTGGTAGTGGTACCAGGTCTTAACAGCACTGGTAGTGGTACCAGGTCTTAACAGCAGTGGTAGTGGTACCAGGTCTTAACAGCAGTGGTAGTGGTACCAGTTCTTAACAGCACTGGTAGTGGTACCAGGTCTTAACAGCAGTGGTAGTGGTACCAGGTCTTAACAGCAGTGGTAGTGGTACCAGTTCTTAATAACAGCACTGGTAGTGGTACCAGGTCTTTATAACAGCAGTGATAGTGGTACCAGGTCTTAACAGCACTGGTAGTGGTACCAGGTCTTAACAGCACTGGTAATGGTACCAGGTCTTAACAGCACTGGTAGTGGTACCAGTTCTTAATAACAGCACTGGTAGTGGTACCAGGTCTTAACAGCAGTGGTAGTGGTACCAGGTCTTAACAGCACTGGTAGTGGTACCAGGTCTTAACAGCAGTGGTAGTGGTACCAGGTCTTAATAACAGCACTGGTAGTGGTACCAGGTCTTAATAACAGCACTGGTAGTGGTACCAGGTCTTAATAACAGCACTGATCCTGGTACCAGGTTTTAACAGCACTGATCGTGGTACCAGGTCCCATTAACATCACTGGTAGTGGTACCATGTCTTAACAGCAGTGGTAGTGGTACGAGGTCCCAATAACAGCACTGGTCGTGATACCAGGTCCCAATAACAGCACTGGTCGTGGTACCAGGTCCCGATAACAGCACTGGTCGTGATACCAGGTCCCAATAACCACTGGTCGTGATACCAGATCCCAATAACGGCACTGGTCGTGATACCAGGTCCCAATAACGGCACTGGTCGTAATACCAGGTCCCAATAATAGCACTGGTCGTGATACCAGGTCCCAATAGCGGCACTGGTCGTGATACCAGGTCCCAATAAGAGCACTGGTCGTGATACCAGATCCCAATAACAGCACTAGTCGTGATACCAGGTCCCAATAACGGCACTGGTCGTGATACCAGGTCCCAATAACGGCACTGGTCGTGATACCAGGTCCCAATAACAGCACTGGTCGTGGTAGCAGGTCCCAATAACGGCACTGGTCGTGATACCATGTCCCAATAACAGCACTGGTCGTGGTATCAGGTCCTAACAATGGCACTAGTCGTGATACCAGGTCCCAATAACGGCACTAGTCGTGATACCAGGTCCCAACAACAGCACTGGTCGTGGTACCAGGTCCCAACAACAGCACTGGTCGTGGTACCAGGTCCCAACAACAGCACTGGTCGTGGTACCAGGTCCCAACAACAGCACTGGTCGCAGTACCAGATCCCAACAACAGCACTGGTCGTGGTACCAGGTCCCAACAACAGCACTGGTCGCAGTACCAGGTCCCAAAACAGCACTGGTCGTGGTACCAGGTCCCAACAACAGCACTGGTCGCAGTAAGTCCAGGTACCAAAACAGCACTGGTCGTGGTACCAGGTCCCAACAACAGCACTGGTCGCAGTACCAGGTCCCAAAACAGCACTGGTCGTGGTACCAGGTCCCAACAACAGCACTGGTCGCAGTACCAGGTACCAAAACAGCACTGGTCGTGGTACCAGGTCCCAACAACAGCACTGGTCGCAGTACCAGGTCCCAACAACAGCACTGGTCGTGGTACCAGGTCCCAACAACAGCACTGGTCGTGGTACCAGGTCCCAACAACAGCACTGGTCGTGGTACTAGGTCCCAACAATAGCAGCAATTAGCTTCTCCACAGGTGAACAGTCATGTCTCGTAACTCTGCCTTTGGTTATTGTCCAGAGATTCTCAGTTAGGTTGAGGTCAGTAGAGTTTCCAGGACGATTTAGAACACTTCAACTCTCCTGGAAGACTGCCAGCATTTTCCTGGAAGTGTGGAATGGTGCAAGATCCTGCTGGAAAATGCCTTCTCCATCGGGAAAGTCTCTATCCACAATGGGAAGGGAATAACTTGCCAGGATTGCTCTGCATCTGTCACTGTTATATAGCTTGGTGAATGTGTTCATTCTGTACCCATGTACTTGACTACCACTGATCTGTACCCATGTACTTGACTGCCACTGATCTGTACCCATGTACTTGACTACCACTGATCTGTACCCATGTACTTGACTACCACTGATCTGTACCCATGTACTTGACTACCACTGATCTGTACCCATGTACTTGACTAGCCACTGATCTGTACCCATGTACTTGACTACCACTGATCTGTACCCATGTACTTGACTGCCACTGATCTGTACCCATGTACTTGACTACCACTGATCTGTACCCATGTACTTGACTACCACTGATCTGTACCCATGTACTTGACTGCACTGACTGTACCCATGTACTTGACTACCACTGATCTGTACCCATGTACTTGACTACCACTGATCTGTACCCATGTACTTGACTACCACTGATCTGTACCCATGTACTGCACTACCACTGATCTGTACCCATGTACTGACTACCACTGATCTGTACCCATGTACATCACTACCACTGATCTGTACCCATGTACTTGACTACCACTGATCTGTCCCATGTACTGACTACCACTGATCTGTACCCATGTACTTGACTACCACTGATCTGTACCCATGTACTTACTACCACTGATCTGTACCCATGTACTTGACTACCACTGATCTGTACCCATGTACTTGACTACCACTGATCTGTACCCATGTACTTGACTACCACTGATCTGTACCCATGTACTTGACTATCACTGATCTGTACCCATGTACTTGACTACCACTGATCTGTACCCATGTACTGACTACCACTGATCTGTACCCATGTACTTGACTACCACTGATCTGTACCCATGTACTTGACTGCCACTGATCTGTACCCATGTACTTGACTACCACTGATCTGTACCCATGTACTTGACTACCACTGATCTGTACCCATGTACTTGACTACCACTGATCTGTACCCATGTACTTGACTACCACTGATCTGTACCCATGTACATCACTACCACTGATCTGTACCCATGTACATCACTACCACTGACCTGTGCCCATGTGTCTTATGTTCCACATCTTGGACTCGGCGCTCCACAGTCACCAGTGTCGTTACCTCTCTTCAGACTCCCACCATCAGTCCACTTTGCTAGGCTCAAATTTTCCGTGATCTTTCTGGTACACAAATCAGCCTGTTTTTTGAGACCTACAATACTTGTCGGCTTCCTAGGTATAACATCATGAATTCGGCGGTGTCATGAGGGAGGATTGGTGAAGAGACTTCACCGTGGAGCCAGCTTCAAATAGCCTTAAGACACAGCTTTGTAGCACTGGCAGCAGTTGTGGGTACACCACTAGTAGAACCTACACCACTATACACCTAATTAGACTAGAGCACTGAACATGAAGGGGAGAATTGTAAACATTGAACCTAGATAGAACGTACACCCTCGAATAGACTGAACCTACTCCACTGACCTACAGCTTGATTCACTTTTGATAGGAACCACTAGTCGGTTGCCAGTTTGCGATTCCTAATTGACCTAGCACAGACAGACATAGAGTCACCCTGAACCTAGATAGACGTCCCCGTTAGATAGAACTACCCTCTGACCCACCCCGCCCAACATCCCTTCTGAGACAGCGTTCGGTCGGTTGCCAGTTTGCGAGCTTCCTGCCGCTTCTGCCACCCAGCTTCCGTCTCGACACCCAGCTCGACCCGGGCGTGGCACCCTACCCACGTAGTACCTAGCCCAGCTTCCGTGTTGGGGTGAGTGACCCTCTCTACCCACCCCTGCCACCCACTACCCACCCTAGTACACTACCGCCCACCCCACTACGCCCCCCCCTGCCCACTCACTACCCACCCTAGTACACTACCGCCCACCCCAGCCCACCCACAACCCACCCCAACCCACCAAGACCCTGCATCCCTAAGGCTTGTGATGTATGTGTACTCACCTAGTTGTGGTTGCAGGGGTCGAGTCATAGCTCCTGGTCCCGCCTCTTCACTGTCCGCTACTGGGTCACTCTTCCCGCTCCATAAGCTTAATCATACCTCTTCTTAAAGCTGTGTGTGTGTGTGTGTGTGTGTGGTGTGTGTGTGTGTGTGTGGTTTTGTGTGTTTAGAGACCACTAAGTATCAGGTATCAATACTGTCACCAAATCCACCACATTAGTAGCGTGTTGCTAAACCTGGACGGGTTCCTGTCAGACTAGTGGGTATTGCATAAGTGGTGAATGAGAGGTGCACCACTTATGCGTGTTTGTAGTGTCGTTGCGCCCACCAGTGGCCGTCGTCAGTCCAATACAGAGAATACCGTCTAGTGGTAGCGTGAGTGGGGGGGTCAGTCCCCTCTTATCAGGGCTGAGGGACTGATCACCCACAACCTTTACTGTCTGCAGTGTTATTCTGTTGGACCGATGGAGCTACTGGTGGTATCCCTCACGGAGATACCTCATGAGGTATCCCTCATGGGGGATACCTCATAGGGAGGTATCCCTCACATGTATTACCTCGGGGTGTAAGGGATGTATACCTCGTATGGAGGTATCCCTTGGGGGTGAAAGGGAGGTATCCCTCACATGTATACCTTGTGTGAAGGTATCCGTCGGGTGTAAGGGGTATCCCTCAGGTGTAAGGGAGTTATCCCCTCAGGGTGGCATACCTCATATGGTGGTATCCCTCCCAGGGAGGTATTCCTCACTTCTAGGTAGACGAGGCTTGCAAGGAAACTGGCTTAGTGTCCCTCCAAGCCAGGGAATCCAACCCAGGACCTTGCAATTGCAAGCCAGTCTCAGCAGTGAGGGGTGGGCGGGCAGGTGGGCGGGTAGGGTGGGTGGGTGGGTGGTAAGCTATAAACAGAGGTGACGAGGGTGGGTTTTCCACCTGGCAACCCACACAAACAACCCACAAACCCACTTTTTGCCCACTTGTCTATTTTGGATCGCCCTTTGACACTGGAGGTGTGCGTGGTTACCCTTAGTTAAGGGGGACCCTTAGTAAGGGGGGCATCTCTTAGTGGTTACCTCTTTGGAGGTTTAAGGTTGACTTTCAGTACAAAGGTATTGTCCCTTTGGTCTCTCGTGGGAAGACTACACCTTTGGGATACCCCTTAGTGTTCACCCCTTAGTGTTCACCCCTTAGTGGTCACCCCTTAGTGTTCACCCCTTAGTGTTCACCCCTTAGTGGTCACCCCTTAGTGGTCACCCCTTAGTGGTCACCCCTTAGTGGTCACCCCTTTAGTCACCCCTTAGTGTTCACCCCTTAGTGGTCACCCCTTTAGTCACCCCTTAGTGTTCACCCCTTAGTGGTCACCCCTTAGTGTTCACCCCTTAGTGGTCACCCCTTAGTGGTCACCCCTTAGTGGTCACCCCTTAGTGTTCACCCCTTAGTGGTCACCCCTTAGTGGTCACCCCTTTAGTCACCCCTTAGTGTTCACCCCTTAGTGGTCACCTCTAAGTGGTCAACCCTTAGTGTTCACCCCTTAGTGGTCACCCCTTAGTGTTCACCCCTTAGTGGTCACCCCTTAGTGTTCACCCCTTAGTGGTCACCCCTTAGTGTCACCCTTAGTGGTCACCCCTTAGTGTTCACCCCTTAGTGGTCACCCTTAGTGGTCACACCCTTAGTGGTCACCCCTTTAGTCACCCCTTAGTGTTCACCCCTTAGTGGTCACCCCTTTAGTCACCCCTTAGTGGTCACCCCTTTAGTCACCCCTTAGTGTTCACCCCTTAGTGGTCACCTCTTAGTGGTCACCCCTTAGTGTTCACCCCTTAGTGGTCACCCCTTAGTGTTCACCCCTTAGTGGTCACCCCTTAGTGGTCACCCCTTAGTGTTCACCCCTTAGTGTTCACCCCTTAGTGGTCACCCCTTAGTGTTCACCCCTTAGTGTTCACCCCTTAGTGGTCACCCCTTAGTGTTCACCCCTTTAGTCACCCCTTAGTGTTCACCCCTTAGTGGTCACCTCTTAGTGGTCACCCCTTAGTGTTCACCCCTTAGTGTTCACCCCTTAGTGTTCACCCCTTAGTGTTCACCCCTTAGTGTTCACCCCTTAGTGTTCACCCCTTAGTGTTCACCCCTTAGTGTTCACCCCTTAGTGGTCACCCCTTAGTGGTCACCCCTTAGTGGTCACCCCTTAGTGGTCACCCCTTAGTGGTCACCCCTTAGTGTTCACCCCTTAGTGGTCACCCCTTTAGTCACCCCTTAGTGGTCACCCCTTAGTGTTCACCCCTTAGTGGTCACCCCTTAGTGTTCACCCCTTAGTGTTCACCCCTTAGTGTTCACCCCTTAGTGGTCACCCCTTAGTGGTCACCCCTTAGTGGTCACCCCTTAGTGGTCACCCCTTTAGTCACCCCTTTAGTCACCCCTTAGTGTTCACCCCTTAGTGTTCACCCCTTAGTGGTCACCCCTTAGTGGTCACCTCTTTAGTCACCCCTTAGTGGTCACCCCTTAGTAGTGACTCCTTAGTGGTCACCCCTTAGTGTTCACCCCTTAGTGGTCACCCCTTAGTGGTCACCCTTAGTAGCCACCCTTTAGTCACCCCTTAGTAGTGACTCCTTAGTGGTCGCTCCTTAGTGGTCACCCCTTAGTGGTCACCCCTTAGTGGTCACCCTTTAAGGGTTATCAAGGCTATGGCTCTTCCCTTTAACACCCTTTAAATGGCAACTATCCCCCTACCATATATCCCCCTACCATATATCCCCCTACCATATATCCCCGTACCATATATCCCTCTACCATATATCCCTCTACCATATATCCCTCTACCATATATCCCCCTACCATATATCCCCCTACCATATATCCCCTACCATATATCCCCTACCATATATCCCCCTAGCATATATCCCTCTACCATATATCCCTCATATATCCTGTACCATATATCCTTTCCATATATCCCTCTTCCATATATCCCTCTCCTATTTATACCTCTACCATATATCCCCTACCATATATCCTCTACCATATATCCCCCTAACCATATATCCCCTACCATATATCCTCTCCTATATTATACCTCTATATATCCTCTACCATATATCCCCTACCATATATCCCTTACCATATTATCCCTCTATATATCCCTCTACAATATTCCTCTACCATAATTCCCTCTACTTTATATCCCTCTACCATATATCCCTCTACCATATATCCTCAAACCAATATATCCCTCTACTATATATCCCTCTACCATATATCCTCTACCATATATCCCTCTAACCATATATCCCTCTACTATATATCCCTCTACTATATATCCCTCTACCATATAATCCCTCTACCATATATCCCTCTACCATATATCCCTCTACTATATATCCCTCTACTATATATCCCTCTACTATTATATCCCTCTACCATATATCCCTCTACTATATATCCCTCTACATATATCCCTCTACTATATCCCTCTAACTATATATCCCTCTACCATATATCCCTCTACTATATATCCCTCTACCATATATCCCTCTACCATATATCCCTCTACCATATATCCCTCTATATATCCCTCTACCATATATCCCTCTACCATATATCCCTCTACCATATATCCCTCTACCATATATCCCTCTACCATATATCCCTCTACCATATATCCCTCTACCATATATCCCTCTACCATATATCCCTCTACCATATATCCCTCTACTATATATCCCTCTACCATATATCCCCCTACCATATATCCCTCTACCATATATCCCTCTACCATATATCCCTCTACCATATATCCCTCTACCATATATCCCTCTACTATATATCCCCCTACCATATATCCCTCTACCATATATCCCTCTACCATATATCCCTCTACCATATATCCCTCCACCATATATCCCCCTACCATATATCCCTCTACCATATATCCCTCTACTATATATCTCTCTACTATATATCCCTCTACCATATATCCCCCTACCATATATCCCTCTACCATATATACCTGATATATCCGTGTGTTATGAGTGTTGATGACAGACGTACAACATAATGTGGAGACTGTAGGAGTATATAGCAAAGATGAGGTAATCAGTCCCTCAGTGTAGGACTGAAGAGTCTGGAGCGGCAGGCAGGATGATGCTGGATCTGACACATGTCCAACTTCTTGGTATCTTTATTGTGTAGACGTTTAGCCAATCATCGGCTTCCTCAGTCCAATACTGAGAAGGGTGGCAGATTAGCTATCAGTCCCTCAGTTTAGGACTGAGGAATCTCAAAGCTCAAGTTGCTAGAGGTGCCATAGGTGCTACAGGAGGTGCCAAAGGTTGTTATCTCCTCTCTGCGGCACTCTGGTGAGCAAATATGTCACTGGTGCAGAGATTCACCCCTCCCCCCTCTCGTCCCTCCCCACCTCTGTATTGACTGCATCTTCCCCTCCTTCACTCCCCCTCCCTCTGACTTGAAGAGGGGTAGTAGTGGTGGACGGTGTGGTAGTTGTGGTAGAGGGGTGGTTGTCGTGGTAGAGAGGTGGTAGTTATGGTGGAGTGGGTGGTAGTTGTGGTGGAGGGGGTGGTAGTTGTGGTACAGGGGTGGTAGTTGTGGTAGAGGGGTGGTTGTGGTGGTAGAGAGGTGGTAGTTAGGGTGGTGGAGTGGGTGGTAGTTGTGGTAGAGGGGGTGGTAGTTGTGGTAGAGGGGTGGTTGTGGTGGTAGAGAGGTGGTAGTTATGGTGGAGTGGGTGGTAGTTGTGGTAGAGGGGTGGTAGTTGTGGAGGGGTGGTAGTTGTAGTAGAGGGGTGGTTGTGGTGGTAGAGAGGTGGTAGTTATGGTGGTGGAATAGGTGGTAGTTGTGGTACAAGGGGTGGTAGTTGTGGTGGTGGAGGGCGTGGTAGCTGTGGTAGTGGATGGGGTAGTAGTTGTGGTGGAGGGGGTGGTAGTTGTGGTAGAGGGGTGGTTGTGGTGGTAGAGAGGTGGTAGTTAGGGTGGAGTGGTGGTAGTTGTGGTGGAGGGGTGGTAGTTGTGGTGGAGGGGGTGGTAGTTGCGGTAGAGGGGTGGTTGTGGTGGTAGAGAGGTGGTAGTTATGGTGGTGGAGTAGGTGGTAGTTGTGGTACAAGGGGTGGTAGTTGTGGTGGTGGAGGGGCGTGGTAGTTGTGGTAGTGGATGGGGTAGTAGTTGTGGTGGAGGGGGTGGTAGTTGTGGTAGAGGGGTGGTTGTGGTGGTAGAGAGGTGGTAGTTATGGTGGAGTGGGTGGTAGTTGTGGTGGAGGGGGTGGTAGTTGTGGAGGGGTGGTAGTTGTGGTAGAGGGGTGGTTGTGGTGGTAGAGAGGTGGTAGTTATGGTGGAGTGGGTGGTAGTTGTGGTGGAGGGGGTGATTGTGGTGGTAGAGAGGTGGTAGTTATGGTGGAGTGGGTGGTGGAGGGGGTGGTAGTTGTGGTGGAGGGGTGGTAGTTGTGGTAGAGGGGTGGTTGTGGTAGTAGTTATGGTGGAGTGGGTGGTAGTTGTGGTGGAGGGGGTGGTAGTTGTGGTGGAGGGGTGGTAGTTGTGGTAGAGGGGTGGTGTGGGGTAGAGAGGTGGTGTTAGTGGTGGGGGTGGTTGTGGTGGAGGGGGTGGTAGTTGTGGGGGTGTGGTATGTTGTGGTGAGGGTGGTTTGTGTGGTGTGGTGGTAGAGAGGTGGTAGTTATGGTGGAGTGGGTGGTAGTTGTGGTGGAGGGGGGTGGTTGTGGTGGTAGAGAGGTGGTAGTTATGGTGGAGTGGGTGGTGGAGGGGTGGTAGTTGTGGTGGAGGGGTGGTAGTTGTGGTAGAGGGTGGTTGTGGAGTAGAGAGGTGGTAGTGTATGTTGGAGTGGTGGTAGTTGTGGTGGGGGGGGTGGTAGTTGTGGTGGAGGGGGTGGTAGTTGTGGTACAGGGGTGGTTATGGTGATAGAGAGGTGGTACTTATGGTGGTGGAGTGGGTGGTAGTTGTGGTGGAGGGGGTGGTAGTTGTGGAGGGGTGGTTGTGGTGGTAGAGAAGTGGTAGTTATGGTGGAGTGGGTGGTAGTTGTGGTGGAGGGGGTGGTAGTTGTGGAGGGGTGGTAGTTGTGGTAGAGGGGTGGTTGTTGGTAGAGAGGTGGTAGTTATGGTGGTGGAGTGGGTGGTAGTTGTGGTGGGGGGTGGTGTTGAGTTGGGAGGGGGTGGTTGTTGGTAGTTATGGTGGTGGAGTGGGTGGTAGTTGTGGTGGAGTGGGTGGTAGTTGTGGTGGAGGGGGTGGTAGTTGTGGTAGAGGGGGTGGTAGTTGTGGTGGAGGGGTTAATTGTGGTGGTAGAGGGTGGTTATGTGGTGGAGGGCGTGGTAGTTGTGGTAGAGGGGGTGGTAGTTGTGGTACAGGGGGTGGTAGTTGTGGTGGTGGAGGGCGTGGTAGTTGTGGTAGTGGAGGGGGTGGTAGTGGTGGAGGGAGTGGTAGTTGTGGTAGTGGAGGGGGTGGTAGTGGTGGAGGGGTGGTAGTTGTGGTAGTGGAGGGGGTGGTAGTGGTGAAGGGGTGTGGTAGTTGTGGTGGTGGAAGGGGTGGTAGTTGTGGTAGTGGAGGTGGTGGTAGTTGTGGTAGAGGGGGTGGTAGTTGTGGTCTGAGAGTGAGTTTCGCTCAACCCACAGCACGTTTCCCCGACTTCTCACTTTCTCTCATTTTCGGAGGAAGGGGAGGGGGGTAGGGAGGGCACTTAAGACTTCTCCAGAGGTGTTGTATTGCTTTCTACACCTGTGTGTGTGTGTGTGTGTGTGTGTGTGTGTGTGTGTGTGTGTGTGTGTGTGTGTGTGTGTGTGTGTGTGTGTGTGATACAAGACACAGGAGTCACTAACAGCAGTGGATAACACACAAGGAAACTGGAGAAATCCTAGAGAATTTGACATCTTCGTACCACGTCAATATTGTGTAGAGTCATGGTGCCACCACTGGAAAGTGCTTTATACACACACACACACACACACACACACACACACACACACACACACACACACACACACACACACACGCACACATATTGTGTGTGTGTGTGTGTATTTACCTGTATGTGGTTGCAGGGGTCGTATCACAGCTCGCCTCTTCCTCCTTGCTGGTGGCCACTAGTACACAAAATGAGTGCTATAGACCTACCTGGAAAGGTAGGCAGATGGATTTCCTGATTCCTAACTCACAGAGTCGTAGTAAACAGAACAAAATTCAGTATCAGCGAGGTAAAAAGATCAATTCCCCACTGCAGTGTCCCCTTGTTGTTGTGTCCCCTTGTTGTTGTGTCCCCTTGTTGTTGTGTCCCCTTGTTGTTGTGTCCCCTTGTTGTTGTGTCCCCTTGTTGTTGTGTCCCCTTGTTGTTGTGTCCCCTTGTTGTTGTGTCCCCTTGTTGTTGTGTCCCCTTGTTGCTGTGTCCCCTTGTTGTGTGTCCCCTTGTTGTGTGCCCCTTGTTGCTGTGTCCCCTGTTGCCCCTTGTGTTGTCCCCTTGTTGTGTGTCCCCTTGTGTTGTGTCCCCTTGTTGTTGTGTCCCCTTGTTGCTGTGTCCCCTTGTTGTTGTGTCCCCTTGTTGTTGTGTCCCTTGTTGCTGTGTCCCCTTGTTGCTGTGTCCCTTGTTGTTGTCCCCCCTTGTTGCTGTGTCCCCTGTTGTGTGTCCCCTTGTTGTTGTGTCCCCTTGTTGCTGTGTCCCTTGTTGCTGTGTCCCCTTGTTGATTGTCCCCTTGTTGATGTGTCCCTTGTTGTGTGTCCCTTGTTGCTGTGTCCCCTTGTTGCTGTGTCCCCTTGTTGTGTCCCCTTGTTGCTGTGTCCCTTTGTTGTTGTGTCCCCTTGTTGTTGTGTCCCCTTGTTGTTGTCCCCTGTTGTTGTGTCCCCTTGTTGCTGTGTCCCCTTGTTGCTGTGTCCCCTTGTTGCTGTGTCCCTTGTTGCTGTGTCCCCTTGTTGCTGTGTCCCCTTGTTGTTGTGTCCCCTTGTTGCTGTGTCCCCTTGTTGTGTCCCCTTGTTAGTGTGTCCCTTGTTGTGTCCCCTTGTTGTTGTGTCCCCTTGTTGCGTGTCCCCTTGTTGCGTGTCCCCTTGTTGCTGTGTCCCCTTGTTGCTGTGTCCCCTTGTTGCGTGTCCCCGTTGTTGTTCACCTTGTGTTCCCCTTGTTGCAGTGTCCCTTGTTGTGCCCTTGTTTTTTGTCCCCTTGTTGCTGTGTCCCCTTGTTGCTGTGTCCCCTTGTTGCTGTGTCCCCTTGTTGCTGTGTCCCTTGTTGCTTGTCCCCTTGTTGCTGTGTCCCCTTGTTGCTGTGTCCCTTGTTGCTGTGTCCCCTTGTTGCTGTGTCCCCTTGTTGCTGTGTCCCTGTGTTGCTGTGTCCCCTTGTTGCTGTGTCCCCTTGTTGTTTGTGTCCCCTTGTTGCTGTGTCCCCTTGTTGATGTGTCCCCTTGTTGCTGTGTCCCTTTGTTGTGTGTCCCCTTGTTGCTGTGTCCCCCCTGTTGCGTGTCCCCTTGTTGCTGTGTCCCCTTGTTGCTGTGTCCCCTTGTTGCTGTGTCCCCTTGTTGCTGTGTCCCCTTGTTGCTGTGTCCCCTTGTTGCTGTGTCCCCTGTGTTGTGTGTCCCCTTGTTGCTGTGTCCCTTGTTGCTGTGTCCCCTTGTTGCTGTGTCCCCTTGTTGCTGTGTCCCTTGTTGCTGTGTCCCCTTGTTGCTGTGTCCCCTTGTTGCTGTGTCCCCTTGTTGCTGTGTCCCCTTGTTGCAGTGTCCCCTTGTTGCTGTGTCCCCTTGTTGCTGTGTCCCCTTGTTGCTGTGTCCCCTTGTTGCTTGTGTCCCTTGTTGTGTTGTGTCCTCTTTTGTTGTGTCCCCTTGTGTGTTGTGTCCCCTTGTTGCTGTGTCCCCTTGTTGCTGTGTCCCCTTGTTGTTGTGTCCCCTCGTTGTTGTGTCCCTTGTTGTTGTGTCCCCTTGTTGCTGTGTCCCTGTTGCTGTGTCCCTTGTTTGCTGTGTCCCTTGTTGCTGTGTCCCCTTGTTGTGTGTCCCTTGTTGTGTGTCCCCTTGTTGCTGTGTCCCCTTGTTGCTGTGTCCCCTTGGTTGCTGTGTCCCCTTGTTGCTGTGTACCCCTTGTTGCATGTCCCTTTTGTGTTCCTTTTGTGTTCCCCTTGTTGTTGTGTCCCCTTGTTGCTGTGCCCCCTTGTTGCTGTGTCCCCTTGTTGTTGTGTCCCCTTGTTGTTGTGTCCCCTTGTTGCTGTGTCCCCTTGTTGCTGTGTCCCCTTGTTGCTGTGTCCCCTTGTTGCTGTGTCCCCTTGTTGTCTGTGTCCCTTGTTGCAGTGTCCCCTTGTTCCTGTGTCCCCTTGTTGTGTCCCTTTGTTGCTGTGTCCCCCTTGTTGTCTGTGTCCCCTTGTTGCAGTGTCCCCTTGTTGTGTCCCCTTGTTGTTGTGTCCCCTTTTTGTATCCCCTTGTTGCAGTGTCCCCTTGTTGCAGTGTCCCCTTGTTGCAGTGTCCCCTTGTTGCAGTGTCCCCTTGTTGCAGTGTCCCCTTGTTGTTGTGTCCCCTTGTTGTTGTGTCCCCTTGTTGTTGTGTCCCCTTGTAGTTGTGTCCTCTTGTTGCTGTGCCCCCTTGTTGCTGTGTCCCCTTGTTGCTGTGTCCCCTTGTTGATGTGTCCCCTTGTTGATGTGTCCCTTGTTGCTGTGTCCCCTTGTTGCTGTGTCCCTTGTTGTTGTGTCCTTTTGTTGTTGTGTCCCCTTGTTGCTGTGCCCCTTGTTGCTGTGCCCCTTGTTGCTGTGTCCCTTGTTGTATCCCCTTGTTGTTGTGTCCCCTTGTTGCTGTGTCCTCTTGTTGTTGTGTCCCCTTTTGCTGTGTCCCTTGTTGCTGGTGTCCTCTTGTTGCTTGTGTCCCCTTGTTGATGTGCCCCTTGTTGCTGTGTCCCCTTGTTGCTGTGTCCCCTTGTTGCTGTGTCCTCTTGTTGTTGTGTCCCCTTGTTGCTGTGCCCCTTGTTGCTGTGCCCCTTGTTGCTGTGTCCCTTGTTGCTGTGCCCCCTTGTTGCTGTGTCCCCTTGTTGCTGTGTCCCCTTGTTGTTGTGTCCCCTTGTTGTTGTGTCCCCTGTTGTTGTGTCCCCTTGTTTGTGTCCCCTTGTTGTTGTGTCCCCTTGTTGCTGTGTCCCCTTGTTGCTGTGTCCCCTTGTTGCTGTGTCCCCTTGTTGCTGTGTCCCCTTGTTGCTGTGTCCCCTTGTTGCTGTGTCCCCCTGTTGCTGTGTCCCCTGTTGTTGTGTCCCCTTGTTGTTGTGTCCTCTTGTTGCTGTGCCCCCTTGTTGCTGTGTCCCCTTGTTGCTGTGTCCCCTTGTTGCTGTGTCCCCTTGTTGCTGTGTCCCCTTGTTGCTGTGTCCCCTTGTTGTTGTGTCCCCTAGTTGTCCCCTAGTTGTTGTGTCCCCTTGTTGCTGTGTCCCCTTGTTGCTGTGTCCCCTTGTTGCTGTGTCCCCTTGTTGCAGTGTCCCCTTGTTGCAGTGTCCCCTTGTTGCAGTGTCCCCTTGTTTCTGTGTCCCCTTGTTGCTGTGTCCCCTTGTTGCAGTGTCCCCTTGTTGTGTCCCTTGTTGCTGTGTCCCCTTGTTTCTGTGTCCTGTTGTTGCTGTGTCCCGTTGTTGTGTTCCCCTGGTTGTTGTGTCCCCTTGTGTTGTGTCCCCTTGTTGTTGTGTCCCCTTGTTGTGTTCCCTTGTTGTTGTGTCCCCATGTTGCTGTGTCCCCTTGTTGTTGTGTCCCCTTGTTGTTGTGTCCCCTTGTTGTGTCGCCTTGTTGTTGTGTCCCCTTGTTGTTGTGTCCCCTTGTTGCTGTGTCCCCTTGTTGCTGTGTCCCCTTGTTGCTGTGTCCCCTTGTTGCTGTGTCCCCTTGTTGTTGTGTCCCCTTGTTGTGTTCCCCTTATGTCCCCTTGTTGTTGTGTCCCCTTATGTCCCCTTGTTGTTGTGTCCCCTTATGTCCCCTTGTTGTTGTTGTCCCCTGTTGTTGTGTCCCCTTGTTGTTGTGCCCCCTTGTTGCTGTGTCCCGTTGTTGTTGTGTCCCCTTGTTGTTGTGTCCCCTTGTTGTTGTGTCCCCTTGTTGTTGTGTCCCCTTGTTGATGTGTCCCCTTCTTGCTGTGTCCCCTTCTTGCTGTGTCCCCTTCTTGCTGTGTCCCCTTCTTGCTGTGTCCCCTTGCTGTTTTGTCCCCTTTTTGTTTTGTCCCCTTTTTGTTTTGTCCCCTTGTTGTTGTGTCCCCTGTGTTGTGTCCCCTTGTTGCTGTGTCCCCTTGTTGTGTCCCCTTGTTGTTGTGTCCCCTTGTTGTTGTGTCCCCTTGTTGTTGTGTCCCCTTGTTGTTGTGTCCCCTTGTTGTTTTGTCCTCTTGTTGCTGTGTCCCCTTGTTGCTGTGTCCCCTTGTTGCTGTGTCCCCTTGTTGCTGTGTCCCCTTGTTGCTGTGTCCCCTTGTTGCTGTGTCCCCTTGTTGTTGTGTCCCCTTGTTGCTGTGTCCCCTTGTTGCTGTGTCCCCTTGTTGTTGTGTCCCCTTGTTGTTGTGTCCCCTTGTTGTGTCCCCATGTTGTTGTGTCCCCTTGTTGTGTCCCCTTGTTGCTGTGTCCCCTTGTTGCTGTGTCCCCTTGTTGCTGTGTCCCCTTGTTGCTGTGTCCCCTTGTTGCTGTGTCCCCTTGTTGCTGTGTCCCCTTGTTGCTGTGTCCCCTTGTTGTTGTGTCCCCTTGTTGATGTGTCCCCTTGTTGTTGTGTCCCCTTGTTGTTGTGTCCCCTTCTTGTTGTGTCCCTTCTTGTTGTGTCCCCTTGTTGTTGTGTCCCCTTGTTGTTGTGTCCCCTTTGTTGTTGTGTCCCTTGTTGTTGTGTCCTTGTTGTTGTGTCCCCTTGTTGTGTGTCCTTGTTGTTGTGTCCTTGTTGTTGTGTCCCCTTGTTGTTGAGTCCCCTTTTGTTGTGTCCCCTTCTTGCTTATGTCCCCTTGTTGTTTTATCCCCTTGTTGTTGTGTCCCCTTGTTGTGTCCCCTTGTTGTTGTGTCCCCTTGTTGTGTCCCCTTGTTGTGTCCCCTTGTTGTTGTGTCCCCTTGTTGTTGTGTCCCCTTGTTGTTGTGTCCCCTTTTTGCTGTGTCCCCTTGTTGTTTTGTCCCCTTGTTGTTGTGTCCCCTTGTTGTTGTGTCCCCTTGTTGTTGTGTCCCTTGTTGCTGTGTCCCCTTGTTGCTGTGTCCCCTTGTTGTTGTGTCCCCTTGTTGTTGTGACCCCTTGTTGTTGTGTCCCCTTGTTGCTGTGTCCCCTTGTTGCTGTGTCCCCTTGTTGTGTCCCCTTGTTGTGTTCCCCTTGTTGTGTCCCCTTGTTGTTGTGTCCCCCTTGTTGTTGTGGTCCCTTGTTGCTGTGTTCCCTTGTTGCTGTGTCCCCTTTTGCTGTGTCCCCTTGTTTTTGTCCCCTTGTTGTTTTGTCCCCTTGTTGTTTTGTCCCCTTGTTGTTTGTGTCCCCTTGTTGTTGTGTCCCCTTGTTGTTGTGTCCCCTTGTTGTTGTGTCCCCTTGTTGTTGTGTCCCCTTGTTGCTGTGTTCCCTTGTTGCTGTGTCCCCTTTTTGCTGTGTCCCCTTGTTTCTGTGTCCCTTGTTGTTGTGTCCCCTTGTTGTTGTGTCCCCTTGTTGTTGTGTCCCCTTGTTGCTGTGTCCCCTTGTTGCTGTGTCCCCTTGTTGCTGTGTCCCCTTGTTGTTGTGTCCCCTTGTTGTGTCCCCTTGTTGTTGTGTCCCCTTGTTGTTGTGTCCCCTTGTTGTTGTGTCCCCTTGTTGTTGTGTCCCCTTGTTGCTGTGTTCCCTTGTTGCTGTGTCCCCTTTTTGCTGTGTCCCCCTTGTTCTGTGTCCCCTTGTTGTTGTGTCCCTTGTTGTTGTTCCCCATTGTTGGTCCCCATTGTTGTTGTGTCCCTTGTTGCTGTGTCCCCTTGTTGTTGTGTCCCCTTGTTGTTGTGTCCCCTTGTTGTTGTGTCCCCTTGTTGTTGTGTCCCCTTGTTGCTGTGTCCCCTTGTTGTTGTCTCCCTTCTCTGGAACATCTTGTCACAATTAAAACCTACAATACCATGACTACAACAATTCACAACTAACCCACAATACCATGACTACAACAATTCACAACTAACCCACAATACCATGACTACAACAATTCACAACTAACCCACAATACCATGACTACAACAATTCACAACTAACCCACAATACCATGACTACAACAATTCACAACTAACCCACAATACCATGACTACAACAATTCACAACTAACCCACAATACCATGACTACAACAATTCACAACTAACCCACAATACCATGACTACAACAATTCCACAAAACCCACAATACCATGACTACAACAATTCACAACTAACCCACAATACCATGACTACAACAATTCACAACTAACCCACAATACCATGACTACTACAATTCACAACTAACCCACAGTACCATGACTACAACAATTCACAACTTACCCACAATACCATGACTACAACAATTCACAACTAACCCACAATACCATAACTACAACAATTCACAACTAACCCACAATACCACTGGTCCTAGCAGGTGTGTGAACAAGGTTAGTGCTACGAAATCCTAGGAGGACACCTAGAAAAGTGCAGCTAGGGTTGGGCAAAACGTTGGCTATTTAGTGGTTCTGGGAAGAGAGCCCTAGGCCTCTTCAGAACGCCTTAGGCCTCCACCACACAGAAGAGAAAGTCTGTGTTATTCTCTTTCCCTGCCGATAGCGGTTCTGGTGTTCCATATGTTGCTTGTGCAGGCAACACCTGGAATACTGCCATAACACTGTAGTCAGAGATAGCAGGAAGTGCAGAAATAAGCCCAGTGAAAAGCAGGGGCGCCACGATCACAATAAGAGAACACTGTATCAGCATGCGGAGACCAAGACTCTTCATCTTCTTTCAGCAGATATATCTACTATACCAGGGTTATTAAGACTGGTTGGATGGTTAATGGGGTTTAAAGTCTATCTACTACACGAGGGTCATTAAGACTGGTTGGATGGTTAATGGGGTTTAAAGTCTATCTACTACACGAGGGTCATTAAGACTGGTTGGTTGGTTAATGGGGTTTAAAGTCTATCTACTACACGAGGGTCATTAAGACTGGTTGGTTGGTTAATGGGGTTTAAAGTCTATCTACTACACGAGGGTCATTAAGACTGGTTGTTGGTTAATGTGGTTTAAAGTCTACTACAACGAGGGTCATTAAGATGGTTGGTTGGTTAATGTGTTTAAAGTCTATCTACTACACGAGGGTCATTAAGACTGTTGGATGGTTAATGGGGTTTAAAGTCTATCTACTACACAGGGTCATTAAGACTGTTGGAGGTTAATGGGTTTAAAGTCTATCTACTAACGAGGGTCATAAGACTGGTTGGTTGGTTAATGGGTTTAAAGTCTATCTACTACACGAGGGTCATTAGACTGTTGGTTGGTTAATGGGGTTTAAAGTCTATCTACTACACGAGGTCATTAAGGCTGCAGTCACCGTACACCACCAGTCAAGATATACTTTAATACCTAAAATACTGATAATGTAAACTGCCAGTGTATATACACTGAGATATACACCTCTCAGTGTATATACACTGAGATATACACCTCTCAGTGTATATACACTGAGATATACACCTCTCAGTGTATATACACTGAGATATACACCTCTCAGTGTATATACACTGAGATATACACCTCTCAGTGTAATATACACTGAGATATACACCTCTCAGTGTATATACACTGAGATATACACCTCTCAGTGTATATACATGAGATATACACCTCTCAGTGTATATACACTGAGATATACACCTCTCAGTGTATTACATGGATATACACCTCTCAGTGTAATACACTGTGATATACACCTCTCAGTGTATATACCACTGTGATATACACCCTCTCAGTCTATATACACTGAGATATACTCCTCTGTGTATTACACTGAGGTATACGCCTCTCACGTGTATATACACTGTGATATACACCTCTCAGTGTATATACACTGAGATATACTCCTCTGTGTATATACACTGAGGTATACGCCTCTCAGTGTATATACACTGTGATATACGCCTCTCAGGTATATAACACTGTGATATACACCTCTCAGTGTATATACCACTGAGATATACACCTCTCAGTGTATATATCACTGAGGTATAACGCCTCTCAGTGTATATACACTGAGATATACACCTCTCAGTGTATATACACTGAGATATACACCTCTCAGTGTATATACACGTGATATACGCCTCTCAGTGTTTTATGTACCTTGTATACCCTTACGGTTTGAGCGCCTTCTCTTTCGTAATGTAAACTAATGTATTTCAGTCCGGTGAAGCAGCGGGGCCAGCTTGACCGACCAGGGACCGCCGGCACAACCTGGCCACAATGGAGCGGGCCCAGCAGCATCACTGCATCAGCGCCGTCATGCGGACCACTGCGACATCTCATGAAGCGCAGGTCGCGGCCAGGGTTGCGGAGGTTAAGTGCTAAGAGATGAGAGATACCAGCTGTGCAGGGACTCCGTGAACCCTGACTGTTCTGATAACTCATCTGAACCTGCACGGTTAGTAGGCATCCACTAACCCTTCGGTCCTTTCAGATGTGTTTTGACCTGGTGAGCTGTATATACGACAGATAATCACACCCACAAAACACAGCACACACACACACACAACAACACAACACACACATCACAACAACACATTACACACACCAGCAATACACACACACAGACTCTGAGTGTTCCTGTTTTGCAGATGACGTGAAGTTGATGAGAAGTAATTCACTCGATCGAAGACCAGGCAGAACTACAAAGGGATCTGGACGGGCCTGCAGACCTGGTCCAGCAATGGCTCCGAGAGTCAATCCCACCAAGTGCAGAAGTCATAAAGGGATTGGGGAAGGGCAAAGGAAGGCCGCAGACGAGCGATTAACAGACCAGGTGGTCAGAGACTACAAACCTTCACTCAAGGAAAAGATCTTGGGTGAGTATAACACCAGGGCACATCGTCCTGAAGCGCACATCAACCAAATAACTGCTCAGCATATGGCGCCTAGCAAACACTCAGAACAAGCATTCCGACATCTAATAAGAATCAATCAGAACCCTGTACACCGTTACGTTAGGCCCATATTGGAGTAATGCGGCACCAGTTTGGAACCCACACCTAGCCAAGCACGTAAAGAAACTAGAGAAAGTGCTAAAGGTTTGCAACAAGACTAGTCCCAGAGCTAAGAGGTATGTCCTACGAGGAGAGGTTAAGGGAAATCAACCTGACAATACTGGAGGACAGGATAGAGAGGGGGGGAATGATAACGACATACAAAATACTGAGAGGAATTGACAAGGTGGACAAAGACAGGATGTTTCAGAGGTGTGACACAGCAACAAGGAGACACAGCAACAAGCAGACACAGTTGGAAGTTGAAGACACAGATGAATCACAGGGATGTTAGGAAGTATTTCTTCAGCCACAGAGTAGTCAGGAAGTGAAATAGTTTAGGAAGCGATGTAGTGGAGGCAGGATCCATTGTTGTGATGTATAACTCACCGCAGAACTGCAGGAGGCCAAGAGAGGAATATGATGAGAACAACAGAGTGATGGTAGACACATTGGCTGAGGTGCACAAAGAGCTCAATCGTGCAGAGCAAAGTTGCTGGTTATGGGTGATTTCAACCATAGGGAGATCGATTGGGAAAACCTGGAGTCACATGGGGGTCCCGAAACATGGAGAGCCAAGATGATGGATGTTGTACTGGAAAACCTCGTGCATCAACATATCAGGGACACTACCAGAGAGCGAGGGGAGGATGAACCAGCAAGTCTGGACCTTGTGTTCACCCTGAGTAACTAAGACATTGATGACATCACATATGAGAGGCCCCTCGGGGCTAGTGACCACGTAGTCCTGAGTTTTGATTACATAGTAGAGTTACAAGTGGAGAGGGTGACAGGAGTCGAATGGGAAAAGCCAAACTATAAAAGGAGGGACTACACAGGTATGAGGAACTTCCTGCAGAAGGTGCAGTGGGACAGAGAACTGGTAGGAAAGACAGTAAATGAAATGATGAAATATGTAACAACAAAATGCAAGGAAGCAGAGGAAAGGTTTGTTCCCAAGGGCAACAGAAACAATGGGAAGACCAAAGCGAGTCCTTGGTTTACCCAAAGGTGCAGGAAGGCAAAAACTAAGTGCATTGGAGAATGGAAGAGGTATAGAAGGCAAAGGACCCAGGAAAACAAGGAGATCAGTTGAAGAGCCAGAAACGAATGTGCACAGATAAGGAGGGAGGCCCAGTGACAGTACGAAAATGAGATAGCATCGAAAGTCAAGTCTTACCTGAAACTGCTGTTTAGCCACATTAGGAGAAAGACACAGTTAAAGACCAGGTGATCAGGCTGAGGACAGAAGGTGGGGAACTCACAAGAAACGATCAAGAGTTATGTGAGGAGCTCAAAAGGAGATTTAAGGAAGTATTTACAGTGGAGACAGGAAGGACTCTGGGAAGACAGGACAGAGGGGGACACCAACAGGGAATATACCAACAAGTGTTGGATGACATACACACAACAGAGGAGGTGCAGAAGCTGCTGAGTGATCTTGATACCTCAAAGTCAATGGGACCGGACATCTCCCCGTGGGTCCTTAGAGAGGGAGCAGATATACTGTGATAAGATAAGATAAGATAAGATTTCGTTGGGATTTTTAACCCCGGAGGGTTAGCCACCCAGGATAACCCAAGAAAGTCAGTGCGTCATCGAGGACTGTCTAACTTATTTCCATTGTGGTCCTTAATCTTGTCCCCCAGGATGCGACCCACACCAGTCCACTAACACCCAGGTACCTATTTGCTGCTAGGTGAACAGGACAACAGGTGTAAGGAAACGTGTCGAATGTTTCCACCCGCCGGGAATCGAACCCGGGCCCTCCGTGTGTGAAGCGGGAGCTTTAGCCACCAGGCCACCGGGCCACCGTGTGTGTTCCATTAACCACAATCTTCAACACATCCCTGGAAACTGGGCAACTACCTGAGGTATGGAAGACCGCAAATGTAATTCCCATTTTTAAAAAAGGAGACAGAAAAGAGGCACTAAACTATAGACCAGTGTCACTGACGTGTATAGTATGCAAAGTTATGGAGAAGATTATCAGGAGGAGAGTGGTGGAGCACCTGGAACGGAACAAGATTATAAACAACAACCAGCACGGATTCATGGAAGGAAAATCCTGTGTCACAAACCTTCTGGAGTTTTATGACAAAGTTACAGAAGTAAGACACGAGAGAGAGGGATGGGTTGATTGTATTTTCCTGGACTGCAAGAAGGCCTTTGACACAGTTCCTCACAAGAGATTAGTGCAGAAACTAGAGGATCAGGTGCGTATAATAGGAAGGGCACTGCAATGGATCAGAGAATATCTGACAGGGAGGCAACAACGAGTCATGGTACGGGATGAGGTATCACAGTGGGCACCTGTGATGAGCGGGGTCCCACAGGGGTCAGTCCTAGGACCAGTGCTATTTCTGGTATATGTGAACGACATGATGGAAGGGATAGACTCAGAAGTGTCCCTGTTTGCAGATGATGTGAAGTTAATGAGGAGAATTAAATCTGATGAGGATCAGGCAGGACTACAAAGAGACCTGGACAGACTGGACACCTGGTCCAGCAACTGGCTTCTCGAATTTAGCCCCGCCAAATGCAAAGTCATGATGATCGGAGAAGGGCAAAGAAGACCGCAGACAGAGCATAGGCTAGGTGGCCAAAGACTGCAAACCTCACAGAAGGAGAAAGATCTTGGGGTGAGTATAACACCGAGCATGTCTCCTGAGGTACACATCAACCAGATAACTGCTGCAGCATATGGGCGCCTGGCAAACTTGAGAATAGCATTCCGATACCTTAGTAAGGAATCGTTCAAGACACTGTACACCGTGTATGTCAGGCCCATACTGGAGTATGCAGCACCTGTTTGGAACCCACACCTGGTCAAACACGTCAAGAAATTAGAGAAAGTGCAAAGGTTTGCAACAAGACTAGTTCCAAAGCTAAGGGGAATGTCCTATGAAGAAAGGTTGAGGGAATCGGACTGACGACACTGGAGGACAGGCGGGTCA
Organism: Cherax quadricarinatus; assembly: GCF_026875155.1. NCBI lineage: Eukaryota > Metazoa > Arthropoda > Malacostraca > Decapoda > Parastacidae > Cherax > Cherax quadricarinatus. Next base: position 17,237,870 of record NC_069494.1, read on the forward strand.
GGGGAGACATGATAACGACATACAAAATACTGCGTGGAATAGATAAGGTAGACAGAGACAGGATGTACCAGAGATGTGACACAGAAACAAAGGGTTACAATTGGAAGTTGAAGACTCAGATGAGTCACCGGGATGTTAGGAAATATTTCTTCAGTCATAGAGTTGTCAGGAAGTGGAATAGCCTAAGAAGTGATGTAGTAGAGGCAGGAACCATACATAGCTTTAAGACGAGGTATGATAAAGCTCCGGAAGCAGAGAGAGAGAGAGGATCTAGTAGCGATCAGTGAAGAGGCGGGGCCAGGAGCTGAGTCTCGACCCCTGCAACCACAATTAGGTGAGTACACACATAACACACACACACACACACACACACACACACACACACACACACACACACACACACACACACACACACACACACACACAGCTGTATTCTGTTAATATAAGCGGTGGGAGTGGGGTGGGTTTAGTGGGTGGGCTGGGGTGGGTTTAGTGGGTGGGCTGGGGTGGGTTTAGTGGGTGGGCTGGGGTGGGTTTAGTGGGTGGGTTGGGGTGGGCAGTAACCTCACACAATACACTTTGTCATTCAGTCGTGACCTCCAGAGGAACAGGAGAGGAGGGTGACCTCCCTAAATCCACCTCGATCTGGGAGATCATTACGTAGCAGTGGATGTTAAGTAGCACAGGGCTACTACGTTCACAAGTGACACCAGTGTACTGACAACACTGACACCAGTGTACTGACAACACTGACACCAGTGTACTGACAACACTGACACCAGTGTACTGACAACACTGACACCAGTGTACTGACAACACTGACACCAGTGTACTGACAACACTGACACCAGTGTACTGACAACACTGACACCAGTGTACTGACAACACTGACACCAGTGTACTGACAACACTGACACCAGTGTACTGACAACACTGACACCAGTGTACTGACAACACTGACACCAGTTTACTGTGTGGAGTTTGGTACTGTTGTTTCTCAGTGTATATACACTGAGAGGTGTATTATCTCAGTGTATATACACTGAGAGGTGTATATCTCAGTGTATATACACTGAGAGGTGTATATCTCAGTGTATATACACTGAGAGGTGTATATCTCAGTGATATAAAACTGAGAGGTGTATATCTCAGTGTATATACACTGAGAGGTGTGTATCTCAGTGTATATACACTGAGAGGTGTATATCTCAGTGTATATACACTGAGAGGTGTATATCTCAGTGTATATACACTGGTAGTTTACATTAATCAGTATTTTAGGTATTAAAGTATTCTTGACTGGTGGTGTACAGGTGACGCAGTATACTTGGTACACACACTTGTGTACGTACAAAGTGTACATACACCCAGGTACTGTAATGTTAGGTCAGAGGTCACAACAGTAGCCTTGTGTAGTGTAGCAGGAAATAGGTGATAATGGGAGATGGAAGGAAGATGAGATACTTGTAGGTAACAGTTCTCTCTTACCAACCTGTTGGTGCTGTTTGATATTTAAGATGCTTGTAGTGTAGCGTAGTGTAGCGTAGTGTAACGTAGTGTAGCGTAGTGTAGCGTAGTGTAGTGTAGTGTAGTGTAGTGTAGCGTAGTGTAGTGTAGCGTAGTGTAACGTAGTGTAGCGTAGTGTAGCGTAGTGTAGTGTAGTGTAGTGTAGTGTAAGCGTAGTGTAGTGTAGTGTAGTGTAACGTAGTGTAGCGTAGTGTAGCGTAGTGTAGCGTAGTGTAGCGTAGTGTAGCGTAGTGTAGCGTAGTGTAGCGTAGTGTAGCGTAGTGTAGCGTAGTGTAGTGTAGTGTAGTGTAGTGTAGTGTAGTGTAGTGTAGCGTAGTGTAGCGTAGTGTAGCGTAGTGTAGCGTAGTGTAGCGTAGTGTAGCGTAGTGTAGCGTAGTGTAGCGTAGTGTAGTCCAAACCGGGTTGGGCAAATATTCAGTTAGTGGAATGGATTATGAAGGACCTGCCTAGTAGGGGCCAACAGGCCTGCTGCAGTGTTCCTCCCGTAGTGTGTGTGTGTGTGTTGTGTGTGTGTGTGTTGTGTTTTGGTGTGTGTGTGTGTGTGTGTGTGTGTGTGTGTGTGTGTGTGTGTATGTATGTGTGTGTGTGTGTGTGTGTGTGTGTGTGTATGTATGTGTGTGTGTGTGTGTGTGTGTGTATGTATGTGTGTGTGTGTGTGTGTGTGTGTGTGTGTATGTATGTGTGTGTGTGTGTGTGTGTGTGTGTGTGTGTGTGTGTGTGTGTGTGTGTGTGTGTGTGTGTGGGGTGTGTGTGTGTGTATGTATGTGTGTGTGTGTGTATGTTGTGTGTGGTGTGTTGTGTGTGTATGTATGTGTGTGTGTGTGTGGGTAGTGTGTGGGTGGAGGACTCTACCAGCAGCCTCCAGTCACATCCTAAAAAGCAGTGTTTACCAGCCTGGCAGGTGGCGTCTTGCTGGATGTTACTTCTCTCTTACAGTCTCTCTTACACTTATTACAATAGCATTATCATCGTTTTCCCTAACTCATCAGTTTTAGTCCTGGTGCTTCGAATGTTGATGAGTCAAGACTTTGAGCCTTGAATCATCACTCTCTTGAGAGGCATAAGAAAGGAGGAACACTGCAGCAGGCCTGTTGGCCCATACTAGGCAGGTCCTTCACAAATCCAACCCACTAACAAAATATTTGCCCAACCCAATTTTCAGTGGTACCCAGAAACACTTGAACAAGTTGATAAATTAGACACATGTGCAACTCTTGGGTATCTTTATTGAGGAAACGTTTCGCCACACAGTGGCTTCATCAGTCCATACATAGGAGAAACTTGAAGAACAGGAGGAGAATGAGGTAATCAGTCCCTCAGCCTTGAGTCGATGTGGTCAGTCCATCAATCTTGAATAGAATACGGCATAAGTATTAAGATCCCAAGAAGTTGCAGTGTCTGACAGGTTTGTAGATGAATGGTTCAGAGAACCGACATGTTGATAAATTAGACACGAACGAACGAACGAACAAGTGCAGGTAAGATCCCAATGGGATGAGCGGGGAAGACGGGACAGACGAAGAATAGCGCTGGAGAGGAGTGTTCTTAGTCGTAGAAATAGAGCCAGGGCTTGACCCAGCAGCTAAGGTGACGTGTACTTAGCTCAGTGGTGACGTGTACTTAGCTCAGTGGTGACGTGTACTTAGCTGTGGTGACGTGTACTTAGCACAGTGGTGACGTGTACTTAGCTGTGGTGACGTGTACTTAGCTCAGTGGTGACGTGTACTTAGCTCAGTGGTGATGTGTACTTAGCTCTGTGAAGACCTGTTTGTGCGCTCTCTACGAATTGAAGCAAGATGCCCTCCATCGAGCAACTTTACCAACAGCTTAAGGAAGAATTGAGGATGGCGAAGATGGAGATTCGGCGACTGACTGAGGAAAACAAGAAGATTCATAGTAGTCCTCCTGTTTTGAGTCCTCAGGTCAAGAAAGGAAACTGGTCATGGCTGACAGCAGGAAAGAAGTTGACGATCAAAAAGACGAATGGAAAGGTAGAAACGATGAAGAAGAAAGAGACTGCCGTGGAAACTGTTGTGGAAACATCTAATACATTCTCAGTGCTACCCGATGAATGTGAGTCGACTACTGGAAACGTCACGACGATCGACACCAAGGTAGGTAAGAATATTGTTGTTGTTGGGGATAGCCAAGTTAGGTATATGGATAGGGCGTTCTGCTTGAAGGACAGGAGTAGGAGACAGAGAGTTTTGCTTTCCTGGGCTGGGATAGAGGATATTGTTAGCCGTCTGGATGACATCATGAGAGGTAATGGGAGCTATAATATTATCTGTCTCAGTGCTGGAGGCAACGATGTTGGCAGACGTAGGAGTGAAGACCTGATTAGCAGGTATAGGTCAGCAATAGAAATAATTAGGAGTAAGGGTGGGAACCCTGTCATATGTGGTATTTTGCCAAGGAGAGGAGTTGGAAATGAATGGTTGTCCAGGGCAATTGGTGTCAATTGCTGGCTGGACAAATACTGTAAGGAAAATGCGGTAACATTCATTGACAACTGGGACCTCTTCTATGACAGAAATGATATGTATGCCAGGGATGGGGTTCACTTATCTAGGTCTGGGATGGGAGCACTGGCAACTGCAGTGGAGGGAGCTGTTAGGTCTTTAAACTAGGAATAGTTAGTGGTATGGGTTTTGGCGGGAAAACAGTCAAGTCGCAGTGTAGTAAAAAGAGTACTAAAGGGGAACTAGTAATAGGCAAAATGAGGTAGATATTGGAAAGCCAGTGGCACAAATTGACAAGGACAGTAATAGGTTTAGTGGAATAACAGAAAGGAGCAGGAAGGGTAAAGAGAGAGGAGGGTCTTTAAATATATATTACACAAATAGTCGCAGTGCTAGGAATAAGATGGACGAGTTGAGACTAGTTGCTAGTGCAGGTAACATTGATGTATTTGCCTTAACTGAAACGTGGTTTAATTCAAAAAGTCGGGACATGCCTGCGGAATGTCACATTCAGGGTTTTAAATTGTTCCAAGTAGATAGAAGTATCGGGAAGGAGGGTGGGGTGGCATTGTATGTCCGAGATCGCTTGAACTGTTGCATAAAAACGGGTATTAAGTCTGAAGTAACACATACAGAGTCTGTTTGGATAGAATTTTCAGAGGGGCATGAAAAATTAATTTTAGGTGTGATATACCGTCCCCCAAATTTAGATAGGGACCAGGGGGGACTACTATGGGAGGAAATTGTTAGGGCCACAAGACACGATAATGTAGTAATTCTAGGAGACTTTAACTTTAGTCATATTGATTGGAATTTCTTGACTGGGAATTTAGAATCATACGACTTCTTAGAAGTAGTTCAGGATTGTTTTCTGAAGCAGTTTGTGACAGAAACTACAAAGGGTAATAACCTGCTCGACTTAGTTCTGGCAAACAATGAATCCCTTGTTAATAATTTAGAAGTTTCAGAGGAACTGGGTGCTAGCGACCACAAATCAATTACATTTAGAATTGAATGGAAGTATGATAGTAGGGATAACTCAGTAACAGTCCCAGATTTTCGCTTAGCAGATTACGATGGGCTTAGAGAACACTTATCATCTGTTGACTGGGGTAACGAAGAGAGCTATCAATATGACAGTTTTCTGAACACTATACATGAGGCTCAAAGAACTTTTATCCCATATAAAGAAATTAGATCAAATAGAAATGACCCAAAATGGATGAATAATAGGCTGAAATATCTACTGGGGCATAAGAAAGGAATTTATAGGCGTATCAAAAGAGGCGAGGGTCATCTTATGAATCAGTATATTGACATTAAGAGGGACATTAAAAAGGGGATAAGAAAAGCTAAAAGGGACTATGAAATTAAAGTTGCTAGGGATTCTAAAACTAACCCAAAAAGTTTTTTCCAGGTATATAGAACAAAAGTCAGAGATAAGATAGGTCCCCTTAAAAATAACTATGGGCATCTTGGTGACAAAGAGAATGAAATGTGCTCAATTTTAAATAATTATTTTCTCTCGGTTTTTACGCAGGAAGACACTAATAACATTCCAGTAATTAATTTCTATAGTGGTCCAGAAGAAGATAAATTATGTAACATCACAGTCACTAGTGAAATGGTTGTGAAGCAGATAGACAGACTGAAGCAAAATAAGTCACCGGGTCCTGATGAGGTTTTTTCAAGGGTTCTTAAGGAATGCAAAATGGAAGTCTGTGAACCATTAATTAATATTTTTAATTTCTCTCTTCAAACAGGTGTAGTGTCTGATATGTGGAAGATGGCTAATGTAATTCCTATTTTTAAAACAGGGAACAAGTTACCCTCAAATTACCGCCCAATAAGCCTGACCTCAATTGTAGGCAAATTACTAGAGTCAATTATAGCTGAGATTATAAGAAGCCATCTCGATAAGCATAGCTTGATTAATGATACTCAGCATGGATTCACAAGAGGCCGGTCTTGTCTAACTAATTTATTAACTTTCTTCAGTAAAGCTTTTGAGGCTGTTGACCACGATAAAGAATTTGATATTATTTACTTAGATTTTAGTAAGGCTTTTGATAGAGTTCCGCACCATAGACTGTTAAAGAAAGTGGCAGCTCATGGCATTGGCGGAAAAGTGCTCTCGTGGATCGAGTCATGGCTCACAGACAGGAAGCAGAGAGTGTCCATAAATGGGGTTAAATCCGAGTGGGGATCAGTAACAAGTGGCGTTCCACAGGGATCAGTCTGGCCCGTTGTTGTTTATAATATATATCAATGATCTAAGAACATAAGAACATAAAGGAGGAACACTGCAGCAGGCCTGTTGGCCCATACTAGGCAGGTCCTTTACAATTCATCCCACTAACAAACATTTGACCAACCCAATTTTCAATGCTACCCAAGAAATAAGCTCTGATGTGCAAGTCCCACTCAAATCCAACCCATCCCACTCATGTATTTATCCAACCTAAATTTGAAACTACCCAAAGTCCTAGCCTCAATAACCCAACTAGGTAGACTGTTCCACTCATCAACTACCCTATTTCCAAACCAATACTTTCCTATGTCCTTTCTAAATCTAAACTTATCTAATTTAAATCCATTACTGCGGGTTCTCTCTTGGAGAGACATCCTCAAGACCTTATTAATATCCCCTTTATTAATACCTATCTTCCACTTATACACTTCGATCAGGTCTCCCCTCATTCTTCGTCTAACAAGTGAATGTAACTTAAGAGTCTTCAATCTTTCTTCATAAGGAAGATTTCTAATGCTATGTATTAATTTAGTCATCCTACGCTGAATGTTTTCTAACGAATTTATGTCCATTCTGTAATATGGAGACCAGAATTGAGCTGCATAATCTAGGTGAGGCCTTACTAATGATGTATAAAGCTGCAGTATGACCTCTGGACTTCTGTTGCTTACACTTCTTGATATAAATCCCAGTAATCTATTTGCCTTAATTACGTACGCTTAGGCATTGCTGTCTTGGTTTAAGGTTGCTGCTTACCATAACCCCCAAGTCCTTTTCGCAATCTGTATGGCTAAGTTCTACATTATTTAACTTGTAAGTGCTAGGGTTATGGGCACTCCCAAGCTTCAGAACCTTGCATTTATCTACATTGAACTGCATCTGCCACTTTTCTGACCAAGAGTAGAGTTTGTCTAAATCCTCCTGAAGTTCCCTAACATCTACGTTTGAATCAATTATCCTACCTATCTTCGTGTCATCGGCGAATTTGCTCATATCACTAGTAATTCCTTCATCAAGATCATTGATATATATTATAAACAACAACGGGCCCAAGCACGGTGTCTACCTACTGAGGCTCGCAGGACCCTATGTCTAGCCCTTATACAATGCCATATGGATTACGCTTGCTCTTCATGGTACTCTGCCTTGACAAAAAAACTGAAAGATAGACTGCAAATCAGCCAGAACAAAATCGTAAGATTCATCCTGGGGCTGGGACCAAGAGAACATGTAGGCCAGGATGAATTACAGCAGTTGGATATGCTGAATGTTGAAGACAGAGTAAAACAACTGAAGCTAAATCATGTTTATAAAATTGCTCACAAACAGTGTCCAGAATATCTTGCTGTCAATTTTGTCAAGGTTGGGAACCAAAGCAATCATAGTACTAGGGGGAGAGAACACAACTTTGTAGTACCCACAGTCAGTGGCCAGGCTTCAAACACCTTTTATTGTACAGCAATAAAGGAATGGAACAGACTACCCACAAATGTCAAGGCCAGTCATAGCATGAACCAGTTCAAGAAGACTGCCAAAAAGTGTCTGATGAATGAAGCAACAGAAAGGGAGGGGAATGATTTTCTATTTTTTAGCTAAAATACGTGTAAATTTTACCTTATCCCTAGTAATGACCCTCGTATTGTAGATAGTCGTAATGACCCTCGGGTAGTAGATAGTCTTAATGACCCTCGTATTGTAGATAGTCTTAATGACCCTCGTGTAGTAGATAGTCTTAATGACCCTCGTGTAGTAGATAGTCTTAATGACCCTCGTGTAGTAGATAGTCTTAATGACCCTCGTGTAGTAGATAGTCTTAATGACCCTCGTGTAGTAGATAGTCTTAATGACCCTCGTGTAGTAGATAGTCTTAATGACCCTCGTGTAGTAGATAGTCTTAATGACCCTCGTGTAGTAGATAGTCTTAATGACCCTCGTGTAGTAGATAGTCTTAATGACCCTCGTGTAGTAGATAGTCTTAATGACCCTCGTGTAGTAGATAGTCTTTTTAGTATAATAATAAGATGTTATCTTCATTATAGAATAATAAGAAAGTATTATAACCTTTATATTATAATAATAAGGTAAAAGGACCCCAATGGAAATAAGTCACTCTGTCTGACTTTTTTGAGTTATCCCAGGTTCTCTACACATATGCTGCTATGTTATCCCAGGTTCTCTACACATATGCTGCTATGTTATCCCAGGTTCTCTACACATATGCTGCTATGTTATCCCAGGTTCTCTACACATATGCTGCTATGTTATCCCAGGTTCTCTACACATATGCTGCTATGTTATCCCAGGTTCTCTACACATATGCTGCTATGTTATCCCAGGTTCTCTACACATATGCTGCTATGTTATCCCAGGTTCTCTACACATATGCTGCTATGTATGATAATTCTATGTAACTGTATTGTGTATACCTGAATAAATTTACTTACTTACTTACTTACAAGACTGATCCCTGTGGAACGCCACTTGTTACAGATCCCCACTCGGATTTAACCCCATTTATGGACACACTCTGCTTCCTGTCAGTGAGCCATGACTCGATCCACGAGAGCACCCTTCCCCCAATGCCATGAGCTGCTACTTTCTTCAACAGTCTTTGGTGCGGAACTCTATCAAATGCCTTACTAAAATCTAAGTAATATTTTTTTATTAACACACTGGCCGATTCCCACCAAGGCAGGGTGGCCACCAAGGCAGGGTGGCCACCAAGGCAGGGTGGCCCACCAAGGCAAGGTGACCCACCAAGGCAGGGTGGCCACCAAGGCAGGGTGGCCACCAAGGCAGGGTGGCCCACCAAGGCAAGGTGACCCACCAAGGCAGGGTGGCCACCAAGGCAGGGTGGCTCACCAAGGCAGGGTGGCCACCAAGGCAGGGTGGCCCACCAAGGCAAGGTGACCCACCAAGGCAGGGTGGCCCACCAAGGCAGGGTGGCCACCAAGGCAGGGTGGCCCACCAAGGCAGGGTGGCCACCAAGGCAGGGTGGCCCACCAAGGCAAGGTGACCCACCAAGGCAGGGTGGCCCACCAAGGCAGGGTGGCCACCAAGGCAGGGTGGCCCACCAAGGCAAGGTGACCCACCAAGGCAGGGTGGCCCACCAAGGCAGGGTGGCCCACCAAGGCAGGGTGGCCCACCAAGGCAGGGTGGCCACCAAGGCAGGGTGGCCCACCAAGGCAGGGTGAGCCACCAAGGCAGGGTGGCCCACCAAGGCAGGGTGGCCCACCAAGGCAGGGTGGCCACCAAGGCAGGGTGGCCCACCAAGGCAGGGTGGCCCACCAAGGCAGGGTGGCCCACCAAGGCAAGGTGACCCACCAAGGCAGGGTGGCCCACCAAGGCAGGGTGGCCACCAAGGCAGGGTGGCCCACCAAGGCAGGGTGGCCCACCAAGGCAGGGTGGCCCACCAAGGCAGGGTGGCCCGAAAAAGAAAAACTTTCACCATCATTCACTCCATCACTGTCTTGCCAGAAGGGTGCTTTACACTACAGTTTTTAAACTGCAACATTAACACCCCTCCTTCAGAGTGCAGGCACTGTACTTCCCATCTCCAGGACTCAAGTCCGGCCTGCCGGTTTCCCTGAACCCCTTCATAAATGTTACTTTGCTCACACTCCAACAGCACGTCAAGTATTAAAAACCATTTGTCTCCATTCACTCCTATCAAACACGCTCACGCTCTAAGTAAATAATATCAAATTCTTTATCGTGGTCAACAGCCTCAAAAGCTTTACTGAAGAAAGTTAATAAATTAGTTAGACAAGACCGGCCTCTTGTGAATCCATGCTGAGTATCATTAATCAAGCTATGCTTATCGAGATGGCTTCTTATAATCTCAGCTATAATTGACTCTAGCAACTTGCCTACAATTGAGGTCAGGCTTATTGGGCGGTAATTTGACGGTAACGACTTGTCCCCTGTTTTAAAAATAGGAATTACATTAGCCATCTTCCACATATCAGACACTAACACCTGTTTGAAGAGATAAATTAAAAATATTAGTTAATGGTTCACAGACTTCCATTTTGCATTCCTTAAGAACCCTTGAAAAAACCTCATCAGGACCCGGTGACTTATTTTGCTTCAGTCTGTCTATCTGCTTCACAACCATCTCACTAGTGACTGTGATGTTACATAATTTATCTTCTTCTGGCCCACTATAAAAATTAATTACCGGAATATTATTAGTGTCTTCCTGTGTAAAAACTGAGAGAAAATAATTATTAAAAATCGAGCACATTTCATTCTCTTTGTCAGTAAGGTGCCCATAGTTATTTTTAAGGGGACCTATCTTATCTCTAACTTTTGTTCTATAGACCTGGAAAAAACTTTTTGGGTTAGTTTTAGAGTCCCTAGCAACTTTAATTTCATAGTCCCTTTTAGCTTTTCTTATCCCCTTTTTAATGTCCCTCTTAATGTCAATATACTGATTCATAAGATGACCCTCGCCTCTTTTGATACGCCTATAAATTCCTTTCTTATGCCCTAGTAGATTTTTCAGCCTATTATTCATCCATTTTGGGTCATTTCTATTTGATCCAATTTCTTTATATGGGATAAATGTTCTTTGAGCAGCATGTATTGTGTTCAGAAAACTGTCATATTGATAGCTCTCTTCGTTACCCCAGTCAACAGAAGATAAGTGTTCTCTAAGCCCATCGTAATCTGCTAAGCGAAAATCTGGGACTGTTACTGAGTTATCCCTACTATCGTACTTCCATTCAATTCTAAATGTAATTGATTTGTGGTCGCTAGCACCCAGTTCCTCTGAAACTTCTAAATTATTAACAAGGGATTCATTGTTTGCCAGAACTAAGTCAAGCAGGTTATTACCCCTTGTAGGTTCTGTCACAAACTGCTTCAAAAAAACAATCCTGAACTACTTCTAAGAAGTCGTATGATTCTAAATTCCCAGTCAAGAAATTCCAATCAATATGACTAAAGTTAAAGTCTCCTAGAATTACTACATTATCGTGCCTTGTGGCCTTAACAATTTCCTCCCATAGTAGTCTCCCTTGGTCCCTATCTAAGTTTGGGGGACGGTATATCACACCTAAAATTAATTTTTCATGCCCCTCTGAAAATTCTATCCATACAGACTCTGTATGTGTTACTTCAGACTTAATACCTGTTTTTATGCAACAGTTCAAGCGATCTCGGACATACAATGCCACCCCACCCCCCTTCCCGATACTTCTATCTACTTGGAACAATTTAAAACCCTGAATGTGACATTCTGCAGGCATGTCCCGACTTTTTGAATTAAACCACGTCTCAGTAATGGCAAATACATCTATGTTACCTGCACTAGCAACTAGTCTCAACTCGTCCATCTTATTCCTAGCACTGCGACTATTTGTGTAATATATATTTAAAGACCCTCCTCTCTCTTTACCCTTCCTGCTCCTTTCTGTTATTCCACTAAACCTATTACTGTCCTTGTCAATTAGTGCCACTGGCTTTCCAATATCCACCTTATTTTGCCTATTACTAGTTCTCCTAGTACTCATATTACTACCCTGCGACTTCACAGTTTTCCCGCCAAAACCCATACCACTAACTATTCCTAGTTTAAAGACCTAACACCCCCC
>NC_069494.1:17250206-17337706 GCF_026875155.1 Cherax quadricarinatus
AAGGTGATCAGTCCCCTAAAAAAAAATCACTGAAACAAAATTAATTATTTTTAAAGTTTACCCTTGCCGTTTTCTCTCAAAACACCCGTTTACTGTTGAAAATTCCGTTTTCTACTACTTATTTTAAGGTTGTCTTCGGTCCCAGACCTCACAAGTGTGTGGGACGTCAATAAGTACACGGTCCCTAGTCCAGTGCTTGGCACCTATTACCCTCCATAGGTGCGTCCATAAGTGCCCCCGTCAACCCACCCCAGGGCGAATCATCGCCAGGTGAGTTCTAGCTCCTGGGCCCTCGCTCCTGAGGGGTTATGGGTGCCGGGGAGTGGAGATATTAGCTCCTGGGCCGCAGGGAGACACAGGGGCAGCAGGACGGAAGCCGCAGGCGGCAGTGTGTGCTGTCTGCGGCACTCCCACACACCGCACTCTTAGGTAAGCTCTCACCAGGGGGAATTATGGCACGTTTTGCCCACACTGTGGCGAAAAGTGCTCAGTGAGCGAAATGTTCTGTGTTAAAACAGTGAAAAACCACAATTATAAACTATAAACCTTGTTTTATTGGCATGTTTCGCCCACACTGTGCGAAAAGTGCTCAGTGAGCGAAATGTTCTGTTAAAACAGTGAAAAAACCAGTTATACACTATAAACACTGTTTTATTGGCATGTTTCACCCACACTGTGCGAAAGGTGCTCAGTGAGCGAAATGTTCTGTGTTAAAACAGTGAAAAACCACAATTATACACTATAAACCTTGTTTTATTAGCACGTTTCACCCACACTGTGGCGAAAAGTGCTCAGTGAGCGAAATGTTCTGATAAAACAGTGAAAAAAACACAATTATACACTATAAACCTTGTTTTATTGGCACGTTTCGCTCTTTGTAGGCTGCATTAATAGCAAAAATATTTGTACACAATAGGCCTTATACTGGCACGTTTCGCCCTGTATACGCTGTACTAAAAATATACACACTACGCCTATTAAATTGGCACATTTCGCCCTTTATAAAGCTGAATAGGCATTTTTGATAGGACACTTTTCGCCCTCTGTAGGGCTACCTGGAGGGTGATCCAGGGGTCACCGCCCCCCGTCACTGAGGGGGGCGGTGGATCAGGACCTGGGCGAAACTCTCACTTTGAAAACACTTTTCGAGCACTGGATCAAGACAACTGTGATTGTTGGCGTATTGGTAGAGCGAAATGTAATGGTTTAAAACGTACAATAAACGTACATTAAACGTACATTAAACGTACATTAAACGTACAATAAACGTACATTAAACGTACATTAAACGTACAATAAACGTACATTAAACGTACATTAAACGTACATTAAACGTACATAAACGTACATTAAGCGTACATTAAACGTACATTAAACGTACAATAAACGTACATTAAACGTACATTAAACGTACATTAAACGTACATTAAACGTACATTAAACGTACAATAAACGTACATTAAACGTACATTAAACGTACATTAAACGTACATTAAATGTACATTAAGCGTACATTAAACGTACATTAAACGTACATTAAACGTACATTAAGCGTACATTAAACGCACAATAAACGTACATTAAACGTACATTAAACGTACATTAAACGTACATTAAGCGTACATTAAACGTACAATAAACGTACAATAAACGTACATTAAGCGTACATTAAACGTACATTAAGGGTACATTAAACGTACATTAAACGTACAATAAACGTACATTAAGCGTACATTAAACGTACATTAAACGTACAATAAACGTATATTAAGCGTACAATAAACGTACATTAAACGTACATTAAGCATACAATAAACGTACATTAAACATACATTAAACGTACATTAAGCATACAATAACGTACATTAAACGTACATTAAGCGTACAATAAACGTACATTAAACGTACATTAAGCGTACAATAAACGTACATTAAACGTACATTAAGCGTACAATAAACATACATTAAACGTACATTAAACGTACATTAAGCATACAATAAACGTACATTAAACGTACATTAAGCGTACAATAAACGTACATTAAACGTACATTAAGCGTACAATAAACGTACATTAAACGTACATTAAGCGTACAATAAACGTACATTAAACGTACATTAAGCGTACAATAAACGTACATTAAACGTACATTAAGCGTGCAATAAACGTACATTAAACGTACATTAAGCATACAATAAACGTACATTAAACGTACATTAAGCGTACAATAAACGTACATTAAACGTACATTAAGCGTACAATAAACGTACATTAAACGTACATTAAACGTACATTAAGCATACAATAAACGTACATTAAACGTACATTAAGCGTACAATAAACGTACATTAAACGTACAATAAACGCAGATTAACGCACATTAACGGACTTAACGGACATTAAACGGACATAAGAAACAGAAAACGGACTAACAGGTAATTAGGGAAAAAAAACAGGGAAGAAATTGTGGAAAATCTTAGGCAGGGAGGAAGTGGCAGGGAGGAAGTGGCAGGGAGGAAGTGGCAGGGAGGAAGTGGCAGGGAGGAAGTGGCAGGGAGGAAGTGGCAGGGAAGAAGTGGCAGGGAGGAAGTGGCAGGCAGAACGTGGCAGGGAGGAAGTGGCAGGGAGGAAGTGGCAGGGAGACGTGGCAGGGAGGACGTGGCAGGGAGGAAGTGGCAGGGAGGAAGTGGCAGGGAGGAAGTGGCAGGGAGGAAGTGTCAACCTCCCTAGGCAGGGAGGAAGTGGCAGGGAGGACGTGGCAGGGAGGAAGTGTCAACCTCCCTAGGCAGGGAGGAAGTGGCAGGGAGGACGTGGCAGGGAGGAAGTGGCAGGGAGGAAGTGTCAACCTCCCTAGGCAGGGAGGAAGTGGCAGGGAGGAAGTAGCAACCTCCCTAGGCAGGGAGAAAGTGGAAGGAAGTGGCAGGGAGTGTCAACCTCCCCAGGCAGGGAGGAAGGGTCAACCTCCCCAGGCAGGGAGGAAGGGTCAACCTCCCCAGGCAGGGAGGAAGTGTCAACCTCCCCAGGCAGGGAGGAAGGGTCAACCTCCCCAGGTAGGGAGGAAGGGTCAGCCTCCCCAGGCAGGGAGGAAGTGTCAACCTCCCCAGGCAGGGAGGAAGGGTCAACCTCCTCAGGCAGGGAGGAAGGGTCAACCTCCCCAGGCAGGGAGGAAGGGTCAACCTCCCCAGGCAGGGAGGAAGGGTCAACCTCCCCAGGCAGGGAGGAAGGGTCAACCTCCCCAGGCAGGGAGGAAGTGTCAACCTTCCCAGGCAGGGAGGAAGGGTCAACCTCCCCAGGCAGTGAGGAAGTGTCAACCTCCCCAGGCAGGGAGGAAGGGTCAACCTCCCCAGGCAGGGAGGAAGGGTCAACCTCCCCAGGCAGGGAGGAAGAGTCAACCTCCCCAGGCAGGGAGGAAGTGTCAACCTCCCCAGGCAGGGAGGAAGTATCAACCTCCCCAGGCAGGGAGGAAGGGTCAACCTCCCCAGGCAGGGAGGAAGGGTCAACCTCCCCAGGCAGGGAGGAAGAGTCAACCTCCCCAGGCAGGGAGGAAGTGTCAACCTCCCCAGGCAGGGAGGAAGTATCAACCTCCCCAGGCAGGGAGGAAGGGTCAACCTCCCCAGGCAGGGAGGAAGAGTCAACCTCCCCAGGCAGGAGGAAGGGTCAACCTCCTCAGGCAGGGAGGAAGGTCAACCTCCCCAGGCAGGGAGGAAGGGTCAACCTCCCCAGGCAGGGAGGAAGGGTCAACCTCCCCAGGCAGGGAGGAAGGGTCAACCTCCCCAGGCAGGGAGGAAGGGTCAACCTCCCCAGGCAGGGAGGAAGAGTCAACCTCCCCAGGCAGGGAGGAAGTGTCAACCTCCTCAGGCAGGGAGGAAGGGTCAACCTCCCCAGGCAGGGAGGAAGTGCCAACCTCCCCAGGCAGGGAGGAAGTGTCAACCTCCCCAGGCAGGGAGGAAGTATCAACCTCCCCAGGCAGGGAGGAAGGGTCAACCTCCCCAGGCAGGGAGGAAGAGTCAACCTCCCCAGGCAGGGAGGAAGTGTCAACCTCCCCAGGCAGGAAGGAAGTGTCAACCTCCCCAGGCAGGGTGGAAGGGTCAACCTCCCCAGGCAGGGAGGAAGTGTCAACCTCCCCAGGCAGGGAGGAAGGGTCAACCTCCCCAGGCAGGGAGGAAGGGTCAACCTCCCCAGGCAGGAAGGAAGTGTCAACCTCCCCAGGCAGGGAGGAAGTGTCAACCTCCCCAGGCAGGGAGGAAGTGTCAACCTCCCCAGGCAGGGAAGAAGTGTCAACCTCCCCAGGCAGGAAGGAAGTGTCAACCTCCCCAGGCAGGGAGGAAGGGTCAACCTCCCCAGGCAGGAAGGAAGTGTCAACCTCCCCAGGCAGGGAGGAAGTGTCAACCTCCCCAGGCAGGAAGGAAGTGTCAACCTCCCCAGGCAGGGAGGAAGGGTCAACCTCCCCAGGCAGGAAGGAAGTGTCAACCTCCCCGGCAGGGAGAAGGGTCAACCTCCCCAGACAGGAAGGAAGTGTCAACCTCCCCAGGCAGGGAGGAAGGGTCAACCTCCCCAGGCAGGAAGGAAGTGTCAACCTCCCCAGGCAGGGAGGAAGGGTCAACCTCCCCAGGCAGGGAGGAAGGGTCAACCTCCCCAGGCAGGAAGGAAGTGTCAACCTCCCCAGGCAGGGAGGAAGTGTCAACCTCCCCAGGCAGGGAGGAAGTGTCAACCTCCCCAGGCAGGGAAGAAGTGTCAACCTCCCCAGGCAGGAAGGAAGTGTCAACCTCCCCAGGCAGGGAGGAAGGGTCAACCTCCCCAGGCAGGAAGGAAGTGTCAACCTCCCCAGGCAGGGAGGAAGGGTCAACCTCCCCAGACAGGAAGGAAGTGTCAACCTCCCCAGGCAGGGAGGAAGGGTCAACCTCCCCAGGCAGGAAGGAAGTGTCAACCTCCCAGGCAGGGAGGAAGGTCAACCCCCCCAGGCAGGGAGGAAGGTCAACCTCCCCAGGCAGGAAGGAAGTGTCAACCTCCCCAGGCAGGGAGGAAGTGTCAACCTCCCCAGGCAGGGAGGAAGTGTCAACCTCCCCAGGCAGGGAAGAAGTGTCAACCTCCCCAGGCAGGAAGGAAGTGTCAACCTCCCCAGGCATGGAGGAAGGGTCAACCTCCCCAGGCAGGAAGGAAGTGTCAACCTCCCCAGGCAGGGAGGAAGTGTCAACCTCCCCAGGCAGGAAGGAAGTGTCAACCTCCCCAGGCAGGGAGGAAGGGTCAACCTCCCCAGGCAGGAAGGAAGTGTCAACCTCCCCAGGCAGGGAGGAAGGGTCAACCTCCCCAGACAGGAAGGAAGTGTCAACCTCCCAAGGCAGGGAGGAAGGGCCAACCTCCCCAGGCAGGAAGGAAGTGTCAACCTCCCCAGGCAGGGAGGAAGGGTCAACCTCCCCAGGCAGGGAGGAAGGGTCAACCTCCCCAGGCAGGAAGGAAGTGTCAACCTCCCCAGGCAGGGAGGAAGGGTCAACCTCCCCAGGCAGGGAGAATATGCTCGGTTAAGTGGCTCTTCTTTCTTTCTTGGCGAGAGTTAAGCTCAGTCATGGGCCTCTCTGGTTATCCTCAGTCTGGGGCTCCTGATTATGCTCTTTCAAGGGACCTCTCTGATAATGCTTAGTCCAGGGACCACTGTGCTTATACTCTGACCAGGAACCACTGTGGTTAGGCTCTGTCCAGGGACCTCTCTATTTATGCTTAATCCAGGGACCTCTGCGGTTATGCTTAGTCCAGGGACCTCTGTGATAATGCTTAGTCCAGGTATTATTTTAGCTGTTCAAATCATGCTTAACACAGGGCACCATTGAATATGCTCAATGCGGGACTAGTATCTCTTCCCCGACTCAAAACACACACAGTGCAAAAACGACATAGCATCGAAAGTCAAGTCTGACCCGAAACTGCTGTATAGCCACATTAGGAGGAAGACAACAGTCAAAGACCAGGTTATCAGGCTGGGGACAGAAGGTGGGGAACTCACAAGAAACGATCAAGAGTTATGTGAGGAGCTCAACAGGAGATTTAAGGAAGTATTTACAGTGGAGACAGGAAGGACTCTGGGAAGACAGGACAGAGGGGGACACCAACAGGGAATATACCAACAAGTGTTGGATGACATACACACAACAGGAGGAGGTGCAGAAGCTGCTGAGTGACATCGATTCCTCAAAGGCAATGGGACCGGATATCTCCCCGTGGGTCCTTAAAGAGGGAGCGGATATGTTGTGTGTTCCATTAACCACAATCTTCAACACATCCCTGGAAACTGAACAACTACCTGAGGTATGGAAGACCGCAAATGTAGTTCCCATTTTTAAGAAAGGAGACAGAAAAGAGGCACTAAACTATAGACCTGTGTCACTGACATGTATATTATGCAAAGTTATGGAGAAGATTATCAGGAGGAGAGTGGTGGAGCACCTGGAACGGAACAAGATTATAAACGCCAACCAGCACGGATTCATGGAAGGCAAATCCTGTGTCACAAACCTTCTGGAGTTTTTTGATAAAGTAACAGAAGTAAGACACGAGAGAGAGGGGTGGGTTGATTGCATTTTCTTGGACTGCAAGAAGGCCTTCGACACAGTTCCTCACAAGAGATTAGTGCAGAAACTAGAGGATCAGGTGCGTATAACAGGAAGGGCACTGCAATGGATCAGAGAATACCTGACAGGGAGGCAACAACGAGTCATGGTACTTGATGAGGTATCACAGTGGGCACCTGTGACGAGCGGGGTCCCACAGGGGTCGGTCCTAGGACCAGTGTTATTTTTGGTATATGTGAATGACATGATGGAAGGGATAGACTCAGAAGTGTCCCTGATCTCAGACGATGTGAAGTTAATGAGAAGAATTAAATCAGATGAGGATCAGGCAGGACTACAAAGAGACCTGGACAGACTGGACACCTGGTCCAGCAACTGGCTTCTCGAATTCAACACCGCCAAATGCAAAGTAATGAAGATCGGGGAAGGGCAGACAGAGTATAGACTAGGTGGCCAAAGACTGCAAACCTCGCTCAAGGAGAAAGATCTTGGGGTGAGTATAACATCGAGCATGTCTCCGGAAGCACACATCAACCAGATAACTGCTGCAGCATATGGGCGCCTGGCAAACCTGAGAATAGCGTTCCGATACCTTAGTAAGGAATCGTTCAAGACACTGTAAACCGTGTACGTCAGGCCCATACTGGAGTATGCAGCACCTGTTTGGAACCCACACCTAGTCAAAAACATCTGGAAATTAGAGAAAGTGCAAAGGTTTGCAACAAGACTAGTCCCAGAGCTAAGGGGAATGTCCTGCGAAGAAAGGTTAAGGGAATTCGGCCTGACGACACTGGAGGACAGGAGGGTCAGGGGAGACATGATAACGACATATAAAATACTGCGTGGAATAGACAAGGTGGACAGAGACAGGATGTTCCAAGGAGGGGACACAGACACAAGAGGTCACAATTGGAAATTGAAGACTCAGATGAATCAAAGGGATGTTAGGAAGTATTTCTTCAGTCACAGAGTTGTCAGGCCGTGGAATAGCCTAGAAAGTGACGTAGTAGAGGCAGGAACTATACACAGTTTTAAGACGAGATATGATAAAGCTCGTGGAGCAGGGGAAAAGAGGACCCCAAAAAAGGTGATTTAAAAAAAAAAACAAAAAAAACACCCAAAAACCCAAAAACCCACCCCAAACCCTTTTCAACAAAAAACCCCCAAACAAAAAAACCCCCCCAAAAAACCCAAAAACCCAAAAAAAAAAAAACCCCCCAAAAAAAAAAAAAACAAAAAAACAACACAAAAAAACCCAAAACCCCCAACCCCAAAAACCCCAACCAAAAAATTTCAAAAAAAAACCCAAACAAACACCAAACCCCAAACCCCAACAAAAAAAAAAAAACCCAAAAAGCAACAAACCCAAGCCCCAAACTCAAAAAAAAAAAACCAACACAAAAAAAACCCAAAAAAAAACCAAAAAAACAAAACAAAAAAAAAAAAACAAAAAAACCCAAAATCAAAAAAAAAACCAACACCAACCAAAAAAGGGGGGGGAAAAAAACAAAAAAAAACCACAAAAAACCAGAAACCCCAAAAAAGACCAAAAAACCCCCCAAACCCAAAAAAAACCACACAACACAAACCAAAAACAACAAAAAACACAACAAAAAAAAACACAAAACCCCCAAACCCAACAAAACCCACCAAAAACACACCAAACCACAAACAAACACAACAAAAAAAACCAAAAAAAAAAAAACACCAAAAACCCCAAACCAAAACACAAAACAAAAAAAAAAAAAAAAAACCAAAACACAAAAAAAAAAACAAAAAAACAAAAACCAAAAAAAACAAAAAAACAAAAAAACAACAACAAAACCCACAAAAAAAAAAACAAAAAAAACCCAAAACACAACACAACACCAACAAACAACCCACAAAACCCCAACCAACCCACCACACCAACACACCACACACAACACACCCAAAACAAAACCAAAACCCCCAACCCACACACACCCCAACACAAAACACACCACACACAAACACACCCAACCCAACCCCACACCAAAACACACACCACAACAACACACACACACAACAACACACACAACACACAACACACACCAAAACACAACACAACAAACCCCCAACCACAACACAAAACACACACACACACCCCACACACACAACCCCCAAACCCCCCCCCACCCAAAAACCCCCAACAAACACAAAACACAACACAACCACACCACACACAAAACCAAACACACACACAAAAACACACAACCCAAAACACCACAAAAAACACCACCAACACACAAACAAACAACCCACACACAAAAACACACAACCCAAAAAACACCCAAACCCAACAAAAACCCACACCACCACAAAAAACCACACACAACCCCCAAACACACACACACACAACCACCCCAAAACCACCCCCCCCCCACACAACACACACACACACCCCCCAAACAAACACACACACAACACACCAACAACACAACACAAACACACACAAAAACAACAACCCCCACAACACACCCACAACCCAAAACAACAAAACACACACAACACAAAAACCCACCCCCCCACAAACAACACACACACACCCCCACACACACAAAAACCCACACACAAAAACCACACAAAACCCACACACACACCCCACACACAAAACACACACAACACAACACACACACAACACACACCCCCAACCACACAAACACACACAAACACACACACCCCCCCACACACACACACACACACAAAACACACAAACACACACACACCACACACACAACACACCCACACACACACACACAAACCCAACACCCCCCCCCACAACACACAACACCACACAACCAACACACACCACACACCAAAAACCAAAAACCACACAAAACAACACACACCCAACACACAACACACACAACAACCACCACCAAAACCCCAAAAACACACAACACAACAACCACACACCCACACACAACAACACACACAACAAAACACACAAACACACACCAAAACAAAAACCAACACACAACAACACACACCAACCCACACAAACACACACAACCCCAAACCCACACACACCACACAACCACAAAAAACAACACACAAAAACCACAACACACACAAAAACACACACACACAAAAAAACCCCAAAAAACACAAAAACACACAACACCAACCCACAACACACACAAACAACACACACACACACAAAACCACCACCCAAAAACACACACACACACAACACACAACACACACAACACACAAAACCACAAAAAACAAAAACACCCCACACACACACACACACACAAACCACAACAACCACACACACACACCCCACACACACCAACCACACACACAAAAACACACAACAAAACACCACCAAAAAACACAACACACACACAAACCCCCAAACAAAAACACACCCACACACCCACACACACACAACACACCCCACACACACCACACAAACCACACACACAAACACACCCCCACACAAACACCCCCACCACACACCCCAAAACCAACACAACACACACAAAACACACACCAACACAACACACACACCACCACACACACACACCACCCCAAACACCACACACACACACACACACACACACACACACACACACCCCACACAACACACCACACCACAAAACACACAACAACCACACCCACACACACACACAAAACAAACCCACACCCAAACACAAAACAACCCCCAAAACACACACACACACAACACACAACACCACACACACACACACAACACCCCACACACACACACACACAAAACACAACCAACACCACACAACACACACACAAACCACAACAAACACACACCCCCCCACAACAACCCCACCACACACACAACACACAACCACACACACAAACAAAACACAACACACAACACAACACAAACACACACCCCACAACAACACACCACACACACACAAACACAACACACACCCACACACACACAAAACCACAACACACACACACAACACAACACACACACACACACACACACACAACACCCACACACACACACCCACCACAAAACACACAACAACCACACACAACACACACAACCAACACCCCAACACCCCAAAAACACAACACACACACACAACAAAAACACACACCACAACCCAACAACACCCAAAACACACCAAAACAACAACAAACACCACCACACACACCACAACACACCCCACCAAACACACACACAACCACACACACACACACCCACCACAAACACAACCAAAAACCCCAACAAAAAACCAAACACCCAACACACACACCCACACACACACACACAACACACACACACACACACCCCACAAAAAACCAACACACACACAACACACAACAACCACACCACACACACACACACAACACACACACACACAACACACACAACACACACACACCAAAAACACCAAAACACACACACACACAACACAAAACAACACACACACACACAAACACACACACCCACACACACCACAAAAAACAACACACACACCACACACACACACACACCCCCAAAACCCCCCCACACAACAACACAAAACACACACACACACAAAACACACAACACACAAAACACACAAAACACAAACACACAACACAACACACACACACACACAACACACACAACACACACACACACACACACAAAAAAACACACCAAAACACACACACAACACCACACACACACACAAACACACAACCACACAACCAAAAACCCACACCCACACACACACCACCCCAAAAACACACACACACACAACACACACACAAAACACACACACACACACACACAAAACAAACACACACACACACACACACCCCCAACACACACACCACACACACACACAAAACACAAAACACCACACCACACACAACACAAAAACACACAAAACACACAAAAAACCCCACACCAACCACACAAAAAACACACACAACACACACACAAAACACACCACACCACACACAACAAAAACCCCACACAACACACACACACACACACACAAAAAAACACCACAACACACCAAAACACACACACAAAAAAACACACACCACACCACCAACACACAACACACACACACACACACACACACCACCACACCCACACACACAACAACACACACCAACCACAAACACACACCAAAAACACACACACACCCACACAAACCCCACACCACACACAAACAACACCCCACAAAACCACACACAAAACACACCACAACACAAACACACACCACCACCACAACAAAACACCACACACACAACAAAACACACACACACCAAAAAAACCCACACACACACACACACACAAAACCACACACACACAAACACACCACACACACACACACACAAAACACACACACACCACACACAAAAACACACACCCCCACACACACACCACACCCCACACACAACACACCCACACACAACACACACACAACACAAAAACCACACAACACACACACACAACACCACACACACACACACCCACACACACCAACCACAACACCACACACAACACAAAACACACCACACAACAAAAACCCCACACACCAAAAACCCCAACACACCACCACACACCAAAAACAAAGACCCACATATACTTAAAAAAAGTCTTGTTCACGTGGAAGCCCTTCTTTACGAGGTGGTCTTTGTTTTCCCTTTTTTAAGGGACAAATACCTTCACACCCCCTGGGTAGAAAAACCACTTAGGGGGAAAAAATTTAAAAAAAAAACCATCTTTTCAGTAAACCCCACTATCTTGTGAGATAATTTTTCTAATATCGGGAGTTGAGAGGTGCTAAAGGGATTGTAAACCCTTTCACTCATCCTTCAGAGTACACCCACTGAACTTCCCACCTCCAGAACGGAACTTTCCTCACTCCCCTTCAGAGAAAAGGTACTGTATTCCCCAACTCCAAAAACTGTAACACCCTAAATCATCCTTCAGAGTACAGGTACTGTATTTCCCACCCCCAAAAAAGGGTAACATCCTCATCACCCTTTCGAGTACAGAAACTGTATTTCCCACCTCGGGAACGAAACACCCTCACCCCACCCTTTCCCGGGAGTACAGGTAATGTATTTCCCCAAACCCCCCAGAACTGTAAAAACCCTCACTCATCCTTCAGGGTACAGGTTTACTGTACTTCCACCCCCAAAAAACTGTAAAATCCTCACTCACCCTTTTCGGGTTCAGACACTGTACTTCCCCCCCAAATGTAAATCCTCACTCATATTCAGATTTAAAGACACTGTCTTCCCCCCCCCCCAAAAACTTAACTTTCCTTTCACTTTCTTCAGGTAAAGACACTGATTTTCCCACCCCCAAAACTTTTAAACATACTCACTCACCCTTCAGAGTACAGGTACTGAAACTCCCCCCCCCGAATTTGAAACACCCCTCACTTTTCCTTCAGGAGTAAGGTACTGTATTCCCCCCCGGAACTGTAACTTCCTCACTCTTCCTTCAGAGTACAGGTACTGTACCCCCCAAACCTCCAGAACTGTAAATCCTATTCTTCCTTCAGAGTACAGGTAGGGTACCCCCCACCTCCAGAACTGTAAAATTCATAAACCTTCAGATTTTACGGGGTACTGAAACCCCCCCACCCCCAAAAACTGTTTCCTCATAAATTCCTTCAGAGTACAGGTACTGAAATTCCCCCTTTCCAAAACGGGAACATCCTCACTCCCCTTCAGAGTAAGGTACTGAAATTCCCACTCCAGAATTGAAATTTTTCCTCATCACCCCTTCGGGAATTTCGGTACGGTACTTCCCACCCCCCAAGAACTGTAAATCCTCACTTTTCCTTCAGAGTACGGTACTGTACTTCCCACCCCCGGGGACTGAAACATCCTCCTCATCCCCCGAGTACAGGTACTTTTATTTTCCCACCTCCAGAACTTTTAACTCCTCATCACCCTTCGGGATTTCAGGTACTGTTTTCCCACCCCCCAAAGGACTGAAACATCCTCACTCATCCTTCAGAGTACGGTACTGTACTTCCCACCCCCAAAAAACTGAAACCATCCTCATTCCCCTTCAGAGTAAAAGGTTTATGAAATTTCCCACCTCCAAAAACTGTAACTTCCTACTCACCCTTCAGAGTACAGGCATTTGTATTTCCCACCCCCCGAACTGAAAACTTTCCTCATATCCTTCAGATTTCGGGGGTACTTTTACTTCCCCCACCAAACTGTAACATCCTCACCATCCTTCGAGTACGGGTTACTGTATTCCACCCCAGAACTGAAACATCCTAAACTCATCCTTCAGAGAAAAGGTATGTACTTCCCCCCACTGAAACTGTAAATCCTCACTCATCCTTCGGGTTTTAAAAGGTACTGTACCCCCCAAAACCTCCAGAACGGGAACATCCTCACTCACCCTTTCCCAGAGTACAGGTACTGTACTTCCCACCCCCAGAACTGTAACATATCACTCATCCTTCGATTTCGGGTTTACTGTACTTCCCACCTCCAAAACCCCTGTAACACCTCACTCTTTCCTTTCAGAGTACAGGAAATGTACTTCCCCCCTCCAGAACTGTAAATCCTCATCACCCTTTTCAGAGTACGGGGAACTGTATTCCCACCCCCAGAACTGAAACCCACCCCTCACTCACCCTTTTCAGAGTACAGGCACGTATTTCCCCCCTCCAGGACTGTAAAATCCCCCATTTCATCCTTCAGAGTACGGGTTCCCTGTATTTCCCCACCTCCGAACTGTAACACCCCTACTCATCCTTCAGGTACAGGTACTGTACTTCCCACCCCAAAAACTGTAAAAATCCCCTCCTTCAGAGTACAGGTACTGTATTTCCCCACCTCCAGAACTGTAACATCTTTCACTCACCCTTCGGGTTTCGGTACTGTACTTCCCACCCCCAAAAACTGTAACACCCCTCACTACCCTTCGGGAGTACAGGTACTTTTAATTCCCACCCCCAGAACTGTAACTCCTACTCTCCTTCGGGAGTACGGGTTTCTGAAACCCCCCACCTCCAGAACTGTAACATCCTCACTCATCCTTCAGAGTACAGTTACTGTACTTCCACCTCCAGAACTGTAACATCCTCACTCATCCTTCAGAGTACAGACACTGTACTTCCCACCTCCAGAACTGTAACATCCTCACTCATCCTTCAGAGTACAGGTACTGTACTTCCCACCTCCAGAACTGTAACATCCTCACTCATCCTTCAGAGTACAGGTACTGTACTTCCACCTCCAGAACTGTAACATCCTCACTCATCCTTCAGAGTACAGGTACTGTACTTCCCACCTCCAGAACTGTAACATCCTCACTCATCCTTCAGAGTACAGGTACTGTACTTCCCACCTCCAGAACTGTAACATCCTCACTCATCCTTCAGAGTACAGGTACTGTACTTCCCACCTCCAGAACTGTAACATCCTCACTCATCCTTCAGAGTACAGGCACTGTACTTCCCACCTCCAGAACTGTAACATCCTCACTCATCCTTCAGAGTACAGGTACTGTACTTCCCACCTCCAGAACTGTAACATTTAAGATTTTCCTGCCCGTTGCCCGGGGTTGAACCCGGGCAGTTCGGGTTGTGGAGAGTACACTGTACTGACCTTGGTATACTGGACACCGCCATGCTGACCGATATTATTGATAGTTGTTGAATTATGTAAAGTATCTCTCTGATGTGTGTGTGTGTGTACTCACCTAGTTGTGGTTACAGGGGTCGAGTCCAAGCTCCTGGCCCCGCCTCTTCACTAGCCGCTACTGGGTCACTCTCTCTGCACCATGAGCTTTATCATACCTCTGCTTAAAGCTATGTATGGATCCTGCCTCCACTACATCGCTTCCCAAACTATTCCACTTACTGACTACTCTGTGGCTGAAGAAATACTTCCTAACATCCCTGTGATTCATCTGCGTCTTCAGCTTCCAACTGTGTCCCCTTGTTACTGTGTCCAATCTCTGGAACATCCTGTCTTTGTCCACCTTGTCAATTCCTCTCAGTATTTTGTATGTCGTTATCATGTCCCCCTATCTCTCCTGTCCTCCAGTGTCGTCAGGTTGATTTCCCTTAACCTCTCCTCGTAGGACATACCTCTTAGCTCTGGGACTAGTCTTGTTGCAAACCTTTGCACTTTCTCTAGTTTCTTCACATGCTTGGCTAGGTGTGGGTTCCAAACTGGTGCCGCATACTCCAATATGGGCCTAACATACACGGTGTACAGGGTCCTGAATGATTCCTTATTAAGATGTCGGAATGCTGTTCTGAGGTTTGCTAGGCGCCCATATGCTGCAGCAGTTATTTGGTTGATGTGCGCTTCAGGAGATGTGCCTGGTGTTATACTCACCCCAAGATCTTTTTCCTTGAGTGATGTTTGTAGTCTCTGGCCCCCTAGACTGTACTCCGTCTGCAGTCTTCTTTGCCCTTCCCCAATCTTCATGACTTTGCACTTGGTGGGGTTGAACTCCAAGAGCCAATTGCTAGACCAGCCTGTAGCCTGTCCAGATCCCTTTCTAGTTCTGCCTGGTCCTCATCCGATTGAATTCTTCTCATCAACTTCACGTCATCTGCAAACAGGGACACTTCGGTGTCTATTCCTTCCGTCATGTCGTTCACAAATACCAGAAACAGCACTGGTCCTAGGAGTGACCCCTGTGGGACCCCGCTGGTCACAGGTGCCCACTCTGGCACCTCGCCACGTACCATGACTCGCTGCTATCTTCCTGACAAGTATTCCCTGATCCATTGTAGTGCCTTCCCTGTTATCCCTGCTTGGTCCTCCAGTTTTTGCACCAATCTCTTGTGTGGAACTGTGTCAAACGCCTTCTTGAAGTCCAAGAAAATGCAATCCACCCACCCCTCTATCTCTTGTCTTACTGCTGTCACCCTGTCATAGAACTCCAGTAGGTTTGTGACACAGGATTTCCCGTCCCTGAAACCGTGTTGGCTGCTGTTGATGAGATCATTCCTTTCTAGGTGCTCCACCACTCTTCTCCTGATAATCTTCTCCATGATTTTGCATACTATACATGTCAGTGACACTGGTCTGTAGTTTAATGCTTCATGTCTGTCTCCTTTTTTAAAGATTGGGACCACATTTGATGTCTTCCATGCCTCAGGCAATCTCCCTGTTTCGATAGATGTGTTGAAGATTGTTGTTAGTGGTACACACAGTGCCTCTGCTCCCTCTCTCAGGACCCATGGAGAGATGTTATCCGGCCCCATCACCTTTGAGGTATCTAGCTCACTTAACAGCCTCTTCACTTATTCCTCGGTTGTATGCATTGTGTCCAACACTTGATGGTGTACCCAACCTCTCCGTGTTTCTGGAGTCCTTTCTGTCTCCTCTGTGAACACTTCTTTGAATCTCATGTTGAGTTCCTCACATACTTCTCGGTCATTTCTTGTGACCTCTCCTCCTTCCTTCCTTAGCCTGATTACCTGGTCCTTGACTGTTGTTTTCCTCCTGATGTGGGGTGTATAACAAAATTCGGGTCAGATTTGGTTTTCGCTGCTATGTCGTTTTCATATTGTGTGTGTGTGTGTGTAATGTATACACACCACACACACACACACACACCACACAACCCCACACACACACACACACCACACACACACACACACACACACCACACACACACACATGAAGGTGATTTGGCGAGGGAGACATGACCCAGGTGGCAAATTTTCGGAGAATCGGGTGGTTCACAGAGAGAAGGAATCGGCCTCTCAAAGTAGTTTTCAAGGCAGAATCAACTCGAACCACGATCCTGCAGGAGAAAGCACAGCTAAGAGGCAAACAGGAGTTCAAGAGTGTGCACCTCGATCGAGACAGAACACAGGAGGAAAGGATAATACTGAAAGAGAGAGTGCAAAAATGAATGGAGGAATGGGAGGAAATGACAAAGAAGAGTAGAATAATCCAGACACAGGTGGAAGGGCAAGCACACCCCCTAGAAACACCTGCAGAAGGACTCCAGCCACGACACCCCCAAGGCAACTGAACAATCCAAACCAACCATCACACACCTATCCCTCTGTTTCCACCCCCCGCACCACGAACCTTACCCCTACAGCAACCCCCTATGGGAGCTCTTCCTCCACCTCCACTGCAACCCCCCACAGGCCCCCACCAGGGCTCCTGCTCTCCCAACCCCAGTATTCCCCCCGCACCACAGAACAGAACAGAAGTTGAAGGTTTGGTACACAAATGCAGATGGATTAACGAATAAATATGAGGAATGGCAAGAAAGAATCAATGAGAAGTCCCCAGACATCATAGCAGTTACAGAAACAAAACTCACAGAGACAATAACAGATGCAATCTTCCCACCAGGATACCAGATCATGAGGAAAGATAGAAGGGGCAGAGGGGGAGGAGGGGTTGCTCTGTTCGTAAAAAACAGATGGAAATTCGAGAAAATGAGAGGCATAGACGAGACAGGAGAAAGGGACTACATAGTAGGTACACTTCAGTCTGGGGAGCACAAGGTGGTCATTGCAGTGATGTATAATCCACCACAGAACTGCAGGAGGCCAAGAGAGGAATATGAAGAGAGCAACAGAGCAATGGTGGACACACTTGCTGAGGTGGTAAGAAGAGCTCACTCCAGCAGAGCAAAGTTGCTGGATATGGGGGATTTCAACCACAGGGAGATTGACTGGGAAAACCTGGAGCCACATGGGGGTCCCGAAACATGGAGAGCCAAGATGTTGGATGTGGTGCTGGAAAACCTCTTGCACCAACATGTTAAGGACACTACCAGAGTGAGAGGGGAGGATGAACTAGCAAGATTGGACCTTGTATTCACCCTGGGCAGTTCAGACATTGAGGACATCACATATGAGAGTCCCCTAGGAGCTAGTGACCACGTGGTTCTGTGCTTTGAATACATAGTAGAGCTGCAAGTGGAGAGAGTAACAGGAGTTGAATGGGAAAAGCCAGACTATAAAAGAGAGGACAACATAGGTTTGAGGAACTTCCTGCAGGAGGTTCTGTGGGACAGAGAACTGGCAGGAAAGCCAGTAAATGAAATGATGGAATATGTAACAACAAAATGCAAGGAGGCAGTGGAAAGGTTTATTCCCAAGGGCAACAGTAACAACGGGAAGACCAGAACGAGCCCCTGGTTTACCCGACGGTGTAAGGAGGCAAAAACAAAGTGCAATAGAGAATGGAAAAAGTACAGAAGGCAGAGAACACACGAAAATATAGAGTATGCACAGGTAAGGAGGGAGGCCCAGCGACAGTATGAAAATAACATAGCATCGAAAGTCAAGACTGACCTGAAACTGTTGTACAGCCACATCAGGAGGAAGACAACAGTCAAAGACCAGGTGATCAGACTGAGGACAGAAGGTGGAGAACTCACAAGAAATGATCAGGAGGTATGTGAGGAGCTGAACAGGAGATTTAAGGAAGTTTCTACAGTAGAGACAGGAAGGGCTGTGGGAAGACAGCACAGAAGGGAACATCAAGACGGAATATACCAACAAGTGTTGGATGACATACGAACAACTGAGGAGGAGGTGCAGAAGCTGCTAAGTGACTTTGATACCTCAAAGGCGATGGGACCGGACATCTCCCCATGGGTCCTTAGAGAAGGAGCAGAGATGCTGTGCGTGCCCCTAGCCACAATCTTCAACACATCCATTGAAACTGGGCAACTACCTGAGAAATGGAAGACAGCAAATGTAGTCCCCATATTTAAGAAAGGAAACAGAAACGAGGCACTAAACTACAGACCTGTGTCTCTGACATGTATTGTGTGCAAAGTCATGGAGAAGATTATCAGGAGGAGAGTGGTCGAACACCTGGAACGGAACAAGATTATAAATGAAAACCAGCATGGGCTCATGGAAGGCAAATCCTGTGTCACAAACCTTCTGGAGTTTTATGACAAGGTAACAGAAGTAAGACACGAGAGAGAGGGGTGGGTTGATTGCATTTTCCTAGACTGCAGGAAGGTCTTTGACACAGTTCCTCACAAGAGATTAGTGCAGAAGCTGGAGGATCAGACGCATATAACAGGGAGGGCACTGCAATGGGTCAGGAAATACCTGACAGGGAGGTAACAACGAGTCATGGTATGTGAAGAGGTGTCACAGTGGGCGCTTGTGACGAGCGGGGTCCCACATGGATCAGTTATAGGACCAGTGCTATTTTTGATATATGCGAACGACATGATGGAAGGAATAGACTCTGAAGTGTCCCTGTTTGCAGATGATGTGAAGCTGATGTAAAGAATTAAATCGAATGAGGATGAGGCAGGACTGCAAAGAGACCTGGACAGGCTGGACACGTGGTCCAGAAACTGGCTTCTCGAATTCAACCCTGCCAAATGCAAAGTCATGAAGATTGGGGAGGGGCAAAGAAGACCGCAGACAGAGTATAGACTAGGTTGACAAAGACTACAGACCTCACTCAGGTTGAAAGATCTTGGGGTGACCATAACACCGAGCACGTCACCGGAGGCACACATCAACCAAATAACTGCTGGGAGCATATGGGCGCCTGGCAAACCTGAGAATAGCGTTTTCCCATACCTTAATAAGGAATCGTTCAAGACACTGTACACTGTGTTACGTTAGGCCCATATTAGAGTATGCAGCACCAGTCTGGAACCCACACCTGGTCAAGCACGTCAAGAAGTTAGAGAAAGTACAAAGGTTTGCAACAAGGCTAGTCCCAGAAGTCAGGGAATGTCGTACGAGGAAAGGTTGAGGGAAATCGGACTGACGACACTGGAGACAGAAGGGTCAGGGGAGACATGATAACGACATACAAGATTACTGCGGGAATAGAAAAGGTGAACAGAGATAGGATGTTCCAGGGAGGGGACACAGCAACAAGGGGTCACAATTGGAAGCTGAAGACTCCCGACGAGTCACAGTGATGTTAGGAAGTATTTCTTCAGTCATAGAGTCGTCAGGAAGTGGAATAGCCTAGCAAGCGAAGTGGTGGAGGCAGGAACCATACATAGTTTTAAGAAGAGGTATGACAAAGCTCAGGAAGCAGAGAATAGAGGACCTAGTAGCGATCAGTGAAGAGGCGGGGCCAGAGCTGAGTTCGACCCCTGCCAACCACAATTAGGTGAGTACACACACACACTCACACACACACACACAACACACCCACACAACATGATCTATCGAACAGGAGATTGCCTGAGGCTTGGAAGACAGCAAATGTTAGTCCCAATCTTTAAAAAAGAGACAGACATGAAACATTAAACTACAGACCAGTTCATCTGACATGTATATTTGCAAAATCATGGAGAAGATTATCAGAAAGAGTGGTGGAACACCTAGATAGGGAACGGATCTCTTCAACAGCAGCCAACATGGTTTTTCAGGGACCGGAATCCGGTGTCACAAACCTACTGAGTTTCTATGACATGGTGACAGGCCAGTAAACAAGAGAGAGAGGGGTGGGGGAGTGCATATTCTTGGACTGCAAGAAGGCGTTTGAACACAGTCCACGCAAAGATTGTGCAAAAACTGGAGGACCAAGCAGGGATAACATGGAAGGCACTACCATGGATCAGGGAATAACTTGTCAGAAGACAGCAGCGATCATGGTACGGGCGAGGTGTCAGAGTGGGCACCTGTGACCAGCGGGGTCCCACAGGGGTCAGTCCTAGACCAGTGCTGTTTCTGGTATTTGTTGACGACATGACTAAAAGAATAGACCTCAGAGGTTCCCTTTGTAGATGACGTGAAGCTTGATGAGAAGAATCACTCGATCGAAGACCAGGCAAACTACAAAGGGAGCTGGACAGGCTGCAAACCTGGTTCCCAGCAATGGCTCCTGGTGTTCAATCCCACCAAGTGCAAAGTCATGAAGATTTGGGGCAAGGGCAAAGAACCGCAGACGGAGTACAGTCTAGGGGTTCAGAGACCTACAAACCATCACTCAAGGAAAAAGATTCTTGGGTGAGTATAACACCAGGCACATCTCCTGAAGCACACATCAACCAAATAACTGCTGCAGCATATGGGCGCCTAGCAAACCTCAGAACAGCATTCCGACATCTTAATAGGAATCATTCAGGACCCTGTACACCGTGTACGTTAGGCCCATATTGGAGTATGCGGCACCAGTTTGGAAACCCACACCTAGCCAAGCACGTGAAGAAACTAGAGAAAGTGCAAAGGTTTGCAACAAGACTAGTCCCAGAGTTAAGAGGTATGTCCTACGAGGAGAGGTTAAGGGAAATCAACCTGACGACACTGGAGGACAGGAGAGATAGGGGGGACATGATAAACGACATACAAAATACTGAGAGGAATTGACAAGGTGGACAAAGACAGGATGTTCCAGAGATTGGACACAGTAACAAGGGGACACAGTTGGAAGCTGAAGACACAGATGAATCACAGGGATGTTAGGAAGTATTTCTTCAGCCACAGAGTAGTCAGTAAGTGGAATAGTTTGGGAAGTGATGTAGTGGAGGCAGGATCCATACATAGCTTTAAGCAGAGGTATGATAAAGCTCACGGCTCAGGGAGAGTGACCTAGTAGCGATCAGTGAAGAGGCGGGGGCCAGGAGCTCGGACTCGACCCCTGTAACCACAGTTAAGTGAGTGTATATATATTATATATATATATATATATATATATATATATATATATATATATATATATAAATATTTTTGTTTCATTATTATTATTATTATTATTATTATTATTATTATTATTATTATTATTATTATGTATTATTATAAGTTGAGGTATGTGATGGTGGGTGTGTAGTGAGGGGTTTAGGAGGGGGTGAGGAGAGGGGAGGGGAGAGGAGGAGAGGGGTGATTTGAAGGAGTGTGGTGACGTCACTGTGAGAACATCAATACACACACACACACACACACACACACACACACACACACACACATACACTGTCACACTTCCTGGGCCAGGAGTTATGAATCGACCCCTGTAACCACAACTAGGTGAGTACTTGCAGTAAGCCACCCCTCCCCCCCTAAAAAAGGCAGGTCTAAGAAGGAAGGATACTGTGGATGTCTGGGATGATAAGGATTCAGTGAAAGATCAGTAAGCACAATGAAAGGATCAAGAAGCATAATGGAACGATAGCGGGGAAAAACTGAGTTGTACAAGTCACAGAGGAAGATATCAACAGAGATGAAGAAGTGTGAGTTACAAGGTGTTGCTGCTGAGGCAAAGGTGCTGAGCCTGGAGGATGACCTGGAAGTGCTGAAGTGGAATACAGCAGAGAGGACTGATAGTAGCAAGGTGCTGGATGAAGCTATGTTAGTGGACAGTGAGGAGATTGAAGGAGGGTGAAGAGTAAAGAAACGTTGAGAAAATGATATCAGGCCAACGGGACCTGATATCAGGGAGATAAGGGAAACAACCAATGAAGCACTTAATTCAGACACAGAGTTATGGAGGGAAACAAAATGGGATGAAGAAAAGGAGAGGACACTCTTAATTCATGGGCTTCTTGAGACAGAAGGAACAACACACAAAGAAAGAAGACAGGGAGAAGTGAAAGAGATTGAGAGCATCGCAGTAACAGGAAAGGACATGTCCCAACTGACAATTTTTGGGGGAATTGGTTGGCACTCCAGGAGAGAAATGGTACCAAACAAGATCCTTCAGTGGAAACCACAGGTAAAGGTGACACCAAAATACTAGCGTGTGTACGTCGACCACAAAAGAACATGAAAAGAATGTGAGTGAGAGGTGAGTATGAGGGAGGGCAGACAGAACAAGTACTGACAGAGAGGGAAATGCAGCCACAGGGGGCATATCAAACACTACTATCCATAGAATACATGCAACACTTACACACTTATACACACACATGCAAACACACACACACATACACACACACACACTCACACACTCACACACCACACACACACACAACACACACACACACACACACACACACACACACACTCACAACCCCACACACCACACACACAACACACACACACACACAACACACACACACACACACACACAACACAACACACACCAACACACACACACACACACACACACACACATCACATCTTTAAACTTTTTCAAGTTGACCTCCCACGCAAGCCATAAAATTCAATCTTCTCTCTCCTCTTCCTCTTCTCTCCTCTTCCTCCTCTTCTTCCTCCTCTTGTTCCTCTTCCCAAGTGAAGATTGTAACAACAATAATAATGGCAGCTGGTACATAAGCCAGCACACAACACTCACATGTTTACTGCTGTATGCAAATCGATGTATCGAAGGCCAAAACATCGATTTTCCTGAGAAACTGTCACAAGTAGAGAAGATTCTCTCTCTCTCTCTCTCTCTCTCTCTCTCTCTCTCTCTCTCTCTCTCTCTCTCTCTCTCTCTCCTCTCTCTCTCTCTCTCTCTCTCTCTCTCTCTTTCCTTCACCTATCTTTATTGCTCCATATTTCTCCCTTTATTATCTTCTTTTATTCTGCACTTCCTCTCTACCGTCTCTGCAAGACAGGTTTGTGACCCAGGGTTCCTTGTGACCCAGGGTTCCTTGTGACCCAAGGTTCCTTGTGACCCAGGGTTCCTTGTGACTCAGGGTTCCTTGTGACCCAGGGTTCCTTGTGACCCGGGGTTCCTTGTGACCCAAGGTTCCTTGTGACCCAGGGTTCTCTTGTGACCCAGGGTTCCTTGTGACCCAGGGTTCCTTGTGACCCAGGTTCCTTGTGAACCAGGGTTCCTTGGACCCGGGGTTCCTTGTGACCCAAGGTTCCTTGTGACCCAGGGTTTCTTGTGACCCAGGGTTCCTTGTGACCCAGGGTTCCTTGTGACCCAGGGTTCCTTGTGACCCAGGGTTCCTTGTGACCCGGGGTTCCTTGTGACCCAAGGTTCCTTGTGACCCAGGGTTTCTTGTGACCCAGGGTTCCTTGTGACTCAGGGTTCCTTGTGACTCAGGGTTCCTTGTGACCCAGGTTCCTTGTGACCAGGGTTCCTTGTGACCAGGGGTTCCTTGTGACCCAGGGTTCCTTGTGACCCAGGGTTTCTTGTGACCCAGGGTTTCTTGTGACCCAGGGTTCCTTGTGACCCAGGGTTCCTTGTAACTCAGGGTTCCTTGTGACCCAGGGTTCCTTGTGACCCAGGGTTCCTTGTGACTCAGGGTTCCTTGTGACCCAGGGTTCCTTGTGACCTGGGGTTCCTTGTGACCCAAGGTTCCTTGTGACCCAGGGTTTCTTGTGACCCAGGGTTCCTTGTGACTCAGGGTTCCTTGTGACTCAG
Organism: Cherax quadricarinatus; assembly: GCF_026875155.1. Taxonomy (NCBI): domain Eukaryota; kingdom Metazoa; phylum Arthropoda; class Malacostraca; order Decapoda; family Parastacidae; genus Cherax; species Cherax quadricarinatus. The sequence continues at coordinate 17,275,008 of NC_069494.1, forward strand.
GGTTCCTTGTGACCCAGGGTTCCTTGTGACCCAGGGTTCCTTGTGACCCAGGGTTCCTTGTGACCCAGGGTTCCTTGTGACCCAGGGTTCCTTGTGACCCAGGGTTCCTTGTGACCCAGGGTTCCTTGTGACCCAGGGTTCCTTGTGACCCAGGGTTTCTTGTGACCCAGGGTTCCTTGTGACTCAGGGTTCCTTGTGACCCAGGGTTCCTTGTGACCCAGGGTTCCTTGTCACCCAGGGTTCCTTGTGACCCAGGGTTCCTTGTCACCCAGGGTTTCTTGTGACCCAGGGTTTCTTGTGACCCAGGGTTCCTTGTGACCCAGGGTTCCTTTGTGACCCAGGGTTCCTTTGTGACCCAGGGTTTCCTTGTGACCCAGGGTTTCTTGTGACCCAGGGTTCCTTGTGACTCAGGGTTCCTTGTGACCCAGGGTTCCTTGTGACCCAGGGTTCCTTGTGACCCAGGGTTTCTCGTGACTCAGGGTTCCTTGTGACCCAGGGTTCTTTGTGACCCAGGGTTCCTTGTGACCCAGGGTTCCCTGTGACCCAGGGTTCCTTGTGACCCAGGGTTCCTTGTGACTCAGGGTTCCATGTGACCCAGGGTTCCTTGTGACCCAGGTTTCCTTGTGACTCAGGATTCCTTGTGACCCAGGGTTCCTTGTGACCCAGGGTTCCTTGTGACCCAGGGATCCTTGTGACTCAGGGTTCCTTGTGACTCAGGGTTCCTTGTGACCCAGGGTTCCTTGTGACTCAGGGTTCCTTGTGACTCATGGTTCCTTGTGACCCAGGGTTCCTTGTGACCCAGGGTTCCTTGTGACCCAGGGTTCCTTGTGACCCAGGGTTCCTTGTGACCCAGGGTTCCTTGTGACTCAGGGTTCCTTGTGACCCAGGGTTCCTTGTGACCCAAGGTTCCTTGTGACCCAGGGTTCCTTGTGACCCAGGGTTCCTTGTGACCCAGGGTTCCTTGTGACCCAGGGTTCCTTGTGACTCATGGTTCCTTGTGACTCATGGTTCCTTGTGACTCATGGTTCCTTGTGACCCAGGGTTCCTTGTGACCCAGGGTTCCTTGTGACTCAGGGTTCCTTGTGACCCAGGGTTCCTTGTGACACAGGGTTCCTTTTGACTCAGGGTTCCTTGTGACCCAGGTATCCTTGTGACCCAGGGTTCCTTGTGACCCAGGGTTCCTTGTGACTCAGGGTTCCTTGTGACCCAAGGTTCCTTGTGACTCAGGGTTCCTTGTGACCCAGGGTTCCTTGTGACCCAGGGTTCCTTGTGACCCAGTGTTCCTTGTGACCCAGGGTTCCTTGTAACCCAGGGTTCCTTGTGACCCAGGGTTCCTTGTAACCCAGGGTTCCTTGTGACCCAGGGTTCCTTGTGACTCAGGGTTCCTTGTGACCCAGGGTTCCTTGTGACCCAGGACTCCTTGTGACCCAGGGTTCCTTGTGACCCAGGGTTCCTTGTGACTCAGGGTTCCTTGTGACCCAGGGTTCCTTGTGACCCAAGGTTCCTTGTGACTCAGGGTTCCTTGTAACCCAGGGTTCCTTGTGATTCAGGGTTCCTTGTGACTCAGGGTTGCTTGTGATCCAGAGTTCCTTGTGACCCAGGGTTCCTTGTGACCCAGGGTTCCTTGTGACCCAGGGTTCTTTGTGACCCAGGGTTCCTTGTGACAAAGGGTTCCTTGTGATTCAGGGTTTCTTGCGACCCAGGGTTCCTTGTGACCCAGGGTTTCTTGTGACCCAGGGTTCCTTGTGACCCAGGGTTCCTTGTGACCCAGGGTTCCTTGTGACTCAGGGTTCCTTGTGATTCAGGGTTCCTTGTGATTCAGGGTTCCTTGTGACCCAGGGTCCCTTGTGACCCAGGGTGCCTTGTAACCCAGGGTTCCTTGTGACCCAGGGTTCCTTGTGTCCCAGGGTTCATTGTGACCCAGGGTTCTTTGTGACTCATGGTTCCTTGTGACTCATTGTTCCTTGTGACTCAGGGTTCCTTGTGACCCAGGGTTCCTTGTGACTCAGGGTTCCTTGTGACTCAGGGTTCCTTGTGACTCAGGGTTCCTTGTGACTCAGGGTTCCTTGTGACCCAGGGTTCCTTATGACCCAGGGTTCCTTGTGACACAGGGTTCCTTGTGACCCAGGGTGAATTATGACCCAGGGTTCCTTGTGACTCAGGGTTCCTTGTGACTCAGGGTTCCTTGTGACTCAGGGTTCCTTGTGACTCAGGGTTCCTTGTGACCCAGGGTTCCTTGTGACCCAGGGTTCCTTGTGACCCAGGGTTTTTTGTTACCCAGGGTTCCTTGTGACCCAGGGTTCCTTGTGACCCAAGGTTCCACTTGACCCAAGGTTCCTTGTGACCCAGGGTTCCTTGTGACCCAGGGTTATTTGTGATCCAGAGTTCCTTGTGACCCAGGGTTTTTTGTGACCCAGGGTTCCTTGTGACCCAGGGTTCCTTGTGACCCAGGGTTCCTTGTGACCAAGGGCTCCTTGTGACCCAGGGTTCTTTGTGACCCAGGGTTCCTTGTGACCCAGGGTTCCATGTGACCCAGGGTTCTTTGTGATCCAGGGTTCTTTGTGACCCAGGGTTCTTTGTGACCCAGGGTTCCTTGTGACCCAGGGTTCTTTGTGACTCAGGGTTCCTTGTGAGCCAGGGTTCCTTGTGACCAAGGGCTCCTTGTGACCCAGGGTTTCTTGTGACCCAGGGTTCCTTGTGACCCAGGGTTCCTTGTGACCCAGGGTTCCTTGTGATCCAGGGTTCCTTGTGTCCCAGGGTTCCTTGTGACCCAGGGTTCCTTGTGACCCAGGGTTCCATGTGATCCAGGGTTCCTTGTGACCCAGGGTTCCTTGTGATCCAGGGTTCCTTGTGACCCAGGGTTCCTTGTGACCCAGGGTTCCTTGTGACCCAGGGTTCCCTGTGACCCAGGGTTCCTTGTGACACAGGGATCCTTGTGACCCAGGGATCCTTGTGACCCATGGTTCCTTGTGACCCAGGGTTCCTTGTGACCCAGGGTTTCTTGTGACCCTAGAATTCTTTGTGACCCAGGGTTCCTTGTGACCCAGGGTTCTTTGTGACCCTGGTATATTTGTGACCCAGGGTTCCTTGTGACCCAGGGTTCCTTTGTGGCCAAGGGTTCCTTGTGACCCAGGGTTCTTTGTGATCAAGGGTTACTTGTGACCCAGGGTTCCACGTCTTGCGACCCAGGGTTCCAGGTCTTGTGACCCAGGGTTCCACGTCTTGTGACCCAGGGTTCCCCGTCTTGTGATCCAGGGTTCCAAGTTTTGTAACCCAGGGTTACAAGTTTTGTAACCCAGGGTTACAAAAGTAAAGTCCGAGGCAGCTACGATGAAAAGCTCTGTTCCACAAGGCACAGTACTGGCTCCCAGTGTTCCACAAGGCACAGTACTCGCTCCCAGTGTTCCACAAGGCACAGTACTCGCTCCCAGTGTTCCACAAGGCACAGTACTCGCTCCCAGTGTTCCACAAGGCACAGTACTCGCTCCCAGTGTTCCACAAGGCACAGTAACTCGCTCCAGTGTTCCACAAGGCACAGTACTTGCTCCCAGTGTTCCACAAGGCACAGTACAGGCTCCCAGTGTTCCACAAGGCACAGTACTCGCTCCCAGTGTTCCACAAGGCACAGTACTCGCTCCCAGTGTTCCATAAGGCACAGTACTCGCTCCCAGTGTTCCAAAAGGCACAGTACTCGCTACCAGTGTTCCACAAGGCACAGTACTGGCTCCCAGTGTTCCACAAGGCACAGTACTTGCTCCCAGTGTTCCACAAGACACAGTACTCGCTCCCAGTGTTCCACAAGGCACAGTACTCGCTCCCAGTGTTCCACAAGACACAGTACTCGCTCCCAGTGTTCCACAAGGCACAGTACTCGCTCCCAGTGTTCCATAAGGCACAGTACTCGCTCCCAGTGTTCCATAAGACACAGTACTCGCTCCCAGTGTTCCACAAGGCACAGTACTCGCTCCCAGTGTTCCATAAGACACAGTACTCGCTCCCAGTGTTCCACAAGGCACAGAGTACTCGCTCCATGTTCCACAAGACACAGTACTCGCTCCCAGTGTTCCACAAGGCACAGTACTCGCTCCCATCTTGTTCCTCATCCTCATATCCGACATAGACAAAGATGTCAGCCACAGCACCGTGTCTTCCTTTGCAGATGACACCCGAATCTGCATGACAGTGTCTTCCATTGCAGACACTGCAAGGCTCCAGGCGGACATCAACCAAATCTTTCAGTGGGCTGCAGAAAACAATATGAAGTTCAACGATGAGAATTTCATTACTCAGATATGTAACACGATGGAAATTAAATCTTCATCGCAGTACAAAACAAATTCTGGCCACAAAATAGAGTGAAACACCAACGTCAAAGACCTGGGAGTGATCAATGTCGGAGGATCTCACCTTCAAGGGACCATAACATTGTATCAATCGCATCTGCTAGAAAAATGACAGGATGGATAATGAGAACCTTCAAAACTAGGGAGGCCAAGCCATGATGACACTCTTCAGGTCACTTGTTCTATCTAGGTGGAATATTCCCGCACACTAATAGCACCTTTCAAGGCAGGTGAAATTGCCCGACCTTGAAAATGTACAGAGAACCTTCACGGCGCGCATAAACGGAGAAAAACACCTCAATTATTGGGAGCGCTTGAGGTTCCTAAACCTGTATTCCCTGGAACGCAGGAGGGAGAGATACATGATTATATACACCTGGAAAATCCTAGAGGGACTAGTACCGAACTTGCACACGAAAATCACTCACTACGAAAGCAAAAGACTTGGCAGACGATGCAACATACCCCCAATGAAAAGCAGGGGTGTCACTAGCACGTTAAGAGACCATACAATAAGTGTCAGGGGCCCGAGACTGTTCAACTGCCTCCCAGCATACATAAAGGGGATTACCAACAGACCCCTGGCAGTCAAGCTGGCACTGGACAAGCACCTAAAGTCGGTTTCTGACCAGCCGGGCTGTGGCTCGTACGTTGGTTTGCGTGCAGCCAACAGTAACAGCCTGGTTGATCAGGCTCTGATCCACCAGGAGGCCTGGTCACAGACCGGGCCGCGGGGGCGTTGACCCCCGGAACTCTCTCTAGCAGAAAGTCCAGCTCCAGCACCAGCAGGGTTCCAGGTCTTGTGACCCAGGGTTCCAAGTCTTGTAACCCAGGGTTCTAGGCCTTGTGACGCAGGATTTCAGGTCTTGTGACCCAGGGTTCCCGGTCTTGTGACCCAGGGTTCCAGGTCTTGTAACCCAGGGTTCCAGGTCTTGTGACCCAGGGTTTCAAGTCTTGTAACCCAGGGTTCCAAGTCTTGTGACCCAGGGTTCCAGGTCTTGTGACCCAGGGTTCCAGGTCTTGTGACCCAGGGTTCCAGGTCTTGTGACCCAGGGTTCCAGGTCTTGTGACCCAGGGTTCCAGGTCTTCTCCAGGTCTTTTTCCCTTATAAATTGAACCTTTCCATTGTAGGCTCTTAGAAATGAACCCGCCTGGTAAGGTTCTGAGAGAGTGATGTTGTTAGGTCAGGTTCAGATAGTGGGAGGCTGGGTTCATTCCTGTTGTCTGGGATGATGCTGTTGTAGAGTGAGAGTGAGAGAGAGAGAGAGAGAGAGAGAGAGAGAGAGGAGAGAGAGAGAGAGAGAGAGAGAGAGAGAGAGAGAGAGAGAGAGAGAGAGACATTATCCCATACAAATATTGACAGAGATAAGATGTGATCCGAGACCACAGAACTGAAGTCTTCCTCCTCTTCCTCGTCCCTCTTTTCCTCCTCTTCCTCGTCCTCCTCTTCCTCGTCTCCCTCTTCCTCCTCTTCCTCGTCGTCCTCCTCCTCCTGTTTGTTACTCTGGTCTTGTCTACTTAAGTTGGACTCCACTAGTTTTAAAACACAATATTGTGTCAGCATATTTACTGTGTGTGTGTGTGTGTGTGTGTGTGTGGTTGCAGGGGTCGAGTCACAGCTCCTGGCTCCACCTCTTCGCTGGTTGGCTACTAGGTCCACTGCCTCCCTGCTCCATGAACTTTATCATACCTCTTCTTAAAGCTATGTATGGATCCTGCCTCCACTACATCACTCTCCAGATTGTTCCACTTCCTGACAACTCTGTGACTGAAGAAATACTTCCTAACATCCCTGTAACTCATCTGTGTCTTCAACTTCCAGTTGTGTACCCTTGTTGCTGTGTCCCCTTGTTGTTGTGTCCCCTTGTTGTTGTGTCCCCTTGTTGTTGTGTCCCCTTGTTGTTGTGTCCCCTTGTTGCTGTGTCCCCTTGTTGTTGTGTCCCCTTGTTGCTGTGTCCCCTTGTTGTTGTGTCCCCTTGTTGCTGTGTCCCCTTGTTGCTGTGTCCCTTGTTGTGTGTCCCCTTGTTGTTGTGTCCCCTTGTTGTTGTGTCCCCTTGTTGTGTGTCCCCTTGTTGTTGTGTCACCTTGTTGCTGTGTCCCCTTGTTGTTGTGTCCCCTTGTTGCTGTGTCCCCTTGTTGTTGTGTCCCCTTGTTGCTGTGTCCCCTTGTTGCGGTGTCCCCTTGTTGCTGTGTCCCCTTGTTGCTGTGTCCCTTGTTTGCTGTGTCCCTTGTTGCTGTGTCCCCTTGTTGCTGTGTCACCTTGTTGTTGTGTCCCCTTGTTGCTGTGTCCCCTTGTTGCTGTGTCCCCTTGTTGTTGTGTCCCTTGTTGTTGTGTCCCCTTGTTGTGTGTCCCCTTGTTGCTGTGTCCCCTTGTTGCTGGTCCCTTGTTGCTGGTCCCCTTGTTGTTGTGTCCCCTTGTTGCTGTGTCCCCTTGTTGCTGTGTCCCCTTGTTGTTGTGTCCCCTTGTTGCTGTGTCCCCTTGTTGCTTGTGTCCCATGTTGCTGTGTCCCCTTGTTGTTGTGTCCTCTTGTTGCTGTGTCCCCTGTTGTTGTGTCCCCTTGTTGTTGTTGTCCCCTTGTTGTGTTCCCCTTGTTGTTGTGTCCCTTGTTGTTGTGTCCCTCTTGTTGTTGTGTCCCTTGTTGCTGTGTCCCCTTGTTGTTGTGTCCCTCTTGTTGTTGTGTCCCCTTGTTGTTGTTCCCCCTTGTTGTTGTGTCCCCTTGTTGCTGTGTCCCCTTGTTGTTGTGTCCTCTTGTTGTTGGTGTCCCCATTGTTGTTGTTTCCCCTTGTTGTTGTGTCCCCTTGTTGTTGTTGTTCCCCTTTGTTGTTTCCCCTTGTTGTTGTGTCCCCTTGTTGTGTGTCCTCTTGTTGTTGTGTCCTCTTGTTGTTGTGTCCCCTTGTTGTTGTGTCCCCTTGTTGCTGTGTCCCCTTGTTGTTGTGTCCCCTTGTTGTTGTGTCCCTTGTTGTTGTGTCCCATTGTTGCTGTGTCCCCTTGTTGCTGTGTCCACCTTGTTGTTGTGTCCTCTTGTTGTTGTGTCCCCTTGTTGTTGTGTCCCTTGTTGTTGTTCCTCTTGTTGTTGTGTCCCCTTGTTGTTGTTTCCCCTTGTTGTTGTGTCCCCTTGTTGTTGTGTCCCCTTGTTGTTGTGTCCCCTTGTTGTTGTGTCCCCTTGTTGCTGTGTCCCCTTGTTTGTTGTGTCCCCTTGTTGTGTTGTCCCCTTTTTGTTGTGTCCCCTTGTTGTTGTGTCCCCTTGTTGTTGTTGTCCCCTTGTTGTTGTGTCCCCTTGTTGTTGTGTCCCCTTGTTGTTGTTGTCCCCTTGTTGTTGTTTCCCCTTGTTGTTGTGTCCCCTTGTTGTTGTGTCCCCTGTTGTTGTGTCCCCTTGTTGTTGTGTCCCCTTGTTGTGTTGTCCCCTTGTTGTTGTGTCCCCTTGTTGTTGTGTCCCCTTGTTGTTGTGTCCCCTTGTTGTTGTGTCCCCTTGTTGTTGTTGTCCCCTTGTTGTTGTGTCCCCTTGTTGCTGTGTCCCCTTGTTGTTGTGTCCCCTTGTTGTTGTTGTCCCCTTGTTGTTGTGTCCCCTTGTTGTTGTGTCCCCTTGTTGTTGTGTCCCCTTGTTGTTGTGTCCCCTTGTTGTTGTGTCCCCCTTGTTGTTGTGTCCCCTTGTTGTTTGTGTCCCCTTGTTGTTTTTTGGTCCCCTTGTTGTTGTGTCCCCTTGTTGTGTGTCCCCTTGTTGTTGTGTCCCCTTGTTGTTGTGTCCCCTTGTTGTTGTGTCCCCTTGTTGTTGTGTCCCCTTGTTGTTGTTGTCCCCTTGTTGTTGTGTCCCCTTGTTGTTGTGTCCCCTTGTTGTTGTGTCCCCTTGTTGTTGTGTCCCCTTGTTGTTGTGTCCCCTTGTTGTTGTGTCCCCTTGTTGTTGTTGTCCCCTTGTTGTTGTTGTCCCCTTGTCGTTGTGTTCAGTCTTGCTGGCTCATCCTCTCCTCTTTCTCTTGTAGTGTCCCATACATATTGATGGTGGAGGTTTTCCAGTACCACTTGCATCGTCTTAATCTTCCACGTTTCTGGTACCTCATGTGGCTCTAGATTTACCCAATCTCCTTGTGACTGAAGTCACCCACAACTAATAACTTTGCTCTGCCCAAGTGGGTCTTTCTGGCCACCTCAGCTAGTGTATCAACCATTCCTCCGTTGCTCTCATCATATTCTTGTCTTGATATCCTGCTGTTCAGTGGTGGGTTGTATGTATCACTGCGATCACCACACTGGAACCCCTAGTCTCAATCAATTCCTACTACGTAGTACCTTGCTTCTCTTCTGTCCACTCCTTCAATCTCATATCTCCACTTTTTTTTCGATGAGCAGTGCAATTCCTGCCCATTTAATTTGATACCCAGATGGAAAGATCGTATCTGTTATCATCCTCGAGGTTGGTTTCCACGAGTGCTATGATGTCTAGGTATGCCTCCATGATTCTTTCCTGCCACTTTTCATAATTACTTGTTATTCTGTCTGTGTTGGTGTACCATGTCTTCAGCTTCCTTTCCCATACTGTCTTTTGGGGAGTTTGTGTGTGTGTGCACTCACCTAGTTGTGGTTGCAGGGGTCGATTCACAGCTCCTGGCCCTGCCTCTTCACTGGTCGCTACTAGGTAACTCTCCCTGCTCCATGTATGTGTGTGTGTACTCACCTAGTTGAGGTTGCGGGGGTCGAGTCCGAGCTCCTGGCCCCGTGTGTGTGTGTGTGTGTGTGTGTGTGTGTGTGTACTCACCTAGTTGTACTTACCTAGTTGAGGTTGCGGGGGTCGAGTCCGAGCTCCTGGCCCCGCCTCTTCACTGATCGCTACTAGGTCACTCTCCCTGAGCCGTGAGCTTTATCATACCTCTGCTTAAAGCTATGTATGGATCCTGCCTCCACTACATCGCTTCCCAAACTATTCCACTTACTGACTACTCTGTGGCTGAAGAAATACTTCCTAACATCCCTGTGATTCATCTGTGTCTTCAGCTTCCAACTGTGTCCCCTTGTTACTGTGTCCAATCTCTGGAACATCCTGTCTTTGTCCACCTTGTCAATTCCTCTCAGTATTTTGTATGTCGTTATCATGTCCCCCCTATCTCTCCTGTCCTCCAGTGTCGTCAGGTTGATTTCCCTTAACCTCTCCTCGTAGGACATACCTCTTAGCTCTGGGACTAGTCTTGTTGCAAACCTTTGCACTTTCTCTAGTTTCTTCACGTGCTTGGCTAGGTGTGGGTTCCAAACTGGTGTACTCACCTATTTGTGGTTTCAGGGGTCGAGTCATAGCTCCTGGCCCCGCCTCTTCACTGATTGCTACTAGGTCCTCTCTCTCCCTGCTACATGAGCTTTATCATACCTCGCCTTAAAACTATGTATGGTTCCCGCCTCCACTACTTCACTTTCTAGACTATGGTCTATCTATCTCTATGGTCTATCTAGACTATGGTGTGTGTGTGTGTGTGTGTGTGTGTGTGTGTGTGTGTGTGTGTGTGCTTGCACTCACTGATAAGTTCACATAAGTCCCTGAGGTCTGCTTTAAAGCAGACACTACCATTCTCTCTCTCTCTCTCTCTCTCTCTCTCTCTCTCTCTCTCTCTCTCTCTCTCTCTCTCTCTCTCTCTCTCTCTCTCTCTCTCTCTCTCTCTCTTTACCAATTCCCCATTATCTATTGGTCGTAATTTGCCACCTTAATGGGCTCACTAACTGTGACAATTCTGTATGAAGGAGAGATAGATAGACAGAGATAGATAGACAGATAGATAGATAGATAGATAGATAGATAGATAGATAGATAGATAGGTAGATAGATAGATAGATAGATAGATAGATAGATAGATAAATAGACAGATAGACAGATAGATAGATAGATAGATAGATAGATAGACAGATAGATAGATAGATAGAGAGAGAGAGAGAGAGAAAGAGAGAGAGAGAGAGAGAGAGAGAGAGAGAGAGAGAGAGAGAGAGAGAGAGAGAGAGAGAGAGAGAGAGAGAGAGAGAGAGATGTTCCCTGGAGGATAGCACATCAACACTAAGAGTTACAAGTCGATCTGAAGACACATTCACCAGATTACCCACAGAATCCAGTTAAATTTGTGCCTACTGAGCCTAAGGCCTAGGAACCTTATATTTCGGACCTTATTTATTATTATTGATATATTAAAACACTAAACCCGGAGGTTTATAATCTTCATCTCAGCCTGAAGGTTAATCTAATACTATCTAATGTAATCCAATTCCATTTAATGTTATATAAAGGAGTTAAATGTCATTTAATTCACTCTAATGCATTATAATGTAACTTAATGTAATCTAATACAATTTAAAGGAATCTAATACCATTTAAAGGAATCTAATCACTGTTAAAGGAATCTAATTCCTTTTCAAAGGATTCTAATCCCTTTGAAAGGAATCTAATCCATTTTTAAAGAAATCTAGTCCCTTTTAAAAGAATTTAATCCCCTTAAAGGAAACCAGTCCCTTTTAAAGGAATCTAATCCCCTTTAAAAAATTAATCTAAGAACATTTAATGTAGTGTAGTGTTATAAAGTTGTTATAATGTAAAGTTTTATGACGTAATGTAATTTAAGGAATCTAATCCCTTTTAAAGGGATCTAATCCCTTTTAAGGGAATTTAGTGCCTTTTAAAGGATTCTAATCCCTTTTAAGGGAATTTAGTGCCTTTTAAAGGATTCTAATTCCTTTTAAAGGATTCTAATCCCTTTTAAGGTATTTAATTAATTTCCTCTTAAGGGCATCTAATCCTTTTAAAAGGCATCTAATCCCTTTTAAGGGAATCTAATCCACTTTAAAGGAATCTAATACTTTTTAAAGGCATGTAATTCCTTTCCTTTTAAGGGTATCTAATCCCTTTTAACGGCATCTAATCCCTTTTAAGGGAATCTAACCCCATTTCAAAGGAATCCAATACCATTTAAAAAGAATCAAATAGGATTAAAGGTAATGTAAGGTGTTCTAAGGTAGTATTGTTGGTTCAGGATGTGGGAGTGAGGATGGTAGAGCGCAGGATGGCGGAGGCTGGAGCAGACACCTCCAAGAAGTACAGCTGTGCCTGTGGCCTGGCGCAGGAGCACCGCAACTCCAAGTTCTTAGGTGAGTTCTGCCTGCGCTGGAGGGCAGTGTGGAGGTTATAACTGCGCTGGAGGACAGTGTGGAGGTTATAACTGCGCTGGAGGGCAGTGTGGAGGTTATAACTGTGCTGGAGGGCAGTGTGGAGGTTATAACTGCGCTGGAGGGCAGTGTGGAGGTTATAACTGCGCTGGAAGACAGTGTGGAGGTTATAACTGTGCTGGAGGACAGTGTGGAGGTTATAACTGTGCTGGAGGACAGTGTGGAGGTTATAACTGTGCTGGAGGGCAGTGTGGAGGTTTATAACTGTGCTGGAGGGCAGTGTGGAGGTTATAACTGTGCTGGAGGGCATGTGGAGGTTATAACTTGTGGAGGACAGTGTGGGGTTTATAATGTGCGGAGACAGGGGGAGGTTATAACTTGGCTGGGGGGCAGTTGGAGTTAAAACTTGCTGGGGGGGCGTGTGGAGGTTAAACTGTCTGGAGGGCTGTGGAGGTTATAACTGTGGGGGGAAGTGTGGAGGTTATAACTGTGCGGAGGGCAGTGTGGAGGTTATAACTGGCGGGGGGAGGGGAGGTTTAACGGCTGGGGGGGAGTGTGGAGGTATACGGTGGGGGGCAGGTGGAGGTTATAACTGTGGGGGGACATGTGGGGGTTATAACGGCGGAGGGCAGGGGGGTTAAACTGGCTGGGGGGGCAGTGGGGAGGTTAAATGTGGGGGGGGGCAGTGGGGAGGTTTAACTTCTGGAGGGAGTGTGGGGGTTTTATAACTGTGCTGGGGGGCAGTGTGGGGGTTTAAAACTGTGCTGGGGGCGTGTGGAGGTTAAACTGGCTGGGGGGGCAGTGTGGAGGTTATAACTGGCTGGAGGACAGTGGGAGTTATAACGTGCTGGGGGGGCATGTGGGGGTTATAACGGCTGGGGGGCATGTGGAGGAAAAAAACGTGCGGGGGGGCGTGTGGGGTTTATAATGTGTGGAGGACAGTGTAAAGGGTTAAAAACTGTGTGGGGGACAGGGGTGGGGGTTAAAAACTTGCTGGGGCAGTGGGAGGTTTAACGTGGGAGGCAGGTGGATTATAAACTGTGTGGGGACGTGGGGAGTTAAACTTTGCTGGAGACAGTTGGAGTTTATAACTGTGCGGGGGGCAGGTGAGTTTAATACGTGTGGAGGGCAGTGTGGAGGTTTTATAACTGTGCTGGGGGGGCATTTTGGGAGGAAAAAACTGGCTGGAGGACAGGTGGAGGTTTAAACGTGTGGAGGCAGTGGGGGGTTTAAAAGGCTGGGGGGCAGTGGGGAGGTTATAACTGGCGGAGGGCATTTTGGGGGTAAAACTGTTGGGGGGCGGGTTTGGGGGTTATAACGTGCGGGGGACGGGTTGGATTTTATAATGGGGGCTGGGGGCAGTGGGGAGGTTAAACGTGCTGGGGGGCATGTGGGGGGTTAAAACGGTGGGGGGCAGGGGGGGTTTTATAACTGGCTGGGGGGCATGTGGGGTTTAAACTGTGCGGGGGGGCCATGGTAGGTTATAACGTGCTGGGGACAGTGGGGGGTTATAATGGCGGAGGGCAGTGTGGGGGTTTTTATAACGGGTTTGGAGGACATGGGAGGTTATAACGTGTGGGGGGGCAGTGGGAGTTATAACTGTGCTGGAGGGCAGTGTGGATTTTAAAAACTTTGCTGGAGGGCATGGGGGGGTTTATAACTGTGCTGGGGGGACATGGGGAGGTTTAAACTGTGCGGGAGGACTGGGGGGGTTAACGTGCGGGGGGCGTGTGGGGTTTTATAACTGGTTTGGGGGACATGGGGAGGTTATAACGTGCGGAGGCGTGGGGGGGTTATAACGTGCTGGAGGAAGTGTGGAGGTTATAATTTGGTGGAGGCAGTGTGATTTATAACTGTGCGGGGGGCAGTGTGGAGGTTTAAACGTGCTGGAGGAAGTGTGGGGGTTAAACGGCTGGAGGACAGTGTGGGGTTTTAAAAAGGCTGGAGGGCAGTGGGAGGTTATAACTGGTGGGGGCGTTGGTGGGGTTTAATGTGGGGGGCATTTGGGAGGTTTAACGTGCTGGAGGACAGTGTGGAGGTTAAAACTGTGCGGGGGGCAGTGTGGGGGTTAAAAACTGGCTGGAGGACAGGGGGAGGTTAAAACTGGTGAGGCAGTGGGGGGATTTTAAACTGTGTGGAGGACAGTGTGGATTTTAATAACTTTTTCGGGGCGTGTGGAGGTTAAAACTGTCTGGAGGACATGTGGGGGTTTTATAATTTGTTGGAGGACAGTTGGGGGTTATAACTGTGCGGAGGGCAGTGGGAGGTTATAACTGTCGGGAGCAGGTGGTTTAACTGTGCGGGAGGGACAGTGGGGAGGTTATAACTGTGCGGGGGCAGTGTGGATTTATAACTGTGTGGAGGGCGTTGGGGTTTATAACTGTGCTGGAGACAGTGTGGAGGTTAAAACTGTGCTGGAGGCGTGTGGGGGTTATAACTGTCGGGAGGCAGTTTTGGATTATAACGTGCGGGGGGACGTGTGGAGTTTATAACTGTGCGGGGGAGGTGGAGGTTAAAAACGTGGGGGGAAGGTGGGGGTTATAATGTGTGGAGGACAGTGTGGAGGTTTAACTTTGGAGGGCATGTGGGGGTTATAACGTGCGGAGGGCATGTGGAGGTTATAACGTGCGGAGACAGTGTTGGAGTTTATAACTGTGCTGGGGGACAGTGGGGGAGGTTATAACTGTGGGGGGGCATGTGGGGGTTTATAACTGTCTGGAGGACAGTGTGGAGGTTTTAAAAACTGGCTGGAGGACTTTTGGGGGTTTAAAAACTGGCTGGGGGGCAGGTGGAGGTTATAACTGTGCTGGAGGGCAGGGGTGGGGTTAAACTGTGCTGGGGGACAGTGTGGGGGTTAAAACTGTGCTGGAGGGCATGTGGGGGTTTATAACTGTGCTGAGGACAGTGTGGGGTTTAACGGTTGGGGGGAAACAGTGTGGAGGTTATAACTTGCGGAGGCGGTGGAGGTTTATAAGGGCGGGAGGGCGTGTGGGGTTATAACTGGCTGGAGATTTTTAAAATTTTTTGGGAGAAATTTTATAACGTGCGGAGGGCATGTGGAGGTTAAATGTGGGGAGGCGTGTGGGGTTAAAAAACTGGGCGAGGGCCTGGGAGGTTAAAACTGTGCTGGGACAGTGTGGAGGTTATAACGGCTGGGAAGGGGGGGAAAAAAGTTGGGGTTTTAAAAATTGGGGGGGGAGGTTTTTAACTGTTGGGGGGCAGTGTGGGGGGTTATAACTGTGGGGGGGGGGTTTTTGGGCTGGAGGACAGTGTGGGGGGTTAAACTGTGTGGGGGGCAGTGTGGGGGTTTAAAAACTGTCTGGAGGACAGTGTGGAGTTAAACTTCGGAGGGCAGGGGGTGGGGTTATAACTTGCTGGAGGACAGTGTGGGGTTTAAAACTTGTCTGGAACAGTGTGGTTTTTTTAAACGGCTGGAGGCAGGTGGGAAAACGTGTGGAGGGCAGTGTGGGGGTTTATAACTGTCTGAGGCAGTGTGGGGTTTATAACGTGCGGAGGCAGTGGGGAGGTTAAAACCTGGCGGGGGGAAAGTGTGGAGGTTAAAACTGTGCTGGAGGGCAGGTGGGGGTTTCTGTGCTGGAGGAATTGGGGTGGGGGTTATAAACGTGCTGGGGGCAGGTGGAGGTTATAACTGTGGGTGACAGTGGGAGGTTTTAAAAAGGGCTGGGGCATTGGGGTTAAAACGTGCTGGAGGGCATGTGGAGGTTATAACTGTGCTGGGGGGGCAGGTGGGGTTATAACTTTGCTGGGACAGTGTGGAGGTTTTATAATGTGGGGGGGCAGTGGGGAGGTTAAAACTGTGCGGGGGGGAAAGGTGGAGGTTATAACTGTGTTGGGGACAGTGTGGAGGTTATAACTGTGCTGGAGGACAGTGTGGAGGTTATAACTGTGCTGGAGGACAGTGTGGAGGTTATAACTGTGCTGGAGGACAGTGTGGAGGTTCATAACTGTGCTGGAGGACAGTGTGGAGGTTATAACTGTGCTAGGAGGCAGTGTGGAGGTTATAACTGTGCTGGAGGGCAGTGTGGAGGTTATAACTGTGCTGGAGGACAGTGTGGAGGTTATAACTGTGCTGGAGGACAGTGTGGAGGTTATAACTGTGCTGGAGGACAGTGTGGAGGTTATAACTGTGCTGGAGGACAGTGTGGAGGTTATAACTGTGCTGGAGGACAGTGTGGAGGTTATAACTGTGCTGGAGGGCAGTGTGGAGGTTATAACTGTGCTGGAGGACAGTGTGGAGGTTATAACTGTGCTGGAGGGCAGTGTGGAGGTTATAACTGTGCTGGAGGACAGTGTGGAGGTTATAACTGTGCTGGAGGACAGTGTGGAGGTTATAACTGTGCTGGAGGACAGTGTGGAGGTTATAACTGTGCTGGAGGGCATTTGTGGAGGTTTAACTGTGTTTGGGGGACAGTGTGGGGGTTTTAATAACTGTGCTGGAGGGCAGTGTGGGGGTTAAAACTGTGCGGAGGGCAGTGTGGGGGTTTTATAACGGGGGCTGGAGGACAGTGTGGAGGTTATAACTGTGCTGGGGACAGTGTGGAGGTTATAAACGTGCTGGAGGCGTGGTGGAGGTTTATAACCTCTTTTTTTCCGTTTACAACCGCTTGTTTACACCCTCCACATTCTCCCCTCCCCCCAACGCCCTTCTTCCATCACTACTCCCCCAAACATCACTCCCAGACCCCATAAACTAACACTCCCCCGATATACCTTCATCCCTCGCCCCATCATATTCCCTCCCTCCACACTCCCTTCATCCTCCGTCCCCCTCCCTGCACACTAACCTCGCTCTCCCGCTTCCCTAAATTCGCCCAAACACTACCATCTCACTCCATACTCCTCCATCGCTCAAAATAAACCGCATCCTCCATCATTCCCCAATGACCTACACTAAAACCCGCCTCAAAAAATGAAAAATCTCAATCAACCTCCATCCTAATCATCCCCCCCCTCACTCTCCACCCTCCAATATACCTCCTCCCTCCATACTCCCCGTCCCTCATGATATAAAGCCTCCTCCTCACTAGAGCCTTCCATAACCCTCCGTCCCCCTTCTCCCTCCACACTCCTCCATTCCCTCCACATTACAACTCCATCCCTTGCCATCACTACCTCCATCCCTCATCACTCCCTCCATCCCTCCATCACTCCCCATCCTATCCCCTCCATCACTACCTCCCTCCCCCATCACTCCCTTCCATCCCTCCATCCCTCTCCATCCTCCATCACTCCTCCATCCTCCTCACTAACCTCCATCCCTCCATCACTCCTCCATCCCTCCATCACCCCCTCCACCTCCAACCCTCCATCACCCCCTCCTCTTCCAATCCCTCCCTCCATCCCTCCATCACTACCTCCATCACTCCATCACTCCCTCCACCCCTCCATCACTCCTCCATCCTCCTTTCACATCCTCCATCCCCCATCACCTTCCTCCATCCCTCCATCACTCCCCTCCCAACCCTCCAACCCCCATCTCTCCATCCCCCCATCACTCCCTCCATCACTACCTCCATCACTCCATCCCTCCATCACTCTCTCCATCCCTCCATCACTCCCTCCATCACTACCTCCATCACTCCATCCCTCCATCACTCACTCCATCCCTCCATCACTCCCTCCATTCCCCTACCTCCATCACTCCACCCCACCTCATCACTAACCATCCCTCCATCACTCCCTCCATACACCTCCATCACTCCCCACCCTCCATCACTCCCTCCATCCCTCCATCCTCCTCCATCCCCCCCCACACTCCATCCCTCCATCACTCCTCCATCCCTCCATCACTCCCTCCATCACTAACCTCCATCACCCCCCATCCCTCCATCACTCCCTCCATCCCTTCACCCCCCTCCATCCCTCCTTCCTTTCACCCTCCCCTCCATCCCCCATCCTCCCCCCTCCCTACCCCCCCCCCTCCATCACTCCTCCATCCCCCATCACTCCAATCCCCCCCCTCCCCCCCCCCATCACTCCCCCATCCCCCACACTTCTCCATCCTCCATCATCATCCCTCCATCACCCTCCTCCCTCCATCATACCCCCTCCCCCCATCACTCCCCCATCACTACCCCCTTCCCCCATCCCCCTCCACCCTCCAGCACCTCTCCATCCCCCCTCACTCCATCCCTTCATCACTCCCCCCCACCTCCCTCCTCCCTCCATCACCCCCTCCATCCCCCCATCACTACCTCCCCCCCTCCACACTCCCTCCTCCCTCCATCATCCCTCCACCCCCTCCACACTCCCCCCCATCCCCCCATCCTACCTCCCTCCCTCCGCCCCTTCCACCCCTCCCTCCTCACTACCCCCACCCCCCTCCATCACTCCTCCACCCTCCATCACTCCCTCCTCCCCCCTCATCCCTCCACCCCTCCATCACAACTGCTCTACCATCAACTTCTTGCAAAATGTCAACAACTTTTTAACTTGCCTGACCTTCCATGGGGGGGTGAGGGGGTGGAGGGGTGGTGGTGGAGGAAGTGGTGGAGGTGGGGGAGGGGGTGGTGGAGGAGGTGGGGAGGTGGGGGGGGAGGTTTTGGGTGGGGGTGGTGGGGTGGAGGTGGTGTGGGTGGTGGTGGAGGGGGGGGGAGGGGGTGGTGGGGGGAGGTGGTGGGGTGGGGTGGTGGTGAGGGGGTGGTGGAGGTGGTGGAGGTGGTGGAGGAGGTGGTGGAGGTGGTGGTGGAGGTGGTGGTGGTGGAGGTGGTGGTGGTGGTGGTGGTGGTGGTGGTGGTGGTGGTGGGGGTGGTGGTGGTGGAGGTGGTGGTGGTGGTGGTGGGGGTTTTGGGTGGTGGTGGTGGTGGTGGAGGTGGTGGGGTTGGTGGGGGGAGGTGTGGTGGAGGTGGTGGTGGAGGTGGTGGTGGGTGGAGGGTGGTGGGGGTGGTGGTGGTGGTTGGTGGTGGTGGTGGTGGTGGAGGTGGGTGGTGGTGGGGGTTGGTGGGGGAAGGGTGAAGGTGGAGGTGGTGGTGGAGGGAAGTGGTGGAGGTGGGTGGAGGTGGTGGTGGGGGGTGGTGGAGGGGTGGTGGAGGTGGTGGTGGAGGTGGTTGTGGAGGGGGTTTGGAGGAAGTGGTGAAGGTGGAGGTGGTGGTGGAGGAAGTGGTGGGGTGGTGGGGGGGGTGGGTGGTGGAGGTGGTGGGGAGGGGGTTTGGAGGTGGTGGTGGAGGTGGTTGGAGGGTGGTGGAGGAAGTGGTGAAGGTGGAGGTGGTGGTGGAGGAAGTGGTGGAGGTAGTGGAGGTGGTGGTTGGAGGTGGTGGGAAAGGTGGTGGAGGTGGGGTGGAGGTGGTTGTGGAGGTGGTGGAGGAAGTGGTGAAGGTGGAGGTGGTGGTGGAGGAAGGTGGTGGTAGGTGGTGGAGGTGGTTTGGTGGGGGTTTGTGGAGAGGAGGTGGTGGAGGTGGTGGTGGAGGTGGTTGTGGAGGTGGTGGTGGAGGTGGTTGTGGAGGGGGTGGATGAAGTGGTGAAGGTGGAGGTGGTGGTGGAGGAAGTGGTGGAGGTGGTGGAGGTGGTGGTGGAGGTGGTGGAGGGGGTTTGGGGGGTGGTGGTGGAGGTGGTTGTGGGGGTTTGGTTGTGGAGGTGGTTGTGGAGGTGGTGGAGGAAGTGGTGAAGGTGGGGGTGGTGGCGGGGGGAAGTTGGTGGAGGTGGTTGTGGAGGTGGTGGAGGAGGTGGCGGAGGTGGTGGAGGAGGTGGTTGGAGGTGGTGGGGGGAGGTGGTTGTGGAGGTGGTGGAGGAGGTGGTGGAGGTGGTGGTGGAGGGTGGTGGTGGAGGTGGTGGGAGTGGGTGGTTGTGGAGGTTGGTGGAGGAGGTGGAGGGAGGAGGTGGTGGAGGTGGTGGGGGAAAGGTGGTGGTGGAGGTGGTTGTGGAGGTGGTGGAGGTGGGTGGAGGAGGTGGTGGGTGGGGGTGGGTGGGGGTTTGGAGGAAGTGGTGGAGGTGGTGGTGGAAGGTGGGTGGTGGTTGGAGGAAGTGGTTTGGAGGTGGTGGTGAAGGGGAGGTGGTGGTGGGGGGAAGGTGTTGGAGGTGGTGGAGGTGGTGGTGAAGGGTTTGGGGGTTTGGTGGTGGAGGGAGAAGTGGTGGGGGTGGGGAGGTGGTGGAGGTGGTGAGGTGGGAGGTGGGGGGAGGAGGAATCATCAGTTGAAACTCTCTTCTCAACAGTGATATCCCCCCTTTTTTTCTCTCTCTCTCTCTCTCTCTCTCTCTCTCTCTCCTCTCTCACCCCTCTCTCTCTCTCTCTTCTCTCTCTCTCTCTCTTTACACAGGGTCTGACGTATTTAAGGATTCCTAACTTTATTAACAAGCTAAGAGCTGTTACCTACATCAGCTCATTTGAAAGCATTTTTATTGTTATGAGACTTACAAGTAGGGAACAGGATGAAGTTGGAACCATCTGTGGGCCAGCTATGGGCCATCTGTGGGTCAGCTATGGGCCACCTGTGGGACAGCTATGAGCCATCTGTGGGCCAGCTATGGGCCATCTGTGGGTCAGCTATGGGCCACCTGTGGGACAGCTATGAGCCATCTGTGGGCCAGCTATGGGCCATCTGTGGGTCAGCTATGGGCCACCTGTGGGCCAGCTATGAGCCATCTGTGGGCCAGCTATGGGCCATCTGTGGGCCAGCATTTTCATTTGATCAACTGACTTTATCTCGTTGGCATCATAATGCTGTACGAATGTGTTCCATACTCGAGTCATCCTGGGTATGTATGATCTCAGATGGAGTGATGTTCTGGAGAAGGGTACAGCCAGAGTGAAGTTGCTGCTGGCTGCCCGTCTTGTGGTATAGAAACTTGCTTCACGCTGTCCTCGAAGTGGATCCAAGTGTGGTACTTTGACAATATTGGCCTTGTACATAACAGTAAGGCCACCCACAACCCTCCTGTGTTGAAGGCTCTGCTGAAATGACAGATCTATCCAGGATGGGTCCAGGTGATAGATGAGACGTCTTGCTCTGTTCTCTACTCTGTCAAGCAGTCGCAGATGAAAGGGGGGGCAGGCAAACCAAGAAAGTGGAGCATACTCAAGGTATGAGTCTACCTGGGGTCTACCTGGAGGTTATTCCGGGGATCAATGCCCCCGAGGCCCGGTCCACGCCCAGGCCTCCCAGTGGATCAGGTCATGATCAACCAGGCAGTTACTGCTGGCCGCACGTAGTCCAAAGTACGAACCACAGTCCGGCTGATCCGGCACTGACTTGTGCCTCATATAGAATCTTGCAACCCCTACTGTCAAGCAGATGCGAGATACGGCCAAGTGCTGTAAGCTTCCTGGCTGCCTTGTTTGCAAGATTTACAACATGGTTCTTCATGGTTAATTTGGAGTCAGGTTTCACCCCAAGGATATCAACTTCTTCCCCAGGTGCCAACATCCTCCCATTCATCCTTACTACTGCACCATCATTACCATCATGGTGCCTAGAGACCATCAATTGTGTTTTCTCAGGTGCAAATGTTACTTGCCATCTATTTCCCCAAGCTGATATAGCTCTTAGCTGGTGATTGATGTAGCTTAGAGCAGCTGGCATTTCTTCTCTTGGATAAGTGAATGTCAGTGTACAGTCGTCTGCATATGCATGTGATTCTGGGATGAGATGAAGAAGGTCGTTGAAGTAGACATTCCATAACAATGGTCCCAGCACGCTTCCTTGTGGAACGCTTGCCCCAATAGGATGTCTTGCTGATTCCGTTCCATTGAGGACTACACTTAGAGATCTACCATGAAGGTAATCACTGAGGAGACATAGCGTAGAGCCTGCAATTCCCAGTGCTTGAAGTTTGCTAAGAGGCCCTGGTGCCACACCCGGTCGAAAGCGCCAGCAATGTCCAGTGCTACCACACAGCTGACTTTGGATTCATCCAGTGACTGGTGCCACTTAGTGGAGAGGTTTAACAACAGATCAGCAGCAGAGTAACCTTTCCTGAAGCCATATTGACGATCACAAAGTAGTGAGTGGTAGTCAAAAAACTCTGTCATTTGTCTTGAGATTATTGTCTCAAGGATCTTACCAGTGATTGACAGGAGTGACACTGGTCTGTAGTTGCTGATTTCTGCTCTGCTCTTCTTTTTGTGAACAGGGACTACATTTGCCTCTTTCTATGGAGAGGGCCATTTACACTGTACTAGGCAGTGCTGAAAGATGCGAGTTAGAGGTGCTGCTAGCTGGTCTGCACATCTTCTCAGCAATCTTGGATCACAGCCTTTTCTTGGTTAAGCTATTTAAGTAGGAAATGCACCTCCTCCTGCCTTATTGTCACCACTGACAGTTTTGACACAGTTCTTGCAGCTAGCCAAGGAGGGACCCTTGCTGGATCAGGAACTTGCATTTTGGTAGCAAAGTGTTCAGCAAAGAGGTCTGCCTTCTCTTGACTACTAGTAGAGGTGGTCCCATCCTGTCGATTTAGAGGTGGAATAAGTTCATCAGGCAGATAACCTTGTCTGTCCTTGACCAGGGACCACCAGGTTTTGGAGCCTACCCTACCTGATGCTAACTTTCTTTTAGTGTCCACCTCCCATTTAGCAATGGCCCACTTTTGAACATCACCCATATGCCTACAGGCTTGCATGTGCAAGTTCCTGTTATAGGTGGTAGGATGTCTCTTATACCTTCGCCATGCTTTGTACTTAGCAGTAGCAGCCTCTCTACAACGAAAACCAAACCAAGGCTGATCTGTAGGCTTTGTCTCTTTCTTTCTCTCTCTCTCTCTCTCTCTCTCTCTCTCTCTCTCTCTCTCTCTCTTTCTCTCTCTCTCTCTCTCTCTCTCTCTCTCTCTCTTTCATCTATATATATATCGTGCCGAATAGGTAAAATTTAATATTTTGGCTTAAATAGCAACGCTCTTCTTGCCAAATAAGTCAAGCAAAAATTTGTGTGAGTAACAATATCACAAAGATAATTCTGAATCTAACGAAACAAAATATATTTCATTGTGTTTATTAAATTATTGTAAACTTATCTAAAATATATTTAGTTGGATTAGACTAAATTAAATTACGCTTGTTATAATAAGGTCAGGTAAGTTTCCTAAGGTTCTTTTGGTACAAAATTATTAATTTTTACATTAAAAATATTTCTTTAAACGTATAAGAGAAAATTTTAGAAAGGACTTAATTTTAAATGAGTTCTTGATAAATGACCAGTTTTGCCTATTCGGCACGACATATATTTATATATATATATATATATATATATATATATATATATATATAATATATATATATATATATTATATATATATATATATATATATTATTGTACCCACGAACGAGTGGTATTGATCAATAACAACACTGCACTAGCCTAGGAGTCGAACCCATGCTGGTTTGGCCTGCCCCATGGTGAGCGAAACCTCAGGATGCTACCAGGGGTCTATTGGTAATCCCCCTTATGGCTGGTACGAGGCAGTTGAACAATCTTTGGCCCCGGACACTTATGGTGTTTTCTCTTAGTGTGCCTATGTCGCCCCTACTTTTGACTGGGGGCATTTTGCATCGCCTGCCCAGTCTTTGACTTTCGTAGGGAGTGATTTCTGTGTGCAGATTAGGGACAAGTCCCTCTTGGATTTTCCAAGTGTAGATTATGATATATCTCTCTCGCCTGCACTCCAGTGAGTACAGGTCAAGGCTTCCAGGCGCTCCCAGTAGTTAAGGTGTTTGACGGAACTTATACGTGCAGTAAAGGTTCTCTAGACCTGCAATTTCACCTGCCTTAGATGGAGATGTTAATGTACAGCAATATTCCAGGCTAGAGAGAACAAGTGATTTGAAAAGGATCATCAATGGTTTGGCATGTCTTGTCTTGAATGTTCTCATTATCCATCCTATCAGCTTCCTCGCAGATGTGATCGTGACACTGTTGTGATCCTTGAAAGTGAGATCCTCAGACATTACCACTCTCAGGTCCTTCTCATTACTTTCCCGCTCTATTGTGTAACTAGAGTTTGTAGTATACTCTGTTCTAGTTATTATCTCCTCCAGTTTTCCATAACGGAGTAGTTGGAATTTGTCCTCATTGAACATCATATTGTTTACCGTTGCCCACTGGAAAACTTTGTTTATATCTTCTTGGAGGTTAACCGCGTCCTCAGCAGATGACAGCCTCATGCAGATCCTAGTATCATCCGCAAAGGATGATACGGTGCTGTGGTGTATATCTCTGTTTATGTCTGATATGAGGATAAGGAATAAGATGGGGGCGAGTACTGTGCCTTGTGGAACAGAGCTCTTCACTATGGCAGCCTCCGATTTAACTCTGTTGACCACTACTCTTTGTGTTCGATTTGTTAGGAAGTTGAAGATCCATCTCCCCACTTTCCCAGCTGTTCCTTGTAGCACGTATTTTGTGTGCTATTACGTAATGGTCGCACTTGTCAAAGGCTTCTACAAAGTCTGAGTATATTACGTCTGCATTCTGTTTGTCTTCCAGTGCATCCAAGACCATATCATAGTGGTCCAGTAGTTGTGAGAGGCAGGAGCGACCATCCAAGACCATATCATAGTGGTCCAGTAGTTGTGAGAGGCAGGAGCGACCATCCAAGACCATATCATAGTGGTCCAGTAGTTGTGAGAGGCAGGAGTGACCATCCAAGACCATATCATAGTGGTCTAGTAGTTGTGAGAGGCAGGAGTGACCATCCAAGACCATATCATAGTGGTCCAGTAGTTGTGAGAGGCAGGAGTGACCATCCAAGACCATATCATAGTGGTCCAGTAGTTGTGAGAGGCAGGAGTGACCTGCTCTGAACCCATGCTGCCCTGGACTGGACAACTGATGGATAATTTATGAAATGGGACGTTAGAGTTATCGGTCTATACTTCTTAGCCACTACTCTGCTGCCACCTTTATGGAGTGGGGCTATATCCCTTGTTTTAGTGACTGTGGGATCTCACCTGTGTCTCAGGGCATACTCAGGGCCCATGACAGGGGTTTCTTGCAGTTCTTAATGAACACCCACGAGTCTGGGCCTGGGGCAGAGTGCATGGCCATGGCATCGATGGCTTTCTCAAAGTCTATTGGAGTTAGGCCCCAAAATCTGGCAAAACCCTGACAATCTTTGGGCTATCGGGGAAAAATATTTTGGTTTGTATTTCTTTCCCCAAAGGAAAAGTACTGTCTCTGTCTCACAGGAAAGTACTGTCTCTTCTCCAGAAAGTACGTCTCTTTTTTTCGGGAAAAGTACTTCTCCTCACGGGGAAAGTACTGTCTCTGTTTACGGAAAATAGTCTCTGTCCCGGGGAAAAGTATGTCTCTGTCTTAGGGAAATTTTCTGTTTGTCCCCGGGAAATACTGTCTTATCTTACGGGAAAGCTGTCTCTACTCAGGGAAAGTAATATCCCAACTTACAGTACTCTCTCACCTCACGGGAAAAGTGCCGTCATGCCATACACGACAAGTATTTAGGGGGGCCAGAGCACTTTGATGCCACTTCCACCCCCGAGGGGGACCCCACTGCCCCCCGGGAAGTGCCGGAATTCCCCAAAAAATAGCATCGGCAGTGCACGGAGGCCAGAACGTGATGCAGACGGAAGTAACAGCGAGCAGTAAGGGCAGTAGCAGCAGCGGCAGTACCCACCAACCCCGCGCTGGCGGAAGTACCGTCTTCCTCTATAGACTGCTGCGTAACGGCGTGGGGACCCAGAGAGAACGCCCCCGTATGGACGATTGACGCCTAAGGAAAAAGGGTAGGCCTAAGGAAAACAGGAGGCTATAAGATGACAGATGGCCTATAAGTGAAAAATTTGACTATGGTTTAACGGTGGCCTATAGGAAAACAGGTCGTTTTTTAGGATAAAGGGTGGGCCCTATGGGGGGCAAGGGGGCCTTGGATAACATGGGGCCCTTAGGATGGCACTGGGCCCAAAGGATGACAGGTGGGGCTATGGATAACATGTACGCTTAAAGGAGGGCAGGTGGGCCTATGGGAAACAGTGGGCCTTAGGATAACAGATAGGCCTTGGATGACAGGTATGCCTATAGGTAACAGGGAAAGCCTATAGGAAAACAGGTAAGCCATGGTAACAGGTAGGCCTATAGGATAAGGGTAGGCCTATAGGATAACACGAAACCATGGTAACGGGTTGGCCTATTGAAAATTTAGGCCATAGGAAAAAAGGTAGGCTTTGGGATAGCTGGTATTCCTATAGGAAAACGGTAGCCCATAGGAACGGAGGCCAATAAGATAACAAGAGACCTATGGAAAAATAAATGGGCCTAATGATATAGGAAACCCTATAGGAAACATGTAACCTATAAGTAACAAGTGGGCCATAGGAAAAAAAATAGGCCTATATGAAAAAGGTAAGCCTATGGGATAACTTGGCCCTATAAGTAAAAAAGGGAGGCCATAGGAAAACAAATAGGCCTAAGGATTTAAAAGGGCCTATATTATAGCAGGTGGGCCTTGGATAAAAGGTAGGCTTCGGATACAGGTAGGCCTAATAATACTTAGAACTAGGCCTAAAACCCAATATAAAGCTAAAAAATAATTTTGAAATTTTGGGTTTTTCCCTGGTTAACTAGTGAATGTTCCGGGGGGGTCAGCCCCCCCGCGGCCCCCGGGCTGTCACCAGGCCCCCGGTGGATCAGAGCTGTAAAACCAGGCTGTTACTGTCTGAAAAGAAACCAACGCGAGCCACACCCCCGGGGGTCGGTAATGTTTAAACCGATAGTTCCCAAAACTGCAGCACAAACATAACCTATATTATATTATTTTTATATATTATTTAAATTATATATTTATATATATATAATATATATATAATTTTATTTTTTTTTTTTTTTTTTTTTTTTATTATCACCTGGGATTCCCCCCAAAGGCGGGGGGCCCCACCAAGGCCGGGTGGCCACAAAGGCAGGGTGGCCAAAAAAGAAAAACTTTCACCAATTCCTCCTTTCCTGTCTTCCCCAAAGGGGGCTTTACACTACAGTTTTAAACTGAAAACATTAACCCCACCCCCTTTCGAGTGCAGGCACTGTACTTCCCATCTCCAGAACACAGCCCGGCCTCCCCGGTTTCCTAAAACCCCTTTCAAAATGTTATTTTGTCACACTCCAACAGCACGTCAAGTTTTAAAAACCCTTTTTCCCTTTCACCCTATCAAACCCCTCACGGCCTGCTGGAAGTCCAGCCCCCGCCGCAAAACCCCTTTCCCCCCCCTCCCCCAACCCTTCCTGGGGCCGACCCCTCCCCGCCTTCTTCCATACGACTGATACACTCTTAAAGTCTTCTGTTTCGCTCCATTCTCCTACATGTCCAAAACCCCAAAACAACCTTCCCTCACCCCTCGGGGCACGTTTGGAAACCCCGCACCCCCTCCTAACTTCCAAACTACGAATTCCGGCATTATTTCACACCACACTTCCCTAGAACACATCTCCAATGCCCCCACCCCTTCCCCCGCTGCAACATTCATCCCCCACCTTCACACCCAAAAAGAGCGTTGGTAAACTATCTCTTAATTCCCTCTTTCCCCAAGGACAAAGTTTTTTGTCCCCACAGACTCCTGTGCACCCTCCCCTTTTTTTTCCCTCATCAATTCTAGTTTACCTTTCTTTTAACCCTCCGCTGACACTCCACCCCAAATACTGAATCTTTCACCTCCCCCATACTCTCCCCCCCAATCTGATTTTCAATCTTTCATAAAATAATCTTTTTACCCTCAAACCCTTACTTTTTCCTGTATTCACCTTTAATTTTCTTTTTTTGCCACCCTACCAAAAATTACCCACAATTTTTTCCAACTTCTTTTTAAAATCTCCCAAGAGACAGTGTCTCACAAAGAGGCTGTGAAATCCCACTTTGGTGTGATTTTTTTTTTTAATCCCGCCTTTTCCCAAAGACCTCGCATTTACTTCCTTAAAACCCCACCCATAATTATTAAACAAGCACGGTGCATCAAAACCCTTTTTAAAGGCCTTTTTTACTGGAAATAATTTCCTCTTTCCCACTCTTAATTAGCCTCACTATCCCTTTAAAAATCTTCATGCTTTCAGAAACCTACCTCCTACCCCATAACTGAAACATCCCTTGCCCCCTTCCACCCTGTCATCCCTTTTTCAAATCCATAAATGCCCAAAGACCTCTTTGCCTTTTTAAATACTGTTATTATATGTTTCACTGAAAACCCCTGGCCCACACCCCCCCTATTTTCCCTAAAGCCCCCTTGTTCATTCCCTATCTATTCTCCGTCTTCCCTTTTTAATTCTTTCAATTTTTCTACCATAACTTTACCGGGTAATCAACAGATTTACCCCCCTATTTTTTTTGCACTTTTTTTGTCCCCTTTGCTTTTACAAAGGAACTTGCTGCTTTGCCAACCCTAGGTACCTTCCCTTTCCCCTACTTTTATTAAAATATTGCCCAACCACCCCAAAACTATATCCCCCTGCTTTTAACATTTTATCTTTACCATCAATCCCGGCTGCCTTCCCCCCTTTTCATTTTACCTACTGCCCCAAAAAATTCCCCCCACATCAAACTGGCTCTTCCTCACTCCTACAAGATGTTTTTCCCCCTTGCCTTTTACAAAAAATCACGTTCCCCTTTTCATAAACTTTTAAACAATTCCTAAAAAATTCCCCCATTTTCCCCCAAACCTCTAACTTCATTTAATAACTTCCCCCTCCTTTTTTTTAATGACAAATCCATTTGTTCTCTAGGTTTTCTTAACTTGAATTCACCCCCAAAAATTTTTTTTTTTTCAACAAAATTTTTGAAAAAATCCCCCCACTCTCTCATTTGCTCTTTTTTTACATTGCTTCCCCACTCTCTTAATTTTCTCTCTTTTTCCCCAATACTTTTCCCCTCCTTGCATCCTTTACTTTGAAAAAAACTTCTATATGCAAAATTTTTCTCCCTTTACTCTTTTAATCATCATTCCCCCAATCGTCCTTTTCCCCTCCTCCCCACTTTCGAAACAAAAACTTCTGGAACCTCAAACACTCTTTTTAAACCCTCCCCCATACCTCTTCGACCCCATTGCCTTTGCTTCATTACCCCCATTATCCTCAAACTTTTTATTTTCCCCAAAACTGCTCTCTTTTATTTTTAAAAACCTTCACCCTTCTTCCCCTATGTTCTTTTCTCCTTGTTCCCATCTACCTTTTATCTCAGTGTAGACAACTAAAAAGTGATCTGATTATCTGGCCCCTCATAAAATGTACATCCTGAAGTCTATCAACAGTTTTTTATTCCCAATACTTTAATCCAAACAATACTGTCTTTTCGCCCACATCTTTATCGTGTTATTATTTACCTTTTTTTCTTAAAATAGATTACCTATAACAAAACCCCCCTTTCTATCAAAGTTCAATAAAAGGGGCCCCCCTTTACTTTTACACCGGGCCCCCCCAAACTTCCCTACCCCCTCTCTAAATTTTCTCTACTTTGCTTTCAAGCCCCCTACCCAATTCCCTTCTCCTTGGTTCAAAGGCCCCTATCTTTCACTTAAATTCCCAAAACTCTCTCCTCCTCTGCATTCCTCAGGTGGTTGGGGGGGTCGAGCCCGAGCTCCGGGCCCCCCGCCTCTTCCCTGATGCTACTGGGTTCACTCTCCTGACCTGGTTTTAAATTTCCCTTGCTTAAGTATGAGGGTCTGCCTCCACACATCGCTTCCCAAATACCCACTTCTGACTACTTGTGGCTGAAGAAAATTCCTACATCCCTGTGATTCATCTGTGTTTTTCATTTCCCCCCCTTGTACTGTGTCCAATCTCTGGAACATCCTGTCTTTGCCCACCTTGTCAATTCCTCTCAGTTTTTGTATGTCTTTTGGTCCCCCCTATCTTCCGCCCTCCAGGTCGTCAGGTTGATTTCCCTTAAACCTCTCCTCGTGGGACATCCTCTTGTTTGGGGACTATTTTGTTGAAAAACCTTTGCACTTTCTCTATTTTTCACGTGTTGGTAGGTGTGGGTTCCAAACGGTGCCCATACTCCAAATATCCTAACGTACACGGTGTACAGGGTTAAATGTTTCCCTTTTATTAAGATGTCGGAATGCTGTTCTGAGGTTTGCTGGGCGCCCATATGCGCAGCGTTTTTTTGGTTATGTGCGCTCAGGAGATGTGCCTGGTGTTTATCCCCCAAAATTTTTTCCCTTTGAGGTTTTAGTCTTGACCCCCTAACTGTTCGTCTGCGGCCTTCTTTGCCTTCCCAAAATTTTCGGGGTTTGCATTGGTGGGTTGAACTGCAAACCCAAATTGCTGGACCAAGCCGTCCCTGTCCGTTTGGG
The DNA here is from genome assembly GCF_026875155.1 of Cherax quadricarinatus. Lineage (NCBI taxonomy): Eukaryota > Metazoa > Arthropoda > Malacostraca > Decapoda > Parastacidae > Cherax > Cherax quadricarinatus. The sequence continues at coordinate 17,304,718 of NC_069494.1, forward strand.
ATTCTGTTGACCCCTCCCCCATTGAATTTTTCATCAACCCTCCGTATCTGCAAACGGGGACATTCTGGTCTTTTCCCTTTCCGTCATGTCGTTCCAAATCCGAAACAGCACGGGGTTGGACGACCCCTGGGGACCCCGCTGGTCACGGGTGCCCCCCTTGCACTCGCCATTACCATGCCGCTGTTTTCCCCTGACAAGTTTTCCCCCTGATCCATTGTATGCCTTCCCTGTTATCCCGCTTAGCTAGTTTTTGCACCAATCTCTTGGTGAACTGTGTAAAAACCTTCTTGCGCCCAAGAAAATGCAATCCACCACCCTCTCTTCTTGTTTTACTGCTGACCATGAAGAACTCCATAGGTTTGTGACACGGATTTTCCCGCCCCGGAAAACCTTTTTGGTTGCTGTTGAGAATCGTTCCTTTCTAGGTGTTTCCACCCCCTTTCTCCTGATAATCCCCCCTACTTTAATACTATACAGTCAGTGACACGGCGTAGTTTAATGCTCATGTCGTCTCCCTTCTTAAAAAAAGGGAAATTTGCTGTCTTTCCCCCTCAATGCCCTTTGTGACAAATGGGTTTAAGATTTGGGTTGTGGCCACACTTTTCCCCGCTCCCCTTTTGGCCCAAGAGAGTTTTCCGGCCCCTATTTGGGATCTCTCACTTAAATCTCTTAATTTTTCCCCTTTTTTTGGTGTCCAAAACCCTTTGTTCCCCCTTTTGTTTTTTTGGGGTTTTTGTCCTTTTGTAAAAATTTTTTAATCCAACTGGTTTCCCCCTCTTCTTGCCTTTTTTTCTGATTTTTTTATTTCAGCCTTTTATTTCAGGTTTTTTATATTTATATTATTTCTATTTTTAATAATATTTTTTTAAAAATTTAAAAAATTTTTTAAAAAATTTTTTTAAACCCCCAAATTTAATTTTTTTTGGAACTCCCCAACCCCTTGGGGCCTTTGGGGGGAGAAAGCGAGTTTGGGGGTGGGCAGGGGGGGGGGGGTGGGGGGAACCCCCCCCGGGGGTGGGGGTGGGGGTTACAAATGAGTTCCCGGGGTGGGGGAAAGGGGCACCTTAAAAAAAACCAACGGGGGGAGAAAAGGTAAGGTAATAAGGTCATAGGTTTTTAAGGTACTAAGCCCTAACACCTAAATCTTTTAAAAAAAAGTTCCCCCAAAACAACAAAATCAAAAACAAAACAAAAAAAAAAAAACACAAACCAAAACCCCCCAAACCCCAAAAAACAAAACAACACACCCACACAAACCAAAAACACAACACACCAACACACACCCCCCCACACAACAAACAAAAAACCACACAAAACCCCAAAAAACACAAACCCAAAAACCAAAACACACACAAACCCAAAAAACAAAAAACAAAAAAAAAAACCCCAACACAACAAACACACAAAAAAAAAAAACCACACCCACAACCCAAAAAAAAAAAAAACCACACAACAACCCCCCCAACCCAAACCCCCCCCCCCCCAAAACCCCCCAAAAACAAACCAAAAAACCACACACCAAACACACAAAACCCCACACAAAAACCAAAAAAAAAACCCCCCAAACACACCAAAACCAAAACCCAAACACCAACAAAAACACAAAACCCAAAACCACCAACACACAACAAAACACCCCACAACAAAACACCCCCAAAAACACACAAAAACCCCAAAACAAACCCAAAAAAAAACAACAACCCAAAACACAACCCCACAACCCCAACCCAACCACCCCCCCCCCCACCCCAAAAAAAACACACAAAAAACCCCCCCAAAACCCCCCCACCCCCCCACCAAAAACCCAAAAACAAAACACCAAACCCCAAAACCCCCCCCCCCACCACAACAACCCCCCCCCCCCCACCCAACAAACCCCCAAAAAAACCCCAAAAAAACCCCAAACCCCCCCCCACACCCCACCACACCCCCCCCCCCACCCCAAACCCAACCCCCACCAAAAAAAAAACCCCCCCCCACCCCCCCCCAAAACCCTTCCCCCCTCCCCCCCCCCCCCACCACCCCAACCACCAAAACACCCCCAACACCCCACCCCCCCCCACCCAAAACCACCACCCCCCCCTACCCACCCCCCACCCCAACACCACCCCAAAACCCCCACCCCCCCCCCCCAAACCCCCCCACCCCCCCCAAAACCCCCCACCCCCCCCCCCCCCACCCCCCCCCAAACCCCCCCCCCCCCCCCCCCCACCCAACCCCCCCAACCCCCACACCCCAACCCCCCCCCCCCCACCCCCAACCCCCCCCCCCCCCCAAAACCCCCACAACCCAACCCCCCCCCCACCCAAAAAACCCCCCCCCCCCCCCCCCCCCCAAAACCACAAAAAACCCCCCCCCCCCCAAAACCCCAAAACCCAACCCCAACCCCCCCACCCCACACAAACCCACACCAAAACCCCACCAAACCCCCAAAACACACCCCCCCCCAACAAAAACACACACCCCCCCCCCCCCCCAAACCCACCACCCAAACCCAAAACCACACCACCAAAACACAACAACCCAAACCAAAACCCCCCCACACCACACCACAAAAACCCACACCCCCCAAAACCCCCCCCCCCCCCCCAAAAACCCCCCCCCCCCCCCCACCACCCCCCCCCAAAAAACCCCCCCCCCCCCCCCCCCCCCCCCCCAACACCACCACACCCAACAAACCCCCCCACCCCCCCAAAACCCAACCACAACCACACCCCCAAACACACAACCCCCCCACCCAAAACAAAACCACAAACCACCAAAAAACCCCCCCAAAAAACAACCCAACACACCCCACACCCCCCCCCAACCCCACAAACCCCACCCAAAAACCCCAAAACCCAAACAAAACAACCCAAAAAAACCCAAAACCAAAAAACAAAAAAAAACCCCCCAACCCACAACCCCAACACAACACCACCAACCCACCCAAACCCAAAACCCAACACACAACCCACCACAACAAAAACCAACCACCCCCACCACCCCAAAACCCCCCAAAAACCCCCCACAAACCCACCCCCCCCACCCACCCAAAACCCACAACCCCCCCAAAACACAACACAAACCCACAACCAAAAAAACCCAACACCAACACCCAAAACACACACAAACACACACACAACAAACACAAAACAAACACAACACACACCAACAACACAAACACAAAACCCCACCACAACACAACCACACACACACAACACACAACACACACAAAACACACACAAAAATCCAACACAACACACACAAAACCAACCAACCCCCCACACAACACACACACAAAACAAAAACAACACACACACACAAAACCCCAAACACAAAAACCCCCCCAACCAAACCCACCACACACACACACCCAAAAAAACACACAAACACCACAAACAACCACACACACAAAAACAAAACCAAAAAACACACAAACACCAAAACCCCACAAAAAACACACACACACACACAACACACCACCACACACACACCACCAAAAAAAAAACCACACACAAAACCCCCCAAAAACAAACAAACCAAAAACCCCAAAAAACCCACAACACACACAACCCACAACACACACAAAAAAACCCCCCCAAAAAAACACACACAAAAACACACAAAAAAAACCCCCCCCAAAACCCCCAACACCACAAAACCCCAACACAACACCACAAACAACCCCAAAAACAAAAACACACACACACCAAAAACCCAAAACACCAAAACCACCCCAACACCACAACCCAAAAAAAAACAAACCCCAACACAAAAAAACCCCCACCACCAACCCACACCAACCACCCCAACACCCAAAACCCCACCCCCCAAAACCCCCACCCCCCAAAACCCCCCCAAAAAAAAAAAAAAAACCCCCCCCCCCCCCCAAAAAAACCCCCCCCCCCCCCCCCCCCAAAAAAACCCCCCCCCCCCCCCCCCCCCCCCCCCCCCCCCCCCCCCCAAAAAAACCCCCCCCCCCCCCCCCCCCCCCCCCCCAAAAACCCCCCCCCCCCCAAAAAACCCCCCCCCCAAAAAAAAAAACCCCCCCCCCCCACCCCCCCCCCCCACCCCCCACCCCCCCCCCCCCCCCCCCCCCCCACCCCCCCACCCCCCCCCCCCCACCACTCCAAGGTCATGTTGGTAATTCCCCCCCCGTAGTGTCCCCTCAGTGACACCACACCAACACACACAACACAGCACACAACCACACACAACACCAGGCACCCGAAACAAAAACACACACACAACACACACACACAAACACACCAACACACACACTCACACACACACTGGTTGATTGTCAGTCACACACACACACCAAGGTAGTGTCCGCAACACACACACACAACACACAGCACACCCCAAGGTTGTGTCGTCCAGTAACACACACACACCACACAAGTGTGTTCCGTCAGTACACACACACACACAGGTAGTGTCCCCATAACACACACACACACACACACAAGGTAGTGTTCGTTGTTCCACATGTTATTACAGGTACCCCACTGCACCACACGAGGTAGCGCTGGCCCCTGAGGGTGTCGAGTCACACACGCCACCACCCCCCACCCCCCGTGACACACTCCCACCCACCTTGGTTCTTCTGTTCACCTTTGCTTGAGGTCATGTGTTGTTAGTCCCCATTGTTGTTGTGTCCCCTTGTTGTTGTGTCACCTTGTTGTTGTGTCCCCTTGTTGTTGGTCCCCTTGTTGTTGTGTCCCACTTGTGTGCTGTCACCCTTGTTGTTGTGTCCCCTTGTTGTTGTGCCCACCTTGTTGTTGTGTCCCCTTGTTGTTTGTGTCCCCTTGTTGATTGTGTCCCCTTGTTGTTGTGTCCCTTGTTTTTGTGTCACCCTGTTGTTGTGTCCCCTTGTTGCTGTGTCCCCTTGTTGTCCCTTGTGTGTCACCTTGTTGTTGTGTCCCCTTGTTGTTGTGTCCCCCTTGTTGTTGTGTCCCCTTGTTGTTGTGTCCCCCTTGTTGTTGTGTCCCTTGTTGTTGAGTCCCCTTTTGTTTCACCTTGTTGGTCCCCTTGTTGTTGTGTCCCCTTGTTGTTGTGTCCCCTTGTTGTTGTGTCCCTTGTTGTTGTGTCCCCTTGTTGTTGTGTCCCCTTGTTGTTGTGTCCCCTTGTTGCTGTGTCACCTGTTGTTGTGTCCCCTTGTTGTTGTGTCCCCTTGTTGTTGTGTCCCCTTGTTGTTGTGTCACCCTTGTTGTTGTGTCCCCTTGTTGTGTGTCCCCTTGTTGGTGTCCCCTTGTTGTTGTGTCACCTTTTGTTGTGTCCCCCTTTTTGTTGTGTCCCCTTGTTGTTGTGTCCACCTTGTTTTTGTGTCACCTTGTTGTTGTGTCCCCTTGTTGTGTGTCACCCTTGTTGTTGTGTCCCCTTGTTGTTGTGTCACCCTTGTTGCTGTGTCCCCTTGTTGTTGTGTCCCCCTTGTTGTTGTGTCACCTTGTTGTTGTGTCCCCTTGTTGTTGTGTCCCCTTGTTGCTGTGTCACCCTTGTTGTTGTGTCCCCCTTGTTGTTGTGTCCCCTTGTTGTTGTGTCCCCTTGTTGTGTGTCCCTTGTTGTTGTGTCCCTTGTTGTTGTGTCCCCTTGTTGTTGTGTCCCCTTGTTGTTGTGTCCCCTTGTTGTTGTGTCCCCCTTGTTGTTGTGTCCCCTTGTTGTTGTGTCACCTTGTTGTTGTGTCCCCTTGTTGTTGTGTCCCCTTGTTGTTGTGTCCCCTTTTTTGCTGTGTCCCTTGTTGTTGTGTCCCCCTTGTTGTTGTGTCCCTTGTTGTTGTGTCCCCTTGTTGTTGTGTCCCCTTGTTGTTGTGTCCCCTTGTTGTTGTGTCCCCTTGTTGTTGTGTCCCCTTGTTGTTGTGTCACCCTTGTTGTTGTGTCCCCTTGTTGTTGTGTCCCCTTGTTGCTGTGTCACCTTGTTGTTGTGTCCCCTTGTTGTTGTGTCCCCTTGTTGTTGTGTCCCCTTGTTGTTGTGTCCCCTTGTTGTTGTGTCCCCTTGTTGTTGTGTCCCCTTGTTGCTGTGTCACCTTGTTGTTGTGTCCCCTTGTTGTTGTGTCCCCTTGTTGTGGGGTCCCCTTGTTGTTGTGTCCCCTTGTTGTTGTGTCACCTTGTTGTTGTGTCCCCTTGTTGTTGTGTCCCTTGTTGTTGTGTCCCTTGTTGTTGTGTCCCCTTGTTGTTGTGTCCCCTTGTTGTTGTGTCCCTTGTTGTTGTGTCCCCTTGTTGTTGTGTCCCCTTGTTGTTGTGTCCCCTTGTTGTTGTGTCCCCTTGTTGTTGTGTCCCCTTGTTGTTGTGTCCCCTTGTTGTTGTGTCCCTTGTTGCTGTGTCCCCTGTGTGTTGTGTCCCCTTGTTGCTTGTGTCACCTTGTTGTTGTGTCCCCTTGTTGTTGTGTCCCCCTTGTTGTTGTGTCCCCTTGTTGCTGTGTCCCCTTGTTGTTGTGTCCCCTTGTTGTTGTGTCCCCTTGTTGTTGTGTCCCATTGTTGTTGTGTCCCCTTGTTGCTGTGTCCCTGTTGTGTGTCCCCTTGTTGTTGTGTCCCCTTTTGCTGTGTCCCCTTGTTGTTGTGTCCCCTTGTTGCTGTGTCCCTTGTTGTTGTGTCCCCTTGTTGTTGTGTCCCCTTGTTGTGTTCCCCTTGTTGTTGTGTCCCCTTGTTGCTGTGTCCCATTGTTGTTGTGTCCCCTTGTTGTTGTGTCCCCTTGTTTGTTGTGTCCCCTTGTTGTTGTGTCCCTTGTTGTTGTGTCCCTGTTGCGTGTCCCCTTGTTGTTGTGTCCCCTTGTTGTTGTGTCACCTTGTTGTTGTGTCCCCTTGTTGTTGTGTCCCCTTGTTGTTGTGTCCCCTTGTTGTTGTGTCCCCTTGTTGTTGTGTCCCACTTGTTGTTGTGTCCCCTTGTTGTTGTGTCCCCTTGTTGTTGTGTCCCCTTGTTGCTGTGTCCCCTTTTTGTTGTGTCCCCTTGTTGTTGTCCCCTTGTTGTTGTGTCCCCTTGTTGCTGTGTCTCCTTGTTGTTGTGTCCCACTTGTTGTTGTGTCCCCTTGTTGTTGTGTCCCCTTGTTGTTGTGTCCCCTTGTTGCTGTGTCCCCTTGTTGTTGTGCTCCCCTTGTTGTTGTGTCCCCTTTTGTTGTGTCCCCTTGTTGTTGTGTCCCCTTGTTGTGTCCCCTTGTTGTTGTGTCCCCTTGTTGTTGTGTCCCCTTGTTGTGTCCCCTTGTTGCTGTGTCCCCTTGTTGTTGTGTCCCATTGTTGCTGTGTCCCCTTGTTGTTGTGTCCCTTGTATTGTCTGTGTCCCCTTGTTGTTGTGTCCTCTTGTTGCTGTGTCCCCTTGTTGTTGTGTCCCCTTGTTGTTGTGTCCCCTTGTTGTTGTGTCCCTTGTTGTTGTGTCCCCTTGTTGTTGTGTCCCCTTGTTGTTGTGTCCCCTTGTTGTTGTGTCCCCTTGTTGTTGTGTCCCCTTGTTGTTGTGTCCCCTTGTTGTTGTGTCCCCTTGTTGTGTGTCCCCTTGTTGTTGTGTCCCCTTGTTGCTGTGTCCCTTGTTGCTGTGTCCCTGGTGTCCTTTTTGTTTGTGTCCCCTTGTTGTTGTGTCCCCTTGTTGTTGTGTCCCCTTGTTGTTGTGTCCCTTGTTGTTGTTCCCCTTGTTGTTGTGTCCCCTTGTTGTTGTCCCCTTGTTGTTGTGTCCCCTTAGTTGCTGTGTCCTCTTGTTGTTGTGTCCCCTTGTTTGTGTCCCCTTGTTGTGTTGTGTCCCCTTGTTGTTGTGTCCCCTTGTTGTTGTGTCCCCTTGTTGTTGTGTTCCCCTTGTTTTTGTATCGTCCCTTGTTGCTGTGTCCCCTTGTTGTTGTGTCCCTTGTTGTTGTGTCCCCTTGTTGTTGTGTCCCCTTGTTGTTGTGTCCCCTTGTTGTTGTGTCCCCTTGTTGTTGTGTCCCCTTTGTTGTGTCCCCTTGTTGCTGTGTCCCCTTGTTGTTGTGTCCCCTTGTTGTGTGTCCCCTTGTTGTTGTTGTCCCATTGTTGTGTCCCTTGTTGTTGTGTCCCCTTGTTGTTGTGTCCCCTTTGTTGCTGTGTCCCCTTGTTGTGTGTCCCCTTGTTGTTGCCCCCTTGTTGTTGTGTCCCCTTGTTGCTGTGTCCCTTGTTGTTGTGTCCCCTTGTTGTTGTGTCCCCTTGTTGTTATGTGTCCCCCTTGTTGTTGTGTCCCCTTGTTGCTGTGTCCCTTGTTGTTGTGTCCCCTTGTTGCTGTGTCCTCTGTGTTGTGTCCCCTTGTTTGTGCCCCCTTGTTGTTGTGTCCCCTTGTTGTTGTTCCCTTTTGTTGTATCCCCTTGTTGCTGTGTCCCCTTGTTGCTGTGTCCTCTTGTTGTTGTGTTCCTTTGTTGTGTCCCCTTGTTGCTGTGTCCCCTTGTTGCTGTGTCCCTGTTGTTGGTCCTTTGTTGTGTCCCCTTGTTGTTGTGTCCCCTTGTTGTGTGTCCCCTTGTTGCTGTGTCCCCTTGTTGTTTGTGTCCCCATGTTGTGTGCCCCTTGTTGTTGTGTCCCCTTGTTCCTGTGTCCCCTTGTTGCTGTGTCCCCTTGTTGCTGTGTCCCCTTGTTGCTATGTCCCTTGTTGTTTTTCCCTTGTTGTGTCCCCTTGTTGCTTGTGTCCCCTTGTTGTGTGTCCCCTTGTTTAGCTTGTTGCGTGTCCCCTTGTTGCTGTGTCCCTTGTTGCTGTGTCCCCTTGTTGCTGTGTCCCCTTGTATTGTTTGTGTCCCCTTGTTGTTGTGTCCCCTTGTTGCTGTGTCCCCTTGTTGCTGTGTCCCCTTGTGTGTGTCCCCTTGTTGCTGTGTCCCTTGTTGTTGTGTCCCCTTGTTGTTGTGTCCCCTTGTTGTTGTGTCCTCCTTGTTGTTGTGTCCCCTTGTTGCTGTTCCCTTGTTGCTGTGTCCCTTGTTGTTTTGTCCCCTTGTTGCTGTGTCCCCTTGTTGCTGTGTCCCCTTGTTGCTGTGTCCCCTTGTTGCTGTGTCCCCTTGTTGCTGTGTCCCCTTGTTGTTGTCCCTTTATGTTGTGTCCCCTTGTTGTGTCCCCTTGTTGCTGTGTCCCCTTGTTGCTGTGTCCCATGTGCTGCGTCCCTTGTTTGTTGTGTTCCCTTTATGTGTGTCCCCTTGTTGTTGTGTCCCCTTGTTGCTGTGTCCCCTTGTTGTTGTGTCCCCTTGTTGTGTCCCCTTTGTCTGTTGTGTCCCCTTGTTGTTGTGTCCCCTTGTTTGTTGTGTCCCCTTGTTGTGTCCCTTGTTGTGTGTCCCTTGTTGTTGTGTCCCCTTGTTGTTTGTGTCCCCTTGTTGCTGTGTCCTCTTGCTTTGTGTGTCCCTATGTTGTGTCCCCTTGTTGCTGTGTCCCCTTGTTGCTGTGTCCCATGTTGTGTCCCTTGTATTGTGTCCCCTTGTTGTTGTGTCCCCTTGTTGTTTGTGTCCCCCTTGTTGTGTGTCCCCTTGTTGTTGTCGTCCCCTTGTTGTTGTGTCCCCTTGTTGCTCTGTGTCCCCTTGTTGTTGTGTCCCTTGTTGCTGTGTCCCCTTGTTGTTGTGTCCCCTTGTTTGTGTCCCCTTGTTGTTGTGTCCCCTTGTTGTTGTGTCCCCTTGTTGTTGTGTCCCCTGTTTCTGTGTCCCTTGTTGCTGTGTCCCCTTGCTGTTGTGTCCCCTTGTGGTCCCCTTGTTGTTGTGTCCCCTTGTTGTTGTGCCCTTGTTGTTGTGTCCCCTTGTTGTTGTGCCCCTTGTTGTTGTGTCCCCTTGTTGCTGTGTCCCCTTGTTGTTGTGTCCCCTTGTTGTTGTGTCCCCCTTGTTGTTGTGTCCCCTTGTTTTGTGTTCCCTTGTTGTTGTGTCCCCTTGTTGCTGTGTCCCCTTGTTGCTGTGTCCCCTTGTTGTTGTGTCCCTTGTTGTTATGCCCCTTGTTGTCTGTGTCCCCGTTTTGCTGTGTCCCCATGTTGTTTGTGTCCCCTTGTTGTTGTGTCCCCTTGTTGTTGTGTCCCCTTGTTGTCTTGTCCCCTTGTTGTTGTGTCCCCTTGTTGCTGTGTCCCCTTGTTGCTGTGTCCCCTTGTTGTTGTGTCCCCTGTGTTGTGTCCCCTTGTTGTTATGTCCCCCTTGTTGTTGTGTCCCCTTGTTGTCTGTGTTCCCTTGTTGTTGTGTCCCCTTGTTGCTGTGTCCCCTTGTTGCTGTGTCCCTCTTTGTTGTTGTCCTTTGTTGTGCCCCTTGTTGCTGTGTCCCCTTGTTGCTGTCCCCTTGTTGTTTGTCCCCTTGTTGCTGTGTCCCCTTGTTGTTGTGTCCCCCTTGTCTGTGTCCCCTTGTTGCTGTGTCCCCTTGTTGCTGTGTCCCCTTGTTGTTGTCCCCTTGTTGTTGTGTCCCCTTGTTGTGTCCCTTGTTGCTGTGTCCCCTTGTTGCTGTGTCCCCTTGTTGCTGTGTCCCCTTGTTGCTGTGTCCCCTTGTTGCTGTGTCCCTCTGTTGCTGTGTCCCCTTGTTGTTGTGTCCCCTTGTTGCTGTGTCCCCTTGTTTGTGTCCCCTTGTTGCTGTGTCCCCTTGTTGCTGCTGTCCCCTTGTTGCTGTGTCCCCTTGTTGTGTGTCCCCTTGTTGCTGTGTCCCCTTGTTGCTGTGTCCCTTGTTGTTGTGTCCCCTTGTTGCTGTGTCCCCTTGTTGTTGTGTCCCCTTGTTGCTGTTCCCCTTGTTGCTGTGTCCCCTTGTTGTTGTGTCCCCTTGTTGCTGTGTCTCCTTGTTGTTGTGTCCCCTTGTTGCTGTGTCCCCTTGTTGCTGTGTCCCCTTTGTTGTTGTCCCCTTGTTGCTGTGTCCCCTTGTTGTCTGTGTCCCCCTTGTTGCTGTGTCCCCTTGCTTGCTGTGTCCCCTTGTTGCTGTGTCCCCTTGTTGTTGTGTCCCCTTGTTGTTGTGTCCCCTTGTTGCTGTTCCCTTGTTGTGTCCCCTTGTTGCTGTGTCCCTTGTTGTTGTGTCCCCTTATTGCTGTGTCCCTTGTTGTTGTGTCCCCTTGTTGTCTGTGTCTCCCTTGTTGTGTGTACCCCTTGTTGTTGTGTCCCCTTGTTGTGTGTCCCCTTGTTGGTGCCCTTTTGCTGTGTCCCCTTGTTGCTGTGTCCCCTTGTTGTTTTGTCCCCTTGTTGTTGTGTCCCCTTGTCGTTGTGTCCCTTGTTGTTGTGTCCCCTTGTTGTTGTGTCCCCTTATTGCTGTGTCCCTTGTTGTTGTGTCCCCTTGTTGTGTTGTGTCCCTTGTTGTTGTGTCCCCTGTTGTTGTGTCCCCTTGTTGCATTGTCCCCTTGTTGCTGTGTCCCTTGTTGCTGTGTCCCCTTGTTGCTGTGTCCCCTTGTTGTTGTGTCCTCTTGTTGTTGTGTCCCCCTTGTTGTTGTCCCTTGTTGTGTGTCCCCTTGTTGTTGTGTCCCCTTGTTGCTGTGTCCCCTTGTTGTTGTGTCCCCTTGTGTTTCGTGTGGTCCCCTTGTTGTTGTGTCCCCTTGTTGTTGTGTCCCCTTGTTGTTGTGTCCCCTTGTTGTTGTGTCCCCTTGTTGTTGTGTCCCTTGTTGTTGTGTCCCCTTGTTGTTGTGTCCCCTTGTTGTTGTGTCCCTTGTTGTTGTGTCCCCTTGTTGTTGTGTCCCTTGTTGTTGTGTCCCCTTGTTGTTGTGTCCCCTGTTGTTGTGTCCCCTTGTTGTTGTGTCCCCTTTGTTTGTTGTGTGCCCCTTGTTTGTCCCCTTGTGTTGTGTCCCCTTGTGTTGTGTCCCATTGTTGTTGTGTCCCCTTGTTGTTGTGTCCCCCTTGTTGTTGTGTCCCCTTGTTGTTGTGTCCCCTTGTTGTTGTCCCATTGTTGTTGTGTCCCCTTGTTGTTGTGTCCCATTGTTGCTGTGTCCCCTTGTTGCTGTGTCCCCCTTGTTTTGTTCCATGTTGTTGTGTCCCCTTGTTGTTGTGTCCCCTTGTTGTTGTGTCCCCTTGTTGCTGTGTCCCCTTGTTGTTGTGTCCCATTGTTGTTTGTGTCCCCTTGTTGTTGTGTCCCCTTGTTGTTGTGTCCCCTTGTTGTTGTGTCCCATTGTTGCTGTGTCCCCTTGTTGTTGTGTCCCATTGTTGTGTGTCCCCTTGTTGTTGTGTCCCTTGTTGCTGGTGTCCCCTTGTTGTTGTGTCCCCTTGTTGTTGTGTCCCCTTGTTGTTGTGTCCCTTGTTGCTGTGTCCCCTTGTGTTGCTGTGTCCCCTTGTTGTTGTGTCCCATTGTTGCTGTGTCCCCTTGTTGCTGTGTCCCCTTGTTGCTGTGTCCCCTTGTTGTTGTGTCCCATTGTTGTGTGTCCCCTTGTTGTTGTGTCCCCTTGTTGCTGTGTCTCCCCTTGTTGTCTGTGTCCCCTTGTTGCTGTGTCCCCTGTTGTTGTGTCCCCTTGTTGTTGTGTCCCCTTGTTGTTGTGTCCCCTTGTTGTGTGTCCCTTGTTGTTGTGTCCCCTTGTTGTTGTGTCCCCTTGTTGCTGTGTCCCCTTGTTGTTTGTGTCCCCTTGTTGTTGTGTCCCCATTGTTGCTGTGTCCCCTTGTTGTTGTGTCCCCTTGTTGTTGTGTCCCATTGTTGCTGTGTCACCTTGTTGCTGTGTCCCCTTGTTTGTTTGTGTCCCCTTGTTGTTGTGCCCCTGTTGTTGCCCCCTTGTTGTTGTGTCCCTTGTTGTTGTGTCCCCTTGTTGTTGTGTCCCCTTGTTGTTGTGTCCCCTTGTTGTTGTGTCCCCCTTGTTGTTGTGTCCCCTTGTTGTTGTGTCCCCTTGTTGTTGTGTCCCCTTGTTGGTTTGTCCCCTTGTTGTTGTGTCCCCTTGTTGTTGTGTCCCCTTGTTGTTGTGTCCCCTTGTTGTTGTGTCCCCTTGTTGTTGTGTCCCCTTGTTGTTGTGTCCCCTTGTTGTTGTGTCCCCTTGTTGTTGTGTCCCATTGTTGCTGTGTCACCTTGTTGCTTGTGTCCCCTTGTTGTTGTGTCCCCTTGTTGTTGTTCCCCTTGTTGTTGTGTCCCCTTGTTGTTTGTGTTCCCCGTGTTGTTGTGTCCCCTTGTTGTTGTGTCCCCTTGTTGTTGTGTCCCCTTGTTGTTGTGTCCCCTTGTTGTTGTGTCCCCTTGTTGTTGTGTCCCCTTGTTGTTGTGTCCCCTTGTTGTTGTGTCCCCTTGTTGTTGTGTCCCATTGTTGTTGTGTCCCCTTGTTGTTGTGTCCCCTTGTTGTTGTGTCCCATTGTTGCTGTGTCCCCTTGTTGTTGTGTCCCCTTGTTGTTGTGTCCCATTGTTGCTGTGTCACCTTGTTGCTGTGTCCCCTTGTTGTTGTGTCCCCTTGTTGTTGTGTCCCCTTGTTGTTGTGTCCCCTTGTTGTTGTGTCCCCTTGTTGTTGTGTCCATTTGTTGTTGTGTCCCCTTGTTGTTGTGTCCCCTTGTTGTTGTGTCCCCTTGTTGTTGTGTCCCCTTGTTGTTGTGTCCCCTTGTTGTTGTGTCCCCTTGTTGTTGTGTCCTCTTGTTGTTGTGTCCCCTTGTTGTTGTGTCCCCTTGTTGTTGTGTCCCCTTGTTGTTGTGTCCCCTTGTTTGTTGTGTCCCCTTGTTGTTGTGTCCCCTTGTTGTTGTGTCCCCTTGTTGCTGTGTCCCCTTGTTGCTGTGTCCCCTTGTTGTTGTGTCACCTTGTTGCTGTGTCACCTTGTTGCTGTGTCCCCTTGTTGTTGTGTCCCCTTGTTGTTGTGTCACCTTGTTGTTGTGTCACCTTGTTGCTCTGTCACCTTGTTGCTGTGTCCCCTTGTTGCTGTGTCCCCTTGTTGTTGTGTCACCTTGTTGTTGTGTCCCCTTGTTGCTCTGTCACCTTGTTGCTGTGTCCCCTTGTTGCTGTGTCCCCTTGTTGCTGTGTCCCCTTGTTGTTGTGTCACCCTTGTTGCTGTGTCACCTTGTTGCTGTGTCCCCTTGTTGTTGTGGTCCCCTTGTTGTGTGTCACCTTGTTGTTGTGTCACCTTGTTGCTCTGTCACCTTGTTGCTGTGTCCCCTTGTTGCTGTGTCCCCTTGTTTGTTGTGTCACCTTGTTGCTGTGTCCCCTTGTTGCTGTGTCCCCTTGTTGTTGTGTCCCCTTGTTGTTGTGTCCCCTTGTTGTTGTGTCCCCTTGTTGCTGTGTCCCCTTGTTGTTGTGTCACCTTGTTGTTGTGTCACCTTGTTGTTGTGTCACCTTGTTGTTGTGTCCCCTTGTTGTTGTGTCACCTTGTTGCTGTGTCACCTTTTTGCTGTGTCACCTTGTTGCTGTGTCCCCTTGTTGCTGTGTCCCCTTGTTGCTGTGTCCCCTTGTTGCTGTGTCCCATTGTTGCTGTGTCCCCTTGTTGCTGTGTCCCCTTGTTGCTGTGTCACCTTGTTGCTGTGTCACCTTGTTGCTGTGTCCCCTTGTTGCTGTGTCCCCTTGTTGCTGTGTCCCCTTGTTGCTGTGTCACCTTGTTGCTGTGTCCCCTTGTTGCTGTGTCCCCTTGTTGCTGTGTCCCCTTGTTGTTGTGTCCCCTTGTTTCTGTGACCCCTTGTTGCTGTGTCACCTTGTTGCTGTGTCCCCTTGTTGCTGTGTCACCTTGTTGATGTGTCCCCTTGTTGCTGTGTCCCCTTGTTGCTGTGTCCCCTTGTTGCTGTGTCCCCTTGTTGCTGTGTCCCCTTGTTGCTGTGTCCCCTTGTTGCTGTGTCCCTCCTTGTTGCTGTGTCCCCTTGTTGCTGTGTCCCCTTGTTGCTGTGTCACATCTCTGGAACATTCTGTCCCTATCCACACTGTCAATTCCTCTCAGTATTTTATGTTGTTTTCATGTCCCCCCTATCCTTCCTGTCCTCCAGTATTATCATGTCCCCCCTGTCCTTCCTGTCCTCCAGTGTTATCATGTCCCCCCCTGTCCTATCCTGTCCTCCAGTGTTATCATGTCCCCCCTGTCCTTCCTGTCCCCTCCAGTATTATCATGTCCCCCCTATCCTTCCTGTCCTCCAGTATTATCATGTCCCCCCTGTCCTTCCTGTCCTCCAGTATTATCATGTCCCCCATGTCCTTCCTGTCCTCCAGTGTTATCATGTCCCCCCTGTCCTTCCTCTCCTCCAGTGTAATCATGTCCCCCTATCCTTCCTGTCCTCCAGTGTTATCATGTCTCCCCTATCCTTCCTGTCCTCCAGTGTTATCATGTCCCCCTATCCTTCCTGTCCTCCAGTGTTATCATGTGTCCCCTATCCTTCCTCTCCTCCAGTGTTATCATGTCCCCCCTATCATTCCTGTCCTCCAGTGTTATCATGTCCTCCCCTATCCCTCCTGTCCAGTGTTATCATGTCCCCCTATCCTTCCTGTCCTCCAGTGTTATCATGTGTCCCCTATCCTTCCTCTCCTCCAGTGTTATCATGTCCCCCTATCATTCCTGTCCTCCAGTGTTATCATGTCCTCCCCTATCCCTCCTGTCCAGTGTTATCATGTCTCCCCTATCCTTCCTGTCCTCCAGTGTTATCATGTCCCCCTATCCTTCCTGTCCTCCAGTGTTATCATGTGCCCCCCTATCCTTCCTCTCCTCCAGTGTTATCATGTCCCCCTATCCTTCCTGTCCTCCAGTGTTATCATGTCCCCCTATCCTTCCTGTCCTCCAGTGTTATCATGTCCCCCTATCCTTCCTGTCCTCCAGTGTTATCATGTGTCCCCTATCCTTCCTCTCCTCCAGTGTTATCATGTCCCCCTATCCTTCCTCTCCTCCAGTGTTATCATGTCCCCCTATCCTTCCTGTCCTCCAGTGTTATCATGTCCCCTCTATCCCTCCTGTCCTACAGTGTCGTCAGGTCGAGTTCCCTTAACCTCTCGTACCACACACACCACAGCTCTCCTAGTACCACACACACCATAGCTCTCCTAGTACCACACACACCATAGCTCTCCTAGTACCACACACACCACAGCTCTCCTCGTACCACACACACCATAGCTCTCCTAGTACCACACACACCATAGCTCTCCTCTTTACCACACACACCATAGCTCTCCTAGTACCACACACACCATAGCTCTCCTAGTACCACACACACCATAGCTCTCCTCGTACCACACACACCACAGCTCTCCTCGTACCACACACACCATAGCTCTCCTCGTACCACACACACCATAGCTCTCCTAGTACCACACACACCATAGCTCTCCTAGTACCACACACACCATAGCTCTCCTCGTACCACACACACCATAGCTCTCCTAGTACCACACACACCATAGCTCTCCTAGTACCACACACACCATAGCTCTCCTCGTACCACACACACCACAGCTCTCCTCGTACCACACACACCATAGCTCTCCTCGTACCACACACACCATAGCTCTCCTAGTACCACACACACCATAGCTCTCCTCGTACCACACACACCATAGCTCTCCTAGTACCACACACACCATAGCTCTCCTAGTACCACACACACCATAGCTCTCCTCGTACCACACACACCATAGCTCTCCTCGTACCACACACACCATAGCTCTCCTCGTACCACATACACCATAGCTCTCCTCGTACCACACACACCATAGCTCTCCTCGTACCACACACACCATAGCTCTCCTAGTACCACACACACCATAGCTCTCCTAGTACCACACACACCATAGCTCTCCTCGTACCACACACACCACAGCTCTCCTCGTACCACACACACCATAGCTCTCCTCGTACCACACACACCACAGCTCTCCTCGTACCACACACACCATAGCTCTCCTAGTACCACACACACCATAGCTCTCCTAGTACCACACACACCATAGCTCTCCTCGTACCACACACACCATAGCTCTCCTCGTACCACACACACCATAGCTCTCCTAGTACCACACACACCATAGCTCTCCTCGAAACCACACACACCATAGCTCTCCTCGTACCACACACACCATAGCTCTCCTCGTACCACACGCACCATAGCTCTCCTCGTACCCACAACACCACATAGCTCTCCTAGTACCACACACACCATAGCTCTCCTAGTACCACACACACCATAGCTCTCCTCGTACCACCCCACACCACAGCTCTCCTCGTACCACACACACCATAGCTCTCCTCGTACCACACACACCACAGCTCTCCTCGTACCCACACAACCATAGCTCTCCTAGTACCACACACACCATAGCTCTCCTAGTACCACACACACCATAGCTCTCCTCGTACCACACAAAACCATAGCTCTCCTAGTACCACACACACCATAGCTCTCCTAGTACCACACACACCAAAAGCTCTCCTAGTACCACACACACCATAGCTCTCCTAGTACCACACACACCATAGCTCTCCTCGTACCACACACACCATAGCTCTCCTAGTACCACACACACCATAGCTCTCCTTGTACCACACACACCATAGCTCTCCTTGTACCACACACACCATAGCTCTCCTATTACACACACACACATAGCTCTCCTCGTACCACACACACCATAGCTCTCCTAGTACCACACACACCATAGCTCTCCTTGTACCACACAACACCATAGCTCTCCTCGTACCACACACACCATAGCTCTCCTAGTACCACACACACCATAGCTCTCCTAGTACCACACACACCATAGCTCTCCTTGTACCACACACACCATAGCTCTCCTAGTACCACACACACCATAGCTCTCCTTGTACCACACAAAACCATAGCTCTCCTAGTACCACACACACCATAGCTCTTCTAGTACCCACACACACCATAGCTCTCCTAGTACCACACACACCATAGCTCTCCTAGTACCACACACACCATAGCTCTCCTAGTACCACACACACCATAGCTCTCCTAGTACCACACACACCATAGCTCTCCTAGTACCACACACACCATAGCTCTCCTCGTACCACACACACCATAGCTCTCCTAGTACCACACACACCATAGCTCTCCTAGTACCACACACACCATAGCTCTCCTAGTACCACACACACCATAGCTCTCCTAGTACCACACACACCATAGCTCTCCTAGTACCACACACACCATAGCTCTCCTAGTACCACACACACCATAGCTCTCCTAGTACCACACACACCATAGCTCTCCTAGTACCACACACACCATAGCTCTCCTAGTACCACACACACCATAGCTCTCCTAGTACCACACACACCATAGCTCTCCTCGTACCACACACACCATAGCTCTCCTAGTACCACACACACCATAGCTCTCCTAGTACCACACACACCATAGCTCTCCTAGTACCACACACACCATAGCTCTCCTAGTACCACACACACCATAGCTCTCCTAGTACCACACACACCATAGCTCTCCTAGTACCACACACACCATAGCTCTCCTAGTACCACACACACCATAGCTCTCCTAGTACCACACACACCATAGCTCTCCTAGTACCACACACACCATAGCTCTCCTAGTACCACACACACCATAGCTCTCCTAGTACCACACACACCATAGCTCTCCTAGTACCACACACACCATAGCTCTCCTAGTACCACACACACCATAGCTCTCCTAGTACCACACACACCATAGCTCTCCTAGTACCACACACACCATAGCTCTCCTAGTACCACACACACCATAGCTCTCCTAGTACCACACACACCATAGCTCTCCTAGTACCACACACACCATAGCTCTCCTCGTACCACACACACCATAGCTCTCCTAGTACCACACACACCATAGCTCTCCTAGTACCACACACACCATAGCTCTCCTAGTACCACACACACCATAGCTCTCCTAGTACCACACACACCATAGCTCTCCTAGTACCACACACACCATAGCTCTCCTAGTACCACACACACCATAGCTCTCCTAGTACCACACACACCATAGCTCTCCTAGTACCACACACAACCATAGCTCTCCTAGTACCACACACACCATAGCTCTCCTAGTACCACACACACCATAGCTCTCCTAGTACCACACACACCACAGCTCTCCTCGTACCACACACACCATAACTCTCCTAGTACCACACACACCACAGCTCTCCTCGTACCACACACACCATAGCTCTCCTAGTACCACACACACCACAGCTCTCCTAGTACCACACACACCATAGCTCTCCTAGTACCACACACACCATAGCTCTCCTAGTACCACACACACCACAGCTCTCCTAGTCCCCACACACACCATAGCTCTCCTAGTACCACACACACCATAGCTCTCCTAGTACCACACACACCACAGCTCTCCTAGTACCACACACACCATAGCTCCAGAACTAGTCTTGTTGCAACCCATATTGTTGATGTTTTCGTTAAAAGCTAAAATGAAAATTTTGCGCTTTATAATATTATTTGACTTATTATATTAGTTTATGTATGTAGGTTGGATGTAATAACTACAATTCTCACTGCGCTTGCTGTTGGAGAGTTATAATTGGCTGCCAGCGCTGCTAACTGCCTGTCTGCTTGTTTCATAGTTGGTGTCAGGGGTAAGCTGCTACCAGTCACTTGATGTTGGAAATGCAGGTGCTGGTTTTCTCTAACTGTTGCTTGTAGACGCATCATGCTGTCACTGTAGCTCTGGGACATTGCTATTCACCTCCACAGCTCCGCTTATGTTGTTTAGACTGTTTTTGGAAGAGTATATCATTGTAAGTTCTCAGTTTCTGTCATTCTGTTCATGTTCTGTCGAGGTCGAGGTACACCCACTGGCATTTTGTTACTTCTTTTATCCATGGTTTATACTGCAGGATCCTGTTTTGCACCATTTCTGTCTTGAAAATCAATTTCACGGGCCAATTCTTTTTCCCCTAGAGTGTCCCCAATTCTCTGAAAATTTACAAGATCAGTCATGCCCTTCCCTGTTTGATGATAGTTTCAATATCTTTTTCCTCTTCCTGTCCCTCGTCATGTACTCGCCTAGTTGTACTCGCCTAGTTGTGGTTGCAGGAGTCGAGTCACAGCTCCTGGCCCTGCCTCTTCACTACTGTGTGTGTATATTATTATTATTATTATTATTATTATTATTATTATTTTATTATTAATAGTAGCAACATTACAGTCATCCCAGTAACTGTGGATCATCTAGACTATTTGTCCCACAGTTGCGCTGCTACCAGTCAGTATGTTGACGCAGCACTCTCGCGTGCTAGAGGAACAAGCTGCAGTGCTGGAGGCACAGAGAGAGGCACGGCTGGAGGCGCAGCAGCAGGCACAGCGGCAGGCGCAGAGAGAAGCGCAGTTGGAGAGAGAAAGAGACATGGAGCGACAACGTCTACGAGAACTGCAACTTGCACAGTACTGCGGCTGCGCTAAGTGCCAGGTGGGAGTGCCAGCAAATGCCGGGCACTAAGTGTGTTTTATGCGTGAGTGCTGGGTAGGCCTATCCTCTACACTCTGATGTAAACACAACCTACCACAGGGTCAATGTACCTACAATCTTAAGCCTATATTCTAGGAGAGCAGGGTAGGCCTATCCTCTACACTCTGACGTAAACACAGCCTACCACAGGGTCAATGCACCTACAATCTTAAGCCTATATTTTAGGGGAGCAGGGTAGGCCTATCCTGTACACCCTGATGCAAACACAACCTACCACAGGGTAATGCACCTACAATCTTAAGTCTATATTCTAGGAGAGCAGGGTAGGCCTATCCTCTACACTCTGATGTAAACACAGCCTACCACAGGGTAATGTACCTTTCTTGATACGATTCAGGATTGTTTTTTTAAAACAGTTTGTGACAGAATGAACTAGAAGAAATAACCTGCTTGACTTGGTTCTTGCCAGCAGGGAAACACTAATTAATAATCTTGAGGTTAATGATGAGCTTGAGGAAAGTGATCACAAATCACTCAGTTTTAATATATCATGGAATTCCCCTAATAATGTCAATCAAGTCTCTGTCCCTGACTTCTGCTTGGCTGATTTCGTAGGACTGAAAAATTACTTGGGTGGGCTGAACTGGAATGACCTGACTAAGGGTCAGGTAGGTGGTGATGGTTGCCGATATGACGCTTTCCAGGGCATAGTTCTAGCTGCTCAGACAACTTATGTTCCAAATAGTTAAATCAGATCAAGCAAAAATGATCCTAAATGGATGAACAATAGATTAAAACATCTAACTGGTCAAAAGAGAGGCATATATAGGCAAATCAAAAGAGGAGAGGTGCAATTAAGAAATCAGTATATTCAGTTAAAGAGAGAAATAAAAAAGGGAATAAGAAAAGCAAACAGAGATTATGAGGATAAAGTTGCAAGAGAATCGAAGACTAACCCAAAAGGATTCTTTCAGGTATACAGAAGTAAGATCAGGGACAAGATAGGCCCACTCAAAAGTTCCTCGGGTCAGCTCACTGACAGTGATAAGGAAATGTGTAGAATTTTTAACACATACTTCCTCTCAGTTTTTACACAGGAGGATACCAGCGATATTCCAGTAATGATAAATTATGTAGAACAGGACGATAATAAACTGTGCACGATTAGGGTCACAAGTGACATGGTCCTTAGGCAAATAGATAAATTAAAACCTAACAAATCCCCAGGCCCTGATGAACTGTATGCAAGGGTTCTAAAGGATGTAAAGAGGAGCTTAGCACACCTTTGGCTAATCTTTTCAACATATCACTACAAAACTGGCATGGTGCCAGATAAGTGGAAAATGGCAAATGTGATACCTATCTTCAAAACAGATGACAGGTCCTTAGCTTCGAACTATAGACCCATAAGCCTAACCTCCATAGTGGGAAAATTTATGGAATCAATAATTGCCGAGGGCAGTTCGTAGCCACCTTGAAAAGCATAAATTAATCAACGAATCTCAGCATGGTTTTACAAAGGGGCGTTCCTGCCTTACGAATTTATTAACTTTTTTCACTAAGGTATTTGAGGAGGTAGATCATGGTAATGAATATGATATTGTGTATATGGACTTCAGTAAGGCTTTTGACAGGGTCCCACATCAGAGACTATTGAGGAAAATTAAAGCACATGGAATAGGAGGAAAAATTTTTCCTGGATAGAGGCATGGTTGACAAATAGGCAGCAGAGAGTTTGCATAAATGGGGAGAAATCAGAGTGGGGAAGCGTCACGAGCGGTGTTCCACAGGGGTCAGTGTTGGGCCCCCTGTTGTTCACAATCTACATAAACGGCATTGATGAGGGCATAAATAGCGACATGAGCAAGTTTGCCGATGACACCAAAATAGGCCGTCGAATTCATTCTGACGAGGACATTAGAGCACTCCAGGAAGATTTGAATAGACTGATGCAGTTGTCGGAGAAGTGGCAGATGCAGTTTAATATAGACAAATGCAAAGTTCTAAATGTTGGACAGGACAATAACCATGCCACATATAAACTAAATAATGTAGATCTTAATACTACTGCTTGCGAAAAGGATTTAGGAGTTCTGGTTAGCAGTAATCTGAAACCAAGACAACAGTGTATTAGTGTTCGCAATAAAGCTAACAGAATTCTTGGCTTCATAGCTAGAAGTATAAATAATAGAAGTCCTCAGGTTGTTCTTCAACTCTATATATCCTTGGTTAGGC
Source organism: Cherax quadricarinatus (assembly GCF_026875155.1). Classification (NCBI taxonomy): domain Eukaryota; kingdom Metazoa; phylum Arthropoda; class Malacostraca; order Decapoda; family Parastacidae; genus Cherax; species Cherax quadricarinatus. The sequence continues at coordinate 17,327,141 of NC_069494.1, forward strand.
CTCATTTAGATTATGCTGCACAGTTTTGGTCACCGTATTACAGAATGGATATAAATACTCTGGAAAACGTACAGAGGAGGATGACAAAGATGATCCCATGTATCAGAAACCTTCCATATGAAGATAGACTGAGGCCCTGAATCTGCACTATGAGGATAGACTGAGGCCATGAATCTGCACTATGAGGATAGACTGAGGCCCTGAATCTGTGCTGTCTAGAAAGGCGTAGAATTAGGGGGGATATGATTGAGGTGTATAAATGGAAAATACGAATATATAAAGGGGATGTAAATAGCGTACTAAAAATATCTAGCCTAGACAGGACTCACAGCAATGGTTTTAAGTTGGAAAAATTCAGATTCAGGAAGGATATAGGAAAGTACTGGTTTGGTAATAGAGTTGTGGATGAGTGGAACAAACTCCAAGTACCGTTATTGAGGCTAAAACGTTGTGCAGTTTTAAAAATAGGTTAGATAAATACATGAGTGAGTGTGGGTGGGTGTGAGTTAGACCTGACAAGCTTGTGCTGCTGGGTCAGTTGCCGAGTTCCTTCCTTAAGTGAATGTGACCTGACCTGACTAGATTGGGTGCATTGTCTTAAGCCGGTAGGAGACTTGGACTTGCCTCGCATGGGCCAGTAGGCCTCCTGCAGTGTTCCTTCTTATGTACCTACAATCTTAAGCCTATATTCTAGGCTCTGATGTAAACAGCCTACCACAGCGTCAATGTACCTACACTCTTAAGCCTATATTACAGGGGAGCAGGGTAGGCCTATCTCTACACTCTGATGAAAACACAGCCTACCACAGGGTCAATGTGCCTACACTCTTAAGCCTATATTATAGGGGAGCAGGGTAGGCCTATCCTCTACACACCTAATAAAAAAACAGCCTACCATAGGGTCTGCCTATCTCCAGTCCTACTATAAAATAGGCCTTCTTTAATCTTTCCTCTATATTTCCCAGTCTACTGTCGCCCGGAACTCTCTCCAGGTACACTCCAGGTATACTCCAGGTATACTCCAGGTATACTCCAGGTATACTCCAGGTATACTCCAGGTATACTCCAGGTATACTCCAGGTATACTCCAGGTATACTCCAGGTATACTACAGGTATACTACAGGTACACTTCAGGTACACTCAAGGTATACTCCAGGTACACTCCAGGTATACTCCAGGTACACTCCAGGAACACTCCAGGTATACTCCAGGCACACTCCAGGTACACTCCAGGTACACTCCAGGTATACTCCAGGTATACTACAGGTATACTACAGGTACACTTCAGGTACACTCAAGGTATACTCCAGGTACACTCCAGGTATACTCCAGGTATACTCCAGGTATACTACGGGTAACTACAGGTCATTTTAGTCACTCAAGGTATACTCCGGGTACACCCCAGGTATACCCCGGGTACACCCCAGGAACACCCCGGGTATCCCGGGCACACCAGGTACACTCCAGGTACACTCCGGGTATACCCCGGGGTATATAAGGTATACTACGGGTCACTTCATACACTCAAGGAAACTCCAGGTACACTGGGGTATACTCCAGGTATACTCAGGTATTTCCAGGATACTCGGGTTACCCGTTATACCCAGGTATACTCCAGGTAACCCCAGGTACACTACAGATTACTCGGGTATCCCCAGGTTACTCCAGGTATGCTCCTGTACACTACAGGTATATACAGGTTTAACTCCGGGTATACTACAGGTACATACAGGTAACTCGGTTTAACTCTTTTCACAGGTACACTACAGGTATACAAGGTATACTACAGGTATACTCCAGGAATACCCCCAGGTACACACGGTAACTACAGGTATACTCCAGGATACCCAGGTATACTATAGGTACATTTAAGGTTATCCAGGTATACCCCAGGTATATATAGGTACACTACAGGTATATCATATATTCCAGATAATACAGGTACACTAAGGTATACCCCAAATAACCCGGTACACTACAGGTTACCCCAGGTATACCCCGGGGATCCCCAGGATACTCAGGTAACTACAGGTTATACAGGTCACTACAGGTATATACAGGTATTATGAACTCCAGGTACACCCCGGGTCACTCCGGGTACACCCATTATCAGGTATACTCGGTACACCCCAGGACACTCGGGTTCTCCAGGTACACTCCCGGGTTTTACTCCGGGTACACTCCAGGTATATCCGGGTAATCCAGGTATACTACGGGTACACCCCAGGTTCCCAGGTACACTGAGGCATGCAGGTATACTCCAGGTATACAAAGGGTATACCCCCGGGTATATACGGGTTTATACTACGGGGTACCTCAGGTATACTACAGGTTACTACAGGTATACTCAGGTATATACGGTATACTCGGTACCTACAGGTATAAAGGTATACCCCAGGTAAACTAGGTATACTACAGGTACACAACAGGTTACTCCAGGTATATCCCGGTATACTTGGTACTAATGTATACTCCAGGTATACTCCAATATACTACAGGTACATAAGGTAATCCGGAATACCCCCAGGTATCTCCGGTTACCCAGGTACACTACAGTTATCCAGGTTACTCCGGGTATACTCCAGGTTACTACGGGTACATCAGGTTCTACGGGTCACTAAGGTATACTACGGTATCTCCATGTATACCCCGGGTACATCCGGGGTCACTCCGGGTCACCCCGGTAACTCCAGGTATATCCAGGACACTCCGGGTACCTCCAGGATCTCCAGGAAACACTCCAGGTAATCCAGGTACACTCCAATATATCCAGGTATACCCCCAGGTATACTGGTACACCCCAGGTATACCCGGGTACACTGCGGTACATGCAGGTATACTCCGGGGATACTACGGGGTATACCCCTGTATTTTTACAGGATACTCCGGAATACTTCGGTTATACTAAGGTATACCCCAGGTAACTCCAGGATACCCCGGTACACTCCAGGATACTCCAGGTATACTCCAGGTTTACTACGGAACCCCAGGTACACCAAGGTATACTCCGGTACACTCCAGGTATACCCAGTAAAACTACGGGTTACCCGTTTTACTCCGTGTTTAGGGGATACTCCAGGTTACTCGGTTACCCAGGTACCTACAAATAACTCCAGGTATACCCCAGGTATACTCAGGTATACCCGTGTATAACAGGTATACCCAGGTTACCCAGGTATACTACGGGTATACTCCGTACCTACAGGTATACTCCGGGTATACCCGGTATACTCAGGTATATATGGGGTATACTCAGGTATACCCCAGGTTACCCAGGTACCTACAGGTATACTCGGTATCCCCGGGACATACGGGAATACCCCAGTATACTCCGGTATACCAGGTAACTCCAGGTATCCAGGTATACTACAGGTTTTCCCAGGTACATGCAGGATACTACGGTATACCCCAGTATACAAGGTAAACTACAGGTCACTACATATATACACGGGGTTACTAAGGTTTATCAGGTAACTACAGGATTTTACGGTATATACAGGTATACTACGGGTACCTACAGGTTACACAGGTAATCCCGGGTATACTCCAGGTACACCCCAGGTTACTAAGGTACCTACGTATACCCCGGGGTATCTTGTCTCACTCTGAAAACTGGTCTCATTTGCAACAGTCTCACTCTGCAACATTTTCACTCTGAACTGTTCTCACTCTGAACTTTTGTCCACTCTGCAACATGTGTTCACCTGCAACATGTGTCTCACTCTGAAACACGTGTCTCACTCTGAAAAACCGTGTCTCACTTGCAACAGTTTTCCACTCTGCAACACGTGTCTCACTCTGCAACAGTGTCTCACTCGCAACCGGGGTTTCCTCTGCAACACGTGTCCACTTGCAAAAACGGGCTCACTCTGCAAAAATGTGTCTCCTTGCAACAGGCCACTCTGAAAACATGTGTCTCACTCTGCAACACGTGCTCACTCTGCAACAGTGTCTCATTTGCAACATTGCTCACTCTGCAAAACTTTCTCACTCTGCAACACTGTCCCCTCTGAACTGTGTTCACTCTGAAACACGAACTCACTCTGCAACTTGTTCTCCTCTGCAACATGTGTTCACTCTGAAAACAGTGTCTCACTTGCAACACGTGTCTCACTCTGAAAACACGTGTCTCACTCGAAACATTGTCTCCTTGCAACCCGTGTCTCACTCTGCAACATTTCTCACTCTGCAAATGTGTTACTCTGAAACCCTTTCCCACTCTGCAACATGTGTCTCACTCTGCAACATGTGTCTTCTGAAAACACGTTTTCCCATCTGAAACACGTGTTCCTCTGAAACTTGTGTCTCACTCTGCAACACGTGTCCACTCGCAACATGTGTCTCACTTGAACATGTGCTCCTTGCTACATGTGTCTTACTCTGAAACTGTGTCCATCTGCAACATGTGTCCCCTTGCAAAACGTGCCCCCCCTCTGCAACACGTGTCTCACTCTGCAACATGTGTCTCACTCTGCAACTGTGTCTCACTCTGCAACATGTGTCTCACTCTGCAACATGTGTCTCACTCTGCAACACGTGTCTCACTCTGCAACACGTGTCTCACTCTGCAACATGTGTCTCACTCTGCAACTTGTGTCTTACTCTCAACACGGTCTCACTCTGCAACAGTGTTCACTCTGCAAAGTCTCACTCTGCAACTGTCTCACTCGAAACATGTGTCTCTGAAACATGTGTCTCACTCTGCACATGTGTCTCACTCTGCAAATGTGTCCCCCACTCTGCTAAGGGGTTTCTTCTCTGCAACATTTCCCAACTCTGAACACGTGTTTTCCCTCTGCAAATGTGCTTACTTGCACACGTGTCTCACTCTGAACATGTTCTCTGAACATGGTCCACTCTGAAACATGTGTCTCACTTGCAACATGTGTTCACTCTGCAACATGTCTCACCTGCACATGTGTCTAACTCGCAACAGTGTCTCACCCCCCTTAAAACACTGTTCACTCTGCAACACTGTCTCACTCTGAACATGTGTCTCACTCTGCAAATGGGGTCTCACTCTGCAACATTTTCCCTCACTCGCAACACGTGTCTCACTCTGAACCTGTCCACTCTGCAAATGGTTCCTTGAAACAGTTCACCTGAACATGTCTTCACTCGAAACATTGTTACTCTGCAAATGTCTCACTCTGCAAATGTTCACTCTGCAACTGGTCTCACTCGAAAAACATGTCTCCCTCTGAACAGCTCATCGAAACTGTGTCCCTCTGAAACATGCCCCACTCTGCAACATGTTCACTCTGCAACATGTTCTCACTCTGAAACTGTGTCTCACTCTGCAACATGTGTTTGGTGTTAGTTGATCAGCTTGTCAATTTGACGTAATGAGATGAAAAAAACCAAGCAATGATTGATCTTCAATGGACATTAAGTAAAATGGGAAATATGTCACAAACTGTTAAATAAGGCAGGGGAAAAGACTAAAAATGTCGAATGAGGAACTAAAAAAAAATGTTCACTGCCTAGGGTTAAATTTTTACCTCAGGATTTTTTGGTTTTGGGCCCAAAAAAAAAATTTTTCATAATAGGTTCTCTGGAATTCCTGATATTTTTATGTTTATTTTTAGCTTTTTGTTTTCTTAATCAGGGTTTTTACTTGTCCACTGACCTTGAAAATGGGGCTGTTCCCCATTTTTTCTCAAAAGAGTTTGTACTACAGTTATTACTACGATGATCCCATGAATGACGGAGGAGCTTTCCCTATGGAAACCCAGGTGCTCATGCAGGAGGTGCTGACTGATGGCTTGGCTTTCTGTTCCATTATGTAGTTCGTGAAGTCTTCGAATGCGTCCGTGCTCAAAGGAATGTCATGGGAAGGTAGTAGTGTCCAGAAACTGCAAGGATGTTCAAGACTCCAGTTGCATCTAAGGTCTTCAGGGATGTTCAAGACTCCAGTTGCATCTAAAGGGCTTCAGGGAGTTTAAGACTCCCGTTGCATCTAAGGTCTTCAGGGATGTTCAAAACTCCAGTTTATTAAGGGCTTTAGGGAGTTCAAGACTCCAGTTGCATCTAAGGTCTTCAGGGATGTTCAAGACTCCAGTTGCATCTAAGGTCTTCAGGGATGTTCAAGACTCCAGTTGCATCTAAGGTCTTCAGGGATGTTCAAGACTCCAGTTGCATCTAAGGTCTTCAGGGATGTTCAAGACTCCAGTTGCATCTAAGGTCTTCAGGGATGTTCAAGACTCCAGTTGCATCTAAGGTCTTCAGGGTTGCTTCAAGACTCCAGTTGCATCTAAGGTCTTCAGGGTTGCTTCAAGACTCCAGTTGCAGCTAAGGTCTTCAGGGTTGCTTCAAGACCTCCAGTTGATCTAAGGTCTTCAGGGTTGCTTCAAGACTCCAGTTGCATCTAAGGTCTTGGGGTTGCTTCAAGACTCCAGTTGCATCTAAGGTCTTCAGGGTTGCTTCAAGACTCCAGTTGCATCTAAGGTCTTCAGGGTTGCTTCAAGACTCCAGTTGCATCTAAGGTCTTCAGGGTTGCTTCAAGACTCCAGTTGCATCTAGGTCTCAGGGTTGCTAAGACTCTTTGCTCAAGTCTCAGGGTTGCTTCAAGACTCCAGTTGCAGCTAAGGTCTTCGGGGTTGCTTCAAGACTCCAGTTGCATCTAAGGTCTTCAGGGTTGCTTCAAGACTCCAGTTGCATCTAAGGTCTTCAGGGTTGCTTCAAGACGCCAATGGATCTAATCTCTTCAATGATCTTCCAGGTTTCTAAGACATGAAGACTCTTCAGGGCTGCTGAGTATCCTTAACAACATCGAAGTCTTCAATAGATCCAGGTTCTTCGTTCATCTTCCAGGTTTCTAAGAGCGTGTAAACCCTTCAAGAACTCTGTGTCTCTTCGTTCATCTTCCAGGTTTCTAAGAGCGTGTAAACCCTTCAAGAACTCTGTGGCTCTTCGTTCATCTTCCAGGTTTCTAAGAGCGTGTAAACCCTTTCAAAACTCTGTCCCTTTTCTTTCTCTTCCGGTTTCTAAGAGCGGAAACCTCAGAACTCGTGGCTCTTCGTTCATCTTCCAGGTTCAAAGAGCGGTAAACCCTTCAAGAACTCTGTGGCTCTTTTTTTATTCTTCCAGGTTTCTAAGAGTTGTAAACCCTTCAAGAACTCGGGCTTTCTTTCATCCCGGGTTTCCCAAAAGGCGTGAAAAAACCCCTTAAGAACCTGTGGCTCTTCTTTCATCTTCCAGTTTCTAAGGGGTTTAAACCCTTTAAAGAATCTGGGGTTTTTCGCGGCTGACTAGATCGAACCTCGGTTTCCAAAGGAAATCTGTTAACGGGGAAACGCTTAACCTGAACCCATGAGGTTTTCCCTTCAAGTGTCATGGAAAACTTAGGAACCAAAGTCCTCATTTCCCTAGGGGCACCCACATCTCTGAAGAGTCTTCTGGGGAATTATCAGGTTCCCAAACACTTCAGAGTGACAATTAACTAACTGGTTGCAGTCCAAAAATTTAAACCTTTTCGAAACCTACAAACCTTCTTAGGCAAAAAAACCCTTAAATAAGCCCCCCAACCCCTGGCACCTTTTTGGATTACCAGGGACTCCCAAAAAATTAAATTTTAAGTTGCGAAACGGTTTCTCAGTTCAGGTTTTTATTTATACTTTTTGACAAAATTTTTTTTAAAATTTTTATATTGTTAATGAGAAATATAAATGGGGGAAAATAAAAAAAATTAAGGGGGTTCGTTTAATAAAAAAGTGAAAAATGGTACCCCCAGTGAACAAAGGTACCAAAATGAACGTGGGAGGCAGTGAACAACGGGCCACAGGGAACGTGGTACCACAGGGAACAATGGACCACGTCAACATGGTTCACAGTGAACAATGGTAGCACGGGCAAAAAAATTGTCCACATGAACAATAGGGCCATAGGGAACAATGGACCACAGTGAACAATGGTCCAATGAACAAGGTAGCCGTGAACAATGGTACCCAGTCAACAGTGGTAACACAGTGAAAATGGTGCCAGCAACAAATTTTACCCCAGTGAACAATAGGACCACAGGGAACAATGGACCACAAAACTGTAAAAAAATTGATGAAAAAAATGGGGATGTGTGGAAAAACCCTTTATAACACAAAGCTACATCTCCTGGGCCCCTTTTAAACACATCTCCTCCTCTTTAAGCTACATCCCTGGCCTCTTAAGCTACAACTCCTGGCCCTTAAGTTACATCTCCTGGCCTCTTAAGTTACATCTCCTGGCCTCTTAAGTTACATCTCCTGGCCTCTTAAGTTACATCTCCTGGCCTCTTAAGTTACATCTCCTGGCCTCTTAAGCTACATCTCCTGGCCTCTTAAGCTACATCTCCTGGCCTCTTAAGTTACATCTCCTGGCCTCTTAAGCTACATCTCCTGGCCTCTTAAGCTACATCTCCTGGCCTCTTAAGCTACATCTCCTGGCCTCTTAAGCTACATCTTCTGGCCTCTTAAGCTACATCTCCTGGCCTCGTCATACAGCTGAGTGAGTCGCAGTCAACCCAGAACAGAGACACATTGTCTGCAAGAAATGGACCAAGATGTCACCCCAAAACGTAATCTTAGGCCTCCAAACTGTGGGTGACGCATTAGTAGGCTTAGCAATCTAGCTGTAACTAGGAGAAGACAAAGGTCAGCTTAGAACTAGCTAACACTGCCCACTAGCTAGGTCAATCTAGAACTTCAAAGATAATGCATTTATACAAATTAACGTAATTTATATTGCTGATAAAGGGTGTCACTGCCTCAGACTTGTGCTACAACAGTCTCTAGTAGACAGTAGAAGTTGCAGGTCTATTGCAACCCGCTTCCTAGCTTTCTAAACTAGCACCAATCTAGCTCATAGGCCTAGTACAAGTATCTAGAATAGAGGTTTCTAGGAAATTAAGGCTTCTCTCACACAATAACAGAAAAAAACACAGAAAGATTCCTCAGTTGATCTTAGGCTAGTATTTCTAGTTATCTAGTATTTCTAGTTAGCTAGTATTTCTAGTTAGCTAGTATTTCTAGTTAGCTAGTATTTCTAGTTAGCTAGTATTTCTAGTTAGCTAGTATTTCTAGTTAGCTAGTATTTCTAGTTAGCTAGTATTTCTAGTTAGCTAGTATTTCTAGTTAGCTAGTATTTCTAGTTAGCTAGTATTTCTAGTTAGCTAGTATTTCTAGTTAGCTAGTATTTCTAGTTATCTAGTATTTCTAGTTAGCTAGTATTTCTAGTTAGCTAGTATTTCTAGTTAGCTAGTATTTCTAGTTATCTAGTATTTCTAGTTATCTAGTATTTCAAGTTAGCTAGTATTTCTAGTTAGCTAGTATTTCTAGTTAGCTAGTATTTCTAGTTATCTAGTATTTCTAGTTATCTAGTATTTCTAGTTATCTAGTATTTCTAGTTATCTAGTATTTCTAGTTATCTAGTATTTCTAGTTAGCTAGTATTTCTAGTTATCTAGTATTTCAAGTTAGCTAGTATTTCTAGTTAGCTAGTATTTCTAGTTAGCTAGTATTTCTAGTTATCTAGTATTTCTAGTTAGCTAGTATTTCTAGTTAGCTAGTATTTCTAGTTAGCTAGTATTTCTAGTTATCTAGTATTTCTAGTTAGCTAGTATTTCTAGTTATCTAGTATTTCAAGTTAGCTAGTATTTCTAGTTAGCTAGTATTTCTAGCTAGCTAGTATTTCTAGTTAGCTAGTATTTCTAGTTATCTAGTATTTCAAGTTAGCTAGTATTTCTAGTTAGCTAGTATTTCTAGTTAGCTAGTATTTCTAGTTAGCTAGTATTTCTAGTTAGCTAGTATTTCTAGTTATCTAGTATTTCAAGTTAGCTAGTATTTCTAGTTAGCTAGTATTTCTAGTTAGCTAGTATTTCCAGTTAGCTAGTATTTCTAGAAGATTACTCTGGTCACATCTAAGATAACTAGACACACTAGCCCAAGATAACACTGGTTTAGTGAAGCAGTGTAAGGGTACCAGGACTCTGAAGGTCAGGAAGTCTTAGTGACCAACAACACGGGTTAATAACAGTGCAGTGTAAATACTGGTTTCAGAAGTGGATTCACACCATTAATTATTATTATTATTATTATTATTATTATTATTATTATTATTATTATTATTATTATTATTATTGTTACAGGAGAAATGGTAGAGTAATAAGAGGTAAACAGGTTTGATTAGAAGAAAGAGAAGAGCACCTCCAGTTCCTCGGATCAGGAGTCTTGCACCAGTACCAAGGCACCTTTCTCCCTGAGAAAACGTTACTGGGTCGAAACATAGGCTAGAAATGGCCAATGGTGTGCCACGTTGAGGGCCATGTTCGGGGCCAAGTTGAGGGGCAACGTTGAGGGCCATGTTGAAGGCCCTGCTCTAGCTTTCTATAGTGGCCCTGGTGCCATGGATAGATAGTATTGATAGACTGATTGGGATATACCAGTTGAGGGCCCTGTCCTAGCCTTCTATAGTGGCCCTGGTGCCATGGATAGATAGTACTGATAGACTGATTGGGATAGACAAGTTGGGGGCCCTGTCCTAGCCTTCTATAGTGGCCCTGGTGCCATGGATAGATAGTACTGATAGACTGATTGG
>NC_069494.1:17342706-17404082 GCF_026875155.1 Cherax quadricarinatus
AGCTAGGGACCTGGGTCCCTGAAGGAGGAACCCTGGGTATATCTAGGGACCTGGGCCTCTGAAGGAGGAACCCTGGGTCTAGCTAGGGACCTGGGTCCCTGAATGGAGTGGACTGCCCTGGGAATATCTAGGGACCTGGGCCTCTGAAGGAGGAACCCTGGGTCTAGCTAGGGACCTGGGTCCCTGAAGGAGGACAACTGGGTCTAGCTAGGGACATGGGTCCCTGAAGGAGGACCCCTGGATCTAGCTAGCGACCTGGGTCCCTGAAGGAGGAACCCTGGGTATATCTAGGGACCTGGGCCTCTGAAGGAGAAACCCTGGGTCTAGCTAGGGACCTGGGTCCCTGAAGGAGGACAACTGGGTCTAGCTAGGGACCTGGGCCTCTGAAGGAGGAACCCTGGGTCTAGCTAGGGACCTGGGTCCCTGAAGAAGGAACCCTGGGTCTAGCTAGGGGCCTGGGCCTCTGAAGGAGGAACCCTGGGTCTAGCTAGGGACCTGGGTCCCTGAAGGAGGAACCCTGGGTCTAGCTAGGGATCTGGGTCCCTGAAAGACCCCTGGGTCTAGCTAGGGACCTGGGCCTCTGAAGGAGAACCCCTGGGTCTAGCTAGGGACCTGGGCCTCTGAAGGAGGAACCCCGGGTCTAGCTAGGGACATGGGTCCCTGAAGGAGGACCCCTGGGTCTAGCTAGGGACCTGGGCCTCTGAAGGAGGACTCCTGGGTCTAGCTAGGGACCTGGCGTCCCTGAAGGAGGACCCCTGGGTCTAGCTAGGGACCTGGGTCCCTGAAGGAGGAACCCTGGGTCTAGCTAGGGACCTAGGTTCTTCGCTAGGGACCTGGGTCCCTGAAGGAGGATCCCTGGGTCTAGCTAGGGACCTGGGTCCCTGAAGGAGGACCCCTGGGTCTAGCTAGGGACCTGGGTCCCTGAAGGAGGACCCCTGGGTCTAGCTAGGGACCTTGGTCCCTGAAGGAGGACCCCTGGGTCTAGCTAAGAACCTAGATCCCTGAAGGAGGACCCCTGGGTCTAGCTAGGGACCTAGGTTCTTCGCTAGGGACCTGGGTCCCTGAAGGAGGATCCCTGGGTCTACCTAGGGACATGGGTCCCTGAAGGAGGACCCCTGGGTCTAGCTAGGGACCTGGGCCTCTGAAGGAGGACCCCTGGGTCTAGCTAGGGACCTGGGTCCCTGAAGGAGGACCCCTGGGTCTAGCTAGGGACCTTGGTCCCTGAAGGAGGACCTCTGGGTCTAGCTAGGGACCTAGATCCCTGAGGGAGGACCCCTGGGTCTAGCTAGGGACCTGGGCCTCTGAAGAAGGACCCCTGGGTCTAGCTAGGGACCTGGGTCCCTGAAGGAGAAACCCTGGGTCTAGCTAGGGACCTAGGTTCTTCGCTAGGGACCTGGGTCCCTGAAGGAGGACCCCTGGGTCGAGCTAGGGACCTAGGTTCTTCGCTAGGGACCTGGGTCCCTGAAGGAGGATCCCTGGGTCTAGCTAGGGACATGGGTCCCTGAAGGAGGACCCCTGGGTCTAGCTAGGGACCTAGGCCTCTGAAGGAGGACTCCTGGGTCTAGCTAGGGACCTGGGTCCCTGAAGGAGGACCCCTGGGTCTAGCTAGGGACCTGGGTCCCTGAAGGAGGAACCCTGGGTCTAGCTAGGGACCTAGGTTCTTCGCTAGGGACATGGATCCCTGAAGGAGGACCCCTGGGTCTAGCTAGGGACCTGGGCCTCTGAAGGAGGACCCCGGGGTCTAGCTAGGGACCTGGGTCCCTGAAGTACCCCTGGGTCTAGCTAGGGACCTGGGCCTCTGAAGGAGGACCCCTGGGTCTAGCTAGGGACCTGGGTCCCTGAAGGAGGAACCCTGGGTCTATGCTGAGGGACCTGGGTTTCTATCGCTAGGGACCTGGGTCCCTGAAGGAGGACCCCTGGGTCTAGCTAGGGACCTAGGTTCCCTTCGCTAGGGACCTGTTCCCTGAAGGAGGACCCCTGGGTCTAGCTAGGGACCTGGGCCTCTGAAGGAGGACCCCTGGGTCTAGCTAGGGACCTGGGTCCCTGAAGGAGGAACCCTGGGTCTAGCTAGGGACCTAGGTTCTTCGCTAGGGACCTGGGTCCCTGAAGGAGGACCCCTGGGTCTAGCTAGGAACCTAGGTTCTTCGCTAGGGACCTGTGTCCCTGAAGGAGGACCCCTGGGTCTAGCTAGGGACCTGGGTCCCTGAAGGAGGTCCCCTGGGTCTAGCTAGGGACCTGGGTCCCTGAAGGAGGCCTCCTGGGTCTAGCTAGGGACCTAGGTTCTTCGCTAGGGACCTGGGTACCTGAAGGAGGACCCCTGTGTCTAGCTAGGGACCTTGGCCCCTGAAGGAGAACCCCTGGGTATATCTAGCTAGGGACCTAGGTCCCTGAAGGAGGACCTCTGGGTCTAGCTAGGGACCTAGGTTCCTCGCTAGGGGCCTGGGTCCCTGAAGGAGGACCCCTGGGTCTACCTAGTTAGGGAGCTATGTCTCTGAAGGATTACCCCTGGGTCTAGCTAGGGACCTAGGTCCCTTTAGGAGGACCCTTCTGTCTACCTGGCTAGGAACCTAGGTTCCTCGCTAGGGACCTAGGTCCCTGAAGGAGGGCCCCTCGGTCTGTCTGGCTATGGACCTACGCCCCTTAAAGAGGACCCCCTGGGTCTACCTAGATAGGGACCTAGGTCCCTGAAGGAGGGCCCCTGAGTCATCTTCGCTAAGGATGTAGGTCCCTGAAGGAGGGCCCCTGGATCCACCTAGGCAGGAATGTAGATCCCTGGAGGAGGACCCCTGTGTCTACCTAGCTAGGGACTAGGTCCCTGAAGGAGGGTCCCTGGATCTGTCTTTCTAGGGACTTAGGTCTCTGAAGGAGGACCCGTGGGTCTACTTAGCTAGGGACCTAGATTCCTCGCTAGGGACCTAGGTCCCTGAAGGAGGACCCCTGGGTCTACCTGGTTAGAACCTTAGGTCCCGTAGGTCCCTAAGTCTCCCTAATTATGTACCTAGGTCCCCTCAGTAGGTCAGTGTGTCTACCTGGCTAGGAGCCTAGGTCCCTGGAGGTCCCTAAGTCTTCCTAATTAGGTACCAAGGTCCCTGGAGTAGGACCCTGTGTCTCCCTCACTAGGGACCTAGGCCCCTAGAAGTCCCTGATTCTTACTTATGTCCTCAATATGTACTCAATAAAATAAATAGGTAAATATTGTATAAATATGTATTATTAACCTATTTCACCTAAGCCCTAATTAGGAACCTAAGTCCCTAATTAGGTACCCAAGTCCCTAATTAGGTACCTAAGTCCCTAATTAGTTATTTAAGAATAATTAGCTACCTAAGTCCCCAGCTGGGTACCTAAGCCCTAATTAGGGTACCCAAGTCTCTAATTAGGTACTTAAGAATAATTAGGTACATAAATCCTCAATCAGGTACCTAAGCCCTAATTACTTACAATAACCCACCTGTGGGTACAATAACCCACTTGTGAGGGTACAATAACCCACCTGTGGGTTTAATAACCCACTTGTGAGGGTACAATAACCCACCTGTGGGTACAATAACTCACTTGTGGGTACAATAACCCACTTGTGAGGGTACAATAACCCACCTGTGGGTACAATAACCCACCTGTGGGTACAATAACCCACCTGTGGGCACAATAACCCACCTGTGGGTACAATAACCCACCTGTGGGTACAATAACCCACTTGTGGGTACAATAACCCACTTGTGGGTACAATAACCCACCTGTGGGTACAATAACCCACCTGTGGGTACAATAACCCACTTGTGGGTACAATAACCCACCTGTGGGTACAATAACTCACTTGTGGGTACAATAACCCACTTGTGGGTACAATAACCCACCTGTGGGCACAATAACCCACCTGTGGGTACAATAACCCACCTGTGGGTACAATATCCCACTTGTGGGTACAATAACCCACCTGTGGGTACAATAACCCACCTGTGCGTACAATAACCCACGTGTGGGTACAATGAACCACTTGTGGGTACAATAACCAACCTGTGGGTACAATAACTCACTTGTGGGTACAATAACCCACCTGTGGGTACAATAACCCACCTGTGGGTACAATAACCCACTTCCTTCCTCCAAAATTTGCCACCAGTCAACTATAGTGATAATATAGCATTTATTGTGGTGGAGACGAAAAAAAAATAGAGAAGCTAGATACAGCGATTGATAAACAAGGGTGAGGCTCGACCGTTCGTCATTGTAGGAGCTGCCAGCAATCACCGGTTCTTCAACACACAAGTTATACTTTTGTATCAGTCAAATCACATATTACTCGGGTAGATAATTTCCAGTAGATCCTTCATGTGTTAGCCCAAATCACCGACTAGTATGTTTTAAATAAGTGACCCACTGATCAGATCAGATCGACTGGTCCAAACCCTCGACTGTCGAACCCTGATGGTCCGAACCCTTGACTGGTCCGAACCCTTGATGGTCCGAACCCTTGACTGGTTTCAAACGGATTCGTTGGACAATAAAGCAGACTGTAAGCGGATGGGGTTGTAGGCGCCCTTATCAAACACAAACAATAAATATAAATCAGGAACGTACACGGTAAGCTGTCCAATATACAAGTACAGTTAGAAATAGAAATACAAATAGCTAGAGCTTCATTTAAGGTTATTAATATAATATTCAAGAGGTTGCTAGTAGAATTGCAGTAAATCAACCATTCAAATCATTATGAAGCTGTGTGTAGTCTGTGGTCAGTCAAACAAACGGGCTTCCACATGGATAAATTGTCATTTTTGTGGAAATTGGTGTCACGCCCCTTGTGCAGATATCCCAAAACTAGCTACAAGCAGTATTAAAACAGGGAAGTGTTTCTGGGTATGCCCAAATGAGATAAATCTGTGGACTAAAATCACAAGGGTATTAAAAGAGGTCAACATCAAAGCTGCTTTCATAGACAACCTGGAAGCTTTCTACAACAGATGGGAACATAAAAAGTCCGGGCTGAATGGTACTGCCCTTGATACTGGCCATGTAGTCAGAAACTGTAAGGCTGGAGGTGATGTCCTGGTAGTCAGTAAATGTTGGGCTGATAGTGCTGTCCTGGGAGACAGTAATGGTGAAGCTGGAGGTGCTGTCCTGGGAGACAGTAATGGTGAAGCTGGAGATGCTGTCCTGGGAGACAGTAATGGTGAAGCTGGAGTGCTGTCCTGGGAGACAGTAATGGTGAAGCTGGAGGTGCTGTCCTGGGAGACAGTAATGGTGAAGCTGGAGATGCTGTCCTGGGAGACAGTAATGGGTGAAGCTGGAGTGCTGTCCTGGGAGACAGTAATGGTGAAGCTGGAGGTGCTGTCCTGGGAGACAGTAATGGTGAAGCTGGAGGTGCTGTCCTGGGAGACAGTAATGGTGAAGCTGGAGTGCTGTCCTGGGAGACAGTAATGGTGAAGCTGGAGGTGCTGTCCTGGGAGACAGTAATGGTGAAGCTGGAGTGCTGTCCTGGGAGACAGTAATGGTGAAGCTGGAGGTGCTGTCCTGGGAGACAGTAATGGGAAGCTGGAGGTGCTGTCCTGGAGACAGTAATGGTGAAGCTGGAGGTGCTGTCCTGGGAAGACAGTAATGGTGAAGCTGGAGGTGCTGTCCTGGGAGACAGTAATGGTGAAGCTGGAGATGCTGTCCTGGGAGACAGTAATGGTGAAGCTGGAGATTTTGTCCAGGTAGTCGGGAATTATACGCAGGAAGGAATACATATAAATGACCTCATAGGGGACAGGAGCCGTAGTAGGGAAACAAGTGTAGTCAAAGATAAGATAAAACCAATATTGCAAACTAGAAATACCACAGGAAATAGCAAACAAGAGGACTCCACTAGCAATAGTGAGGATATATTACCAAAAACAACTGGTGGGAGCTCCATTGTTGGTGCTAGGGAGGATAGGAATAAGACAGGGAAACATGCAAAACAGGGAATACAGTCACAGAAACCCAAGGCAAACGGAAACCAAGCCTGTGCACATACTATGCACTTGGTATCTGCAGACATGGGAAATCTGGAAAAACAGATGGGACGTGCAACTATGACCACCCTAGAAAATGCCATGCCCATATGACAACAGGAAAATGCAAACTCCCTTCCTGTAAGCTTTTTCACCCTGAAATGTGTACCTCTTCAGTACAGGAAAGACTGTGCTATAACTTAAATTGCCAGGCCACCATCTAAAGGGGACAAAAAGATACAAAACATCCAGGCCATGGGAAAACCTGGGTAGCCACAGCCACTCAAGAGGGAGAGGTTTTTTAGTGCCAGAAAGGAAAAAAAACTGGCAGGAAATGGCAGAAATCGTACACCAAATCCAGTCATTCCTGGAGTGGAACCACAGTCGATGGCCTCCACTCCAAACCAACAGATACAGATACTAATGCGGAAAAAAAATCCCCCCCCCAGTACCAACAATACCACCAGTCCGATAACATTCTTCTTTGCAAATATACAGGGTCTAAAGCCTGCAACAAACAACAAAATACCTTTCATCCGTGGACTGCTTGCAGAGGCAAAGGCAATGTTCGCTGGCTTTCACTGAGACCCACATAAAGGATCACTTGGACAACGAAATATGGATCCCAGGTTACAACCTATACAGATGTGACAGAGTGAACAGGCAAAAGCGGGGGGGGGGGGTTGGCCTGTACATTGCAGAGTCACTTGTTTGCACAGAACTGCTAAATGCCTCAAATGACGTAGTGGAAGTTTTAGCAGTAAAGGTCGAGAACCAAAACCTAGTCATTGTGATAGTCTACAAGCCTCCGGATGCAACATCCCAGCAATTCCAGGAACAGCTGTTAAAAATTGACCACTGTCTGGAAAATCTTCCAGCTCCTGCACCCAACATCTTGCTCCTGGGGGATTTCAACTTAAGGCACCTAAAATGGAGGAATATAGCAAATAATATTGTTGCAGTAATAACACCAGGAGGCAGCTCTGTGAGAGAAAAGTTCAATAGATAGGAGTAGCAATATAGTAACAATAGTTTCATTACCGGCTACTAGTTAAGGTAGGGTAAGTCACGCTCCCGTTTTTCCGGCCTTTTCTCCCCCCCACCCCTAAAGTGATAGTTTGATTCCCGGCTGCTTGTTAACGTAGGGTCAGTCTAGCTCCCGCTATCCCTTCCCCTCCCTCTTCCCCCCCCCCTCGAAAGGTGACGTATGGGGCTCTGGTCAAACAGTAAATCACTCGACTCACAGCTCCCAACACTACTCTTGGATGACAGTGAGGGTCACCTGTCAATCAACGAGAAGAACAGGAGAAGGACTAACGTCCAGAGACTTCTCCATTTTGGATCTAATTACCTGTGCACCTGTATGAAATTGCAGGACGTAACCCCACATCATTGCAGCGGTGAAGAACCTGCTTTCCTGTCATCGGGATACTACTCACGGCGTGAATCTGTGAAGAACTAGCCAGTGGTGGTCACCAACACCTGCGACCCCTCCCCCCCATCATCAGCAACGGCTACGATTTCAACAACAGTGTCACCAACACCAGACACCCAAGTGTTAAATTAGCGTTGAATTCAGTTATCATTTATATATTTCATTTTTCATTTTCTTTAATGTAGGATTAATATTTCATATTTAAGTGTTTTATATTTTACATTTTCTACAAAATAAAGTGTTTATGTTTGCCTGTTATTATTTCTTTTTCTATTCACTAATTTTCCTGAGGAGGAGCCAGCCTGGGTAATACTGTCTGTAGTTGTTACAGGGCTGAGTAAGCCTTCACAAGCTCTGATGAAAACTCACACTCACACGAGCTTTTAAATCTCTGCACAAAATTCAATTTAAACCAGCAAATAATAGAGCCTACTAGACTGGAGAATACACTAGACCTCATCTTCACTAACAATGATGATCTGATAAGAAATGTCACCATATCAAAAACAATATACTCAGATCACAACATAATTGAGGTTCAGACATGTATGCGTGGAGCCCCAGACCGACATAATGAGATTAGTCACGAGGGAGCATTCACCAAATTCAACTTCAATAACAAAAACATAAAGTGGGACCAAAATTTAAACCGAGTCCTGGAAGATATATAAGCTGGGAAGACCAATACTATAGCAAACAGATACCCACACACAAGCTTACCTAAGAAAAGGGAGAGATTAAAATTGGTGCCCGGCACTCGATGGTTAAACAGAGGCATATTATCTGAAGTAGGAAATGGAGAGAATCAGATCGTTAAAAAGGGAATTAAGGAGTCAGGAATCGCGGGAAGAACTAAAAGCCATAAATGTAATCGAAAGAAACCCAAAGTATTTCTTCTCCTATGCCAAATCAAAGTCGAGAACAACATCCAGTATTGGGCCCCTACTTAAACAAGATGGGTCCTACACAGATGACAGCAAGGAAATGAGTGAACTACTCAAGTCCCAATATGACTCAGTTTTTAGCAAGCCGCTAACCAGACTGAGAGTCGAAGATCAAAATGAATTTTTTTATGAGAGAACCACAGAATTTGGTTAACACAAGTCTATCCGATGTTATCCTGACGCCAAATGACTTCGAACAGGCGATAAATGACATGCCCATGCACTCTGCCCCAGGGCCAGACTCATGGAACTCCGTGTTCATCAAGAACTGCAAGAAGCCCCTATCACGAGCCTTTTCCATCCTATGGAGAGGGAGCATAGACACGGGGGTCGTCCCACAGTTACTAAAAACAACAGACATAGCCCCACTCCACAAAGCGGGCAGTAAAGCAACAGCAAAGAACTACAGACCGATAGCACTAACATCCCATATCATAAAAATCTTTGAAAGGGTCCTAAGAAGCAAGATCACCACCCATCTAGAAACCCATCAGTTACACAACCCAGGGAAACATGGGTTTAGAACAGATCGCTCCTGTCTGTCTCAACTATGGATCACTACGACAAGGTCCTAAATGCACTAGAAGACAAAAGAATGCAGATGTAATATATACAGACTTTGCAAAAGCCTTCGACAAGTGTGACCATGGCGTAATAGCGCACAAAATGCGTGCTAAAGGAATAACAGGAAAAGTCGGTCGATGGATCTATAATTTCCTCACTAACAGAACACAGAGAGTAGTCGTCAACAGAGTAAAGTCCGAGGCAGCTACGGTGAAAAGCTCTGTTCCACAAGGCACAGTACTCGCTCCCATCTTGTTCCTCATCCTCATATCCGACATAGACAAGGATGTCAGCCACAGCACCGTGTCTTCCTTTGCAGATAACACCCGAATCTGCATGACAGTGTCTTCCATTGCAGACACTGCAAGGCTCCAGGCGGACATCAACAAATCTTTCAGTGGGCTGCAGAAAACAATATGAAGTTCAACGATGAGAAATTTCAATTACTCAGATATGGTAAACAGAGGAAATTAATCTTCATCAGAGTACAAAACAAATTCTGGCCACAAAATAGAGCGAAACACCAACGTCAAAGACCTGGGAGTGATCATGTCGGAGGATCTCACCTTCAAGGACCATAACATTGTATCAATCACATCTGCTAGAAAAATGACAGGATGGATAATGAGAACCTTCAAAACTAGGGAGGCCAAGCCCATGATGACACTCTTCAGGTCACTTGTTCTATCTAGGCTGGAATATTGCTGCACACTAACAGCACCTTTCAAGGCAGGTGAAATTGCTGACCTAGAAAATGTACAGAGAACCTTCACGGCGCGCATAACGGAGATAAAACACCTCAATTACTGGGAGCGCTTGAGGTTCCTGAACCTGTATTCCCTGGAACGCAGGAGGGAGAGATACATGATTATATACACCTGGAAAATCCTAGAGGGACTAGTACCGAACTTGCACACGAAAATCACTCACTACGAAAGCAAAAGACTTGGCAGACGATGCAACATCCCCCCAATGAAAAGCAGGGGTGTCACTAACACGTTAAGAGACCATACAATAAGTGTCAGGGGCCCAAGACTGTTCAACTGCCTCCCAGCATACATAAGGGAGATTACCAACAGACCCCTGGCAGTCTTCAAGCTGGCACTGGACAAGCACCTAAAGTCGGTTCCTGACCAGCCGGGCTGTGGCTCGTACGTTGGTTTGCGTGCAGCCAGCAGTAACAGCCTGGTTGATCAGGCTCTGATCCATCAGGAGGCCTGGTCACAGACCGGGCCGCGGGGGTGTTGACCCCCGGAACTCTCTCCAGGTAAACTCCAGGTGGGTACAATAACCCACCTGTGGGTACAATAACCCACCTGTGGGTACAATAACCCACCTGTTGGTACAATAACCCACCTGTGGGTACAATAACCCACCTGTGGGTACAATAACCCACCTGTGCATACAAAAACCCACCTGTGGGTACAATAACCCACTTGTGGGTACAATAACCCATGTGATGTAGTTCAGCTGGGCTTGTGAGGTCTCTGGGGAGACCTAATTTAACCAATTATATGGTCACACCTTGCCTTGGCAAATGTCTGTAGCCACGCCCACGTCTGAGGTCTTTTGTTCTTGACGGCGTCAAATCCAGGCGTCAGGTCGTACACGTGGTTGTGGAGGGTGCTTGGACCACGATATAAGCCCAAGGAACAGCTGAGCAGAGAGATGTGCGATGTGGGGGTGCGGTGAGCCTTGCTGCTGGGGTGCAGAGCTCCTGAGCAGAGACTTCGAGCGGAGCTGCTGCTGGGGTGCAGAGCTCGAGAGAGATGAGGGAGGCTGGCTGAAAGTGTCTCTGGAGGAGACTGTTGGAGACATTGGGCAGAGTACTGGCTTGGCGCAGTACTCGTGCTGTGTAGGTCTTGGGTACCCTGTGGACTTGTTCTGTAGTAACTGCTACTGTATATATTTTGTAAGTTATTGTTCATTTTGGGTTTCATATTCATTTTTTCCCATGTCTCCTGTCCCTATATTATTACCATCCAATATTTTTATAACAGAATTATCCTTTTCCCAACTATTATATTTATTGTTCAATGAGTGAAGAATCACATATTGTGTTTGAGTAGAATAGGAGGTGTTGCCACTGACCTGTCATTACCTATCTCTATTTTTTCCCTATATTTTATTAGGGTTGTGTTAAATGATGTGAAGCATATGGGCGTGTGGCAATATGCATATCTTAGTGTGTGGGGGTAGAGTTTAACTAGAGTGTCGTGGTGGTCACCACTGACCTGTCATTACCTACCTACCTGAGTGTCGTGGTGGTCACCACTGACCTGTCATTACCTACCTACCTCCGCTAATCATCTCACTCCTACCACCTCGCCTGCCTCTCCCCTGCCTACATAATCCCTTACTCCCATATTCCCCACTTATATCCGATTCAATCATTACCCCCCTACATGACACCCACCTATGGGTACAATAACTCACTTGTGGGTATAATAACCCACCTATGGGTAAATCGTGTACAAATAACTTTTTAAAATCATTGTGGGTACAATAACCCACTTGTGGGTACAATAACCCACTTGTGGGTACAATAACCCACCTGTGCGTACAAAAACCCACCTGTGGGTACAATAACCCACTTGTGGGTACAATAACCCACCTGTGGGTACAATAACTCACTTGTGGGTACAATAACCCACCTGTGGGTACAATAACCCACTTGTGGGTACAATAACCCACCTGTGCGTACAAAAACCCACCTGTGGGTACAATAACCCACTTGTGGGTACAATAACCCACCTGTGGGTACAATAACTCACTTATGGGTACATTAACCCACCTGTGGGTACAATAACCCATCTGTGGGTACAATAACCCACTTGTGGGTACAATAACCCACCGTGGTTTTGGGTACAATAACCCACCTGTGGGTACAATAACCCACTTGTGGGTACAATAACCCACCTGTGGGTACAATAACCCACCTGTGGGTACAATAACCCACCTGTGGGTACAATAACCAACTTGTGGGTACAATAACCCACTGTGGGTACAATAACCCACCTGTGGGACAATAACCACTTGTGGGTACAATAACCCACTTGTGGGTACAATAACCCACCTGTGGGTACAATAACCCACTTTTGGGTACAATAACCCACTTGTGGGTACAATAACCCACCTGTGGGTACAATAACCCACTTGTGGGTACAATAACCCACTTGTGGGTACAATAACCCACTTGTGGGTACAATAACCCACTTGTGGGTACAATAACCCACTTGTGGGTACAATAACCACTGTGGGTACAATAACCCACTTGTGGGTACAATAACCCACTTGTGGGTACAATAACCCACTTGTGGGTACAATAACCCACTTGTGGGTACAATAACCCACTTGTGGGTACAATAACCCACCTGTGGGTACAATAACCCACTTGTGGGTACAATAAACCCACTTGTGGGTACAATAACCCTACCTGTGGGTACAATAACCCACTTGTGGGTACAATAACCCACTTGTGGGTACAATAACCCACTTGTGGGTACAATAACCCACTTGTGGGTACAATAACCCACCTGTGGGCACAATAACCCACTTGTGGGTACAATAACCCACTTGTGGGTACAATAACCCACTTGTGGGTACAATAACCCACTTGTGGGTACAATAACCCACTTGTGGGTACAATAACCCACTTGTGGGTACAATAACCCACCTTTTGGGTACAATAACCCACTTGTGGGTACAATAACCCACTTTTGGGTACAATAACCACTTGTGGGTACAATAACCCACTTGTGGGTACAATAACCCACTGTGGGTACAATAACCCACTTGTGGGTACAATAACCCACCTGTGGGTACAATAACCCACTTGTGGGTACAATAACCCACTTGTGGGTACAATAACCCACTTGTGGGTACAATAACCCACTTGTGGGTACAATAACCCACTTGTGGGTACAATAACCCACTTGTGGGTACAATAACCACTTGTGGGTACAATAACCCACTTGTGGGTACAATAACCTACTTGTTTGGGATAACTAATAAACCCCCCCCTGAGTGATCAATACGCCCAAGGTGCGCTACATCCCACTTTCTGGGTCACTCTAACCCACTTGTCTCTACTCCCACTTGTGCGGTCTCTTATCCTCTCTTTGTCTCTCTGACCCCTTCTGTCATCCCACCTGTGGGTACACTAACCCCACTTGTGTTCTCCCTACCTCTCTCTACCCACTCTTGTTCTCTGACAATAACCCTCCTGTGGGTTCTGTACCAGAGTCTGTCTCTGATCTGTCATACTTAATTGTCGTATTCTTCCCTCTCTCTCCTGATTGATCTCTTTCTGTGCGCTCTGTCTCGTCTCTCTCTCTCTCTCTCTCTCTCTCTCTCTCTCTCTCTCTCTCTCTCTCTGTCTCTCTCTCTCTCTCTCTCTCTCTCTCTCTCTCTCTCTCTCTCTCTCTCTCTCCTCTCTCTCTCTGTCTCCTCTCTCTCTCTCTCTCTCTGTCTTCTCTCTCTCTCTCTCTCTCTCTCTGTCTCTGTCTCTCTGTCTTCTCTCTCTCTCTCTCTCTCTCTGTCTCTCTCTCTCCCCTCTCTCTTCTCTCTCTTCTCTCCTCTCTCTCTCTCTCTCTCTCTCTCCTCTTTTCTCCTCTCTCTCTCTCCTCTCGTCTCTCTCTCTTCTCTCCTCTCTCTCTCTCTCTCTCTCTCTCTTCTCTCTCTCTCTCTCTCTCTCTCCCCAGAAACACCCTGGGTCACAGAACTAAACTGACTCAACTTAAACAGCCCATTGCTCATACCTAGACACAAGTACCCGATTTCCCCCTGATTGGACGGTCATTTTAAGCCAATCAGAAGCCCCCTTGGGCGATCTCTGACGTTCTGATTAGTCGATATATAGCCTCGTATGCAACACTGGGCGTTCTGAGTGGCTAGATGCCAGTGGTGGGCAGATCAGAGTATTCCAGAGTGCCTTAGACCCCTCTGGCCAGACAGTGCAGCCGGTTTCTCACCTCTTGAATCAGTTCCTGATTTCCTGCCAACCGATTTTTAACCTCAACCGGTTCCTGATTTCCTGCCAACGGATTTATAACTTCAACCGGTTCCTGATGTCCTGCCAACCGATTTTTAAACCAACCGATTCCGGAGCTATCCTCCTTGCTATCCAAGGTATATACCTGATCTATCCCCCATTTCCCGAGGTCTATATAACCCATACGGGTTTATAATCCTCTCAAAAAATACCAATAACATTGACTCATGCAATTTTAGATGCGACAAAATTATATAAAGATTTGCGTTGTTAGAGGACTAACGAAGGCGTTAATAGGGGCTATTCGTTAACGGAATCGGTCTTTAGTGTGGGGTACATAGTGTGGGAGGGTCGAGAGTGTGGGAGACAGTGTGTGGGAGGTGTAGAGTGTGGGTAAAGTGTGTGGGAGTACTGAATGTGGGGAGGTGTTATCGTGGTTCTGGCAGATTTGGTGTCGTGTGGTTGCAGTGTCGAAGAGCAGGTGGAATGTTGCACAGTGTGGCCCTGAGTATGGTGGGCAGACGGTCTGCTGGTCATGGACCACTTGTGAGTAAGCACTGTGGACCAGTTGAACCACTGGTACGTACCTGTGGGACACTAGTGAACCGTTGTGGTGTTGCTGGGATCCCAGAGGGCCGAGTTTCAGGCCATTGTGGGCCACTAAACAGCCACTGTGACCCAGCTGGGCCACTAAACAGCCGTTGTGGCCCTGTTGGACCACTAGTTGATATGGTGTGCATCCCTGGACCGGTCCACCGCACATCCTGTACCCGCTGTTGCCATCTCAGACGCAAACAAAGAATTCTTGCTGTCTTAAGTGCCTCCACTGGACTGTCCCTTCTTCTGCTAGTCCTCCACTCTTCCTCCACTTCGTACGCCCTCCAGAGAGTCACTCCACTCGAAAACTCCAAGGACCTCCCAGAGAAGTCCCAATACTTCCTTCGTGAGGTCATAGAAACTCCAAAAATCCCTAGAAACCCCACCAAACAGCCAAATTTGAAACCCAGCACCTCTCTCAGTGACACAAAATCTCATAAAAACAGTGACTTTAACAGTGATTATTATGTTAACGTCAACAGGGGTTACCGAAACGGGTTTAACGGGACACACGCCGTTAAACAGAAGGGGTTTTCGTTGAAAAGGGTCAATGGGAGGTACAGGATAGAGGAATATAAGAGAAAAGGGCGTTGGGAAGAGCGTCAATTCTCTTTGCTCTCTACTGGCCGACGTATTGATCACTCTACAGGAATTAACGCTGGTTGGAGCCTAGGTGAAACCTACCTAGGAATTAACCCTGCTAGGAGCCTAGGAGGAGCCTATCTACCTCCAGGAGAACACGAGGGCCATTTAGAGGCCCCAGAAGGGCCACTACCTAGTCCAAGGGGTCACCAACCTCTCCTATTACTGTACGACTATTCACGACCATCCTACTATCCCTGGCGAACTACCAGAGACGAGTGTTCTAACTACGCCACCAGGTACGTGATAGATAGATAGATTAATAGAGTAATATCGATCAATTTTCTCTATGCACGCCTCCGGGAGGATCAGGACCTGATCAACCAGGCTGTTACTATTAGATTCCACTTATTTCTCAAAGGTGAATGTAATAAACGGATCCACAACATTAAGTCTTGGTCAAAATATACCCGAGGCCGTATGTGGAGAGGGAAGCCAGTGGAAGGCCTCTGTCAGTTTACCTCCAACTCTGGGTCATATAACAGACCAGCGTCAGGAAACACTTGTCTTGTGTCCTGACAAACCTTACCTAATATATATATTATATATATATTATATATATATATATATATATTATTATATATATATATATATATATATATATATATATATATATATATATATATATATATATATATTAATACCTTGCTAATTTCTGATATATTTATATGTTAATATTGCAGGTTCCTGGTAGGTGGTGGTTGCCCACTGATACCACTGGTATCCTTCCCTGGTTCAGGTAATACCTGGCTCAGGTATCTGGTTCAAACACTTACTGGTGTCTTTACTGGTTCAGTTTACCATGATGAAGTGTTGGCACTTAGTGGTAAGTATCGTGTATGTCCTGGTTATATCTCCTCACCTAATATCATGGATATCATGACTATATCTCCCACCACAGTGTATATCAAGACTATATCTCCCCACTACAGTGTAGTATTATGCATATCATAACTATATCTCCCCTCTACACTGTAGTATCACGTATATCATGACCATATCTCCCCACTACAGTGTAGTATCATGTATATCATGACTATATCTCCCCACTACAGTGTACTAACATGTATATCATGACTATATCTCCCCATTACAGTGTACTATCATGTATATCATGACTATATCTCCCCACTACAGTGTACTAACATGTATATCATGACTATATCTCCCCACTACAGTGTAGTATCATGTATATCATGACTATATCTCCCCACTACAGTGTAGTATCATGTATATCAAGACTATATCTCCCCATTAGTGTACTATCATGTATATCATGACTATATCTCCCCACTACAGTGTAGTATCATGTATATCAAGACTATATCTCCCCATTACAGTGTACTATCATTTATATCATGACTGTATCTCCCCACTACAGTGTACTATCATGTATATCATGATTATATCTCCTCACTACAGTGTACTAACATGTATATCATGACTATATCTCCCGACTACAGTGTAGTATCATGTATATCAAGACTATATCTCCCCACTACAGTGTACTAACATGTATATCATGACTATATCTCCCCACTACAGTGTACTATCATGTATATCATGACTATATCTCCCCACTACAGTGTACTAACATGTATATCATGACTATATCTCCCCATTACAGTGTAGTATCATGTATATCATGACTATATCTCCCCACTACAGTGTAGTATCATGTATATCAAGACTATATCTCCCCACTACAGTGTACTATCATGTATATCATGACTATCTCTCCCCACTACAGTGTACTAACATGTATATCATGACTATATCTCCCCATTACAGTGTAGTATCATGTATATCAAGACTATATCTCCCCATTACAGTGTAGTATCATGTATATCATGACTAAATCTCCCCACACAGGGTTCCTGGGAGAGAGGGACGGCTACAGACAGGGGACTACACTGCTACAGAAAACTCACAGCTACCCATTGCTACCAGAAGGTCACTGTATAACGCACGACTTGTTATTACGTACATCTACCTATAGTGAATTATTCTGTATAATGGTTTAAAATATACATAGTGTATACTCGTGTATAACTGTGTATATTGCAGTGATGGAAGGCAGTGGTGTGTCTTAGCGAGGTTATCATGACACAGTAGTTAAACCTTGCTATAACGGACTTTACAAAAGACCCTATCTCTTATTAGATACCTGCTATAACGAACAACAATGTCGCACTTTGCTATAACGAACACTAACATTTTCAGGATAGTCTTAACACCTTGTAGAAGTGTTGTAGTAGCCCCAGGATAGCCTTAACACCTTGTAGAAGTGTTGTAGTAGCCCCAGGATAGTCTTAACACCTTGTGGAAGTGTTGTAGTAGCCCCAGGATAGTCTTAACACCTTGTAGAAGTGTTGTAGTAGCCCCAGGATAGTCTTAACACCTTGTAGAAGTGTTGTAGTAGCCCCAGGATAGTCTTAACACCTTGTAGAAGTGTTGTAGTAGCCCAGGATAGTCTTAACACCTTGTGGAAGTGTTGTAGTAGCCCCAGGATAGTCTTAACACCTTGTAGAAGTGTTGTAGTAGCCCAGGATAGTCTTAACACCTTGTAGAAGTGTTGTAGTAGCCCCAGGATAGTCTTAACACCTTGTAGAAGTGTTCTTGTAGCCCCAGGCTAGTCTTAACACCTTGTAGAAGTGTTGTAGTAGCCCCAGGCTAGTCTTAACACCTTGTAGAAGTGTTGTGTAGTAGCCCCAGGATAGTCTTAACACCTTGTAGAAGTGTTGTAGTAGCCCAGGATAGTCTTAACACCTTGTAGAAGTGTTGTAGTAGCCCCAGGATAGTCTTAACACCTTGTAGAAGTGTTGTAGTAGCCCCAGGATAGTCTTAACACCTTGTAGAAGTGTTGTAGTAGCCCCAGGATAGTCTTAACACCTTGTAGAAGTGTTGTAGTAGCCCCAGGATAGCCTTAACACCTTGTAGAAGTGTTGTAGTAGCCCCAGGATAGTCCTAACACCTTGTAGAAGTGTTGTAGTAGCCCCAGGATAGTCTTAACACCTTGTAGAAGTGTTGTAGTAGCCCCAGGATAGTCCTAACATCTTGTAGAAGTGTTGTAGTAGCCCCAGGATAGTCTTAACACCTTGTGGAAGTGTTGTAGTAGCCCCAGGATAGTCTTAACACCTTGTAGAAGTGTTGTAGTAGCCCCAGGATAGTCTTAACACCTTGTAGAAGTGTTGTAGTAGCCCAGGATAGTCTTAACACCTTGTAGAGTGTTGTAGTAGCCCAAGGATAGTTCTTAACACCTTGTAGAAGTGTTGTAGTAGCCCCAGGATAGTCTTAACACCTTGTAGAAGTGTTGTAGTAGCCCCAGGATAGTCTTAACACCTTGTAGAAGTGTTGTAGTAGCCCTAGGATAGTCTTAACACCTTGTAGAAGTGTTGTAGTAGCCCCAGGATAGTCTTAACACCTTGTAGAAGTGTTGTAGTAGCCCCAGGATAGTCTTAACACCTTCTTGAAGTGTTGTAGTAGCCCAGGATAGTCTTAACACCTTGTAGAAGTGTTGTAGTAGCCCCAGGATAGTCCTTAACACCTTGTAGAAGTGTTGTAGTAGACCCCAGGATAGTCTTAAACACCTTGTTGAAGTGTTGTAGTAGCCCCAGGATAGTCTTAACACCTTGTAGAAGTGTTATAGTAGCCCCAGGATAGTCTTAACACCTTGTTGAAGTGTTATAGTAGCCCCAGGATAGTCTTAACACCTTGTAGAAGTGTTGCAGTAGCCCCAGGATAGTCTTAACACCTTGTAGAAGTGTTGTAGTAGCCCCAGGATAGTCTTAACATCTTGTAGAAGTGTTGTAGTAGCCCCAGGATAGTTTTAACACCTTGTAGAAGTGTTGTAGTAGCCCCAGGATAGTCTTAACACCTTGTTGAAGTGCTGTAGTAGCCCCAGGATAGTCTTAACACCTTGTAGAAGTGTTGTAGTAGCCCCAGGATAGTCTTAACACCTTGTAGAAGTGTTGTAGTAGCCCCAGGATAGTCTTAACACCTTGTTGAAGTGTTGTAGTAGCCCCAGGATAGTCTTAACACCTTGTTGAAGTGTTGTAGTAGCCCCAGGATAGTCTTAACACCTTGTTGAAGTGTTGTAGTAGCCCCAGGATAGTCTTAACACCTTGTTGAAGTGTTGTAGTAGCCCCAGGATAGTCTTAACACCTTGTAGAAGTGTTGTAGTAGCCCCAGGATAGTCTTAACACCTTGTAGAAGTGTTGTAGTAGCCCCAGGATAGTCTTAACCCTTGTAGAAGTGTTGTAGTAGCCCCAGGATAGTCTTAACACCTTGTAGAAGTGTTGTAGTAGCCCCAGGATAGTCTTAACACCTTGTAGAATTGTTGTAGTAGCCCCAGGATAGTCTTAACACCTTGTAGAAGTGTTGTAGTAGCCCAGGATAGTCTTAACACCTTGTAGAAGTGTTGTAGTAGCCCAGGATAGTCTTAACACCTTGTAGAAGTGTTGTAGTAGCCCCAGGATAGTCTTAACACCTTGTAGAAGTGTTGTAGTAGCCCCAGGATAGTCTTAACACCTTGTCGAAGTGTTGTAGTAGCCCCAGGATAGTCTTATCACACTTGTAGAGGTGTTGTAGTAGCCCCAGGATAGTCTTAACACCTTGTAGAAGTGTTGTAGTAGCCCCAGGATAGTCTTAACACCTTGTAGAAGTGTTGTAGTAGCCCAGGATAGTCTTAACACCTTGTAGAAGTGTTGTAGTAGCCCCAGGATAGTGTTAACACCTTGTAGAAGTGTTGTAGTAGCCCCAGGATAGTCTTAACACCTTGTAGAAGTGTTGTAGTAGCCCCAGGATAGTCTTAACACCTTGTAGAAGTGTTGTAGTAGCCCCAGCATAGTCTTAACACCTTGTAGAAGTGTTGTAGTAGCCCCAGAATAGTCTTAACACCTTATTGAAGTGTTGTAGTAGCCCCAGGATAGTCTTAACACCTTGTCGAAGTGTTGTAGTAGCCCCAGGATAGTCTTAACACCTTGTATAGGTGTTGTAGTAGCCCCAGGATAGTCTTAACACCTTGTAGAAGTGTTGTAGTAGCCCCAGGATAGTCTTAACACCTTGTAGAAGTGTTGTAGTAGCCCCAGGATAGTCTTAACACCTTGTTGAAGTGTTGTAGTAGCCCAGGATAGTCTTAACACCTCTGTGAAGTGTTTGTATGTAGCCCAGGTAGTCTTAACACCTTGTAGAAGTGTTTGTACTAGCCCCAGGATAGTCTTAACACCTGTAGAAGTGTTTGTAGTAGCCCCAGGATAGTCTTAACACCTTGTAGAAGTGTTGTAGTAGCCCCAGGATAGTCTTAACACCTTGTAGAAGTGTTGTAGTAGCCCCAGGATAGTCTGTAACACCTTGAAGTGTTGTAGTAGACCCAGGATAGTCTTAACACCTTGTAGAAGTGTTGTTAGTAGCCCAGGATAGTCTTAACACCTTGTAGAAGTGTTGTAGTAGCCCCAGGATAGTCTAAACACTTGTAGAAGTGTTGTAGTAGCCCCTGGATAGTCTTAAACACCTTGTAGAAGTGTTGTAGTAGCCCCAGGATAGTCTTAACACCTTGTAGAAGTATTGTAGTAGCCCCAGGATAGTCTTAACACCTTGTAAGTGTTGTAGTAGCCCCAGGATAGTCTTAACACCTTGTAGAAGTGTTGTAGTAGCCCCAGGATAGTCTTAACACCTTGTAGAAGTGTTGTAGTAGCCCAGGATAGTCTTAAAAACCTTGTAAGTGCTGTAGTAGCCCCAGGATAGTCCTAACACCTTGTAGAAGTGTTGTAGTAGCCCCAGGATAGTCTTAACACCTTGTAGAAGTGTTGTTAGTAGCCCAGGATAGTCTTAACACCTTGTAGAAGTGTTGTAGTAGCCCCAGGATAGTCTTAACACCTTGTTGAAGTGTTGTAGTAGCCCCAGGATAGCCTTAACACCTTGTAGAAGTGTTGTAGTAGCCCCAGGATAGTCTTAACACCTTGTAAAGTGTTGTAGTAGCCCAGGATAGTCTTAAACTCCTTGTTGATGTGTTGTAGTAGCCCAGGATAGTCTTAACACCTTGTAGAAGTGTTGTAGTAGCCCCAGGATAGTCTTAACACCTTGTAGAAATGTTGTAGTAGCCCCAGGATAGTCTTAACACCTTGTAGAAGTGTTGTAGTAGCCCCAGGCTAGTCTTAACACCTTGTAGAAGTGTTATAGTAGCCCCAGGCTATTTTTAACACCTTGTAGAAGTGTTGTAGTAGCCCCAGGCTAGTTGTAGTTCCTTGTAGACATGTTGTAGTAGCCCCAGGATAGTCTTAACACCTTGTAGAAGTGTTATAGTAGCCCCAGGCTAATCTTAACACCTTGTAAAGTGTTATAATTGCCCCAGGCTAGTCTTAACACCTTGTAGACGTGTTGTAGTAGCGCCAGGCTAGTCTAAACACTTTGTAGATTGTTCTTGTAAACCAAGTCTAGTCGTAACACCTTGTAGACGTGTTCTTGTAGCCCCAGGCTAGTCTTAATACCTTGTAGAAGTGTACTTGTAGCGTAAGGCTAGTCTTAACACCTTGTAGACGTGTTTTTGTAGTCCCAGGCTAGTCTTAACACCTTGTAGAAGTGTTCTGGTAGACCCAGGCTAGTCTTAACACCTTGTAGAAGTGTTCTTTTAGACACAGGCTAGTTTTAACACCTTGTAGAAATGTTCTTGTAGCCAAAGGCTGGTCCTAAAGCCATGTAGAAATATTCTTGTAGCCCCAGGCTAGCTTAACAGCTCATAGAAGTGTTCATGTAGCCCCAGGCTAACTTTAACGCCTTTTAAACGTGTTCTTGTAGCCCCAGGCTAGTCTTAACGCTCTGTAGAAGTGTTCTTGTAGACCCAAGCTAGTCTTAACACCTTGTAGAAGTGCTCTTGTAGCCCCAGGCTAGTCTTAACAATTGTTGAAGTGTTCTTGTAGCCCCAGGCTAGTCTTAACACCTTGTAGAAGTGTTCTTGTAGCCTCAGGGTAGACTTAACACCTTGTAGAAGTGTTCTTGTAGCCCCAAGCTGGTCCTAAAGCCTTGTAGAAGTATTCTTGTAGCCCAAGGCTAGTCTTAACACCTCGTAGAAGTGTTCCTGTAGCCCCAGGATTGTCCCAAAATCTTGTAGACGTGTTCTTGTAGCCTGAGGCTAGTCTTAACACTTTGTAGAAGTGTTCTTGTAGACCCAGGCAAGTCTTAACACCTAGTAGAAGTGCTCTTGTAGCCCCAGGCTATTCTTAACATCTTGGAGAAGTGTTCTTGTAGCCCCAGGCTGTTCCTAAAACCTTGTAGAAGTATTCTTGTGGCCCCAGGCTAATCTTAACACTTTGTCGAAGTATTCTTGTAGCCCCAGGCTAGTCTTAACACCTTGTTGAAGTGTTCTTGTAGCCCCAGACTAGTCTTAACACCTTGTAGAGGTGTTCTTGTAGCCCCAGCCTAGTTCTAACACCCTTCATTTACACCTACAGTTCTACAAGATGGAATCTACAAGGGAGAGGAGTTCCGGTTCCTTCTACCTAAGGCGCCAAGGAAGGTGGTGATCCTTGTGAGAAGTCCCTGGGAGTCCCTACTAGCCCTGAGACACTACCATGCTGCTGGTCACACTGGCTTTGCTAGTTCTAGCTACTTCAGGGGTACTAGTAAGTCTCTAGACTAGTCTTAGGTGTAATGCCTAGGAGTCTTTATTGATGAATAAGACACATGTACAACACCTGGGTGTCTTTATTGATGAATAAGACACATGTACAACACCTAGGTGTCTTTATTGATGAATAAGACACATGTACAACACCTGGGTGACTTTATTGATGAATAAGACACATGTGCAATACCTGGGTGTCTTTATTGATGAATAAGACACATGTGCAACACCTGGGTGTCTTTATTGATGAATAAGACACATGTGCAACACCTGGGTGTCTTTATTGATGAATAAGACACATGTACAACACCTGCGTGTCTTTAGGATAAGATTTTACATCAATAAAGACACCCAGGTGTTGTACATGTGTCTTATTCATCAATAACGACACCTAGGTGCTCATAAACACATATGCTTGCAGACTGGAGGAACTTCACAGTAGAGAGAGCAGAGATGTGGGTCAGCCTGAACACTGCTTGGTTAAGTGTACCCAACACTGATGTACATGTTCTACATTATGAGCATCTCCAGGTATGTGTGCTATGTACGCCTCCAGGTATGTGTACTCCTCCAGGTATGTGTACTCCTCCAGGTATGTGTACACCTCCAGGTATGTGTACACCTCCAGGTATGTGTACACTCGTATACTGAGTGTATATTAATACAAGTGTTGTATACTGAAGTGCATATTAATACAAGTGTTGTATATTGAAGTGTATATTAGTACAAGTGTTGTATACTGAAGTGTATATTAATACAAGTGTTGTATACTGAGAGTGTATATTAATACAGTGGACCCCCGCATAACGCTATTAATCCGTTCCTGAGTGCTCAATGTAATGCGAAATAATTTTCCCCATAAGAAATAATGGAAATCAAATTAATCCGTGCAAGACACCCAAAAGTATGAAAAAAAAAATTTTACCACATGAAATATTAATTTTAATACACACAAACTTAAGAAAACATGAACAGTTACATGACACTTACCTTTATTGAAGATGTGGTGATGATTGATGGGATGGGAGGAGGGGAGACTGGATGGTTTTAGTGTTTAGAAGGGGAATCCCCTTCCATTAGGACTTGAGGTGTCAAGTCCTTTTCCGGGGTTGCTTCCCTTCTTCTTTTAATGCCACTAGGACCAGCTTCAGAGTCACTGGACTTCTGTCGCACAACATATCTGTCCATAGTGGCCTGTACCTCTCGTTCCTTTATGACTTTCCTAAAGTGTTTCACAACAGTGTCAGTGTAATAGTCACCAGCACGGCTTGCAATAGCTGTGTGAGGGTGATTTTCATCCATGAAGGTTTACACTTCAAGCCACTTTGCACAGATTTCCTTAATCTTTGAAGTAGGCAACTTCTTCAGTTTCTCTCTCCCCTCCTCCGAAGCAATTTCCTCAGGTGTGGCCTCTTGCTGTTGAAGTTGATCTAGCAGCTCATCAGTGGTTAGTTCTTCATTGTCCTCCTCCACCAACTCTTCCACATCCTCCCCACTAACCTCCAACCCCAAGGACTTCCCCAATGCCACAATTGATTCCTCAACTGGCATAGGATTCTTAGGGTTAGCCTCAAATCCTTCAGAATCCCTTTGGTCTACACATTCTGGCCACAGTTTCTTCCAAGCAGAGTTCAAGGTCCTCTTAGTCACTCCCTCCCAAGCCTTACCTATAAGGTTTACACAATTGAGGATATTAAAGTGCTCTCTCCAAAACTCTCTTAGAGTCAATAGAGTTTCTGAGGTCACTACAAAGCACCTTTCAAATAGAGCTTTTGTGTACAGTTTTTTGAAGTTTGCAATGACCTGCTGGTCCATGGGCTGCAGGAGAGGAGTGGTATTAGGAGGCAAAAACTTCACCTTAATGAAGCTCATGTCCCCATAAAGTCGCTCTGCCACGTCTGTAGGATGACCAGGGGCATTGTCTAACACCAGGAGGCACTTAAGGTCTAATTTCTTTTCAGTTAGGTAATTTTTCACATTGGGGGCAAATGCATGGTGTAACCAGTCATAGAAAAAGTCCCTAGTGACCCATGCCTTATTGTTTGCCCTCCACAGCACACACAAATTAGCCTTGAGGATATTCTTTTGCCTGAACGCTCTGGGAGTTCTCAGAGTGATACACTAATAAAGGCTTCACTTTGCAATCACCAGTAGCATTGGCAATATCAAAAAGTAAGTCCTGTCTTTCATAGGCTTATGTCCTGGGAGTGCCTTTTCCTCCTGAGTAATGTACGGGCCTGCTTGGCATTTTCTTCCAAAACAGGCCTGTTTCGTCCCCAATTAAACACTTGTTCAGGTTTCAGTCCTTCACTGTCTATGTACTCCTTGAATTCATGCACATATTTTTCAGCTGCTTTTTGGTCTGAACTGGCAGCCTCACCATGCCTTATCACACTATGTATGCCACTACGCCTCTTAAATCTCTCAAACCAACCTTTGCTGGCCTTAAATTCACTCGCATCACCACTAGTTGCAGGCATTTTTTATAATTAAATCCTCGTGCAACTTCCTAGCCTTTTCACTTATGATCGCTTGAGAGATGCTATCGCCTGCTATCTGTTTTTCGTTTATCCACACCAATAACAGTCTCTCAACATCTTCTATCACTTGCGATCTCTGTTTCGAAGCCAAGTTAAACCTTTGACAAGAAACAGCTCCTCTTGATTGCCATTCTCTTGAACACATAGAGCGATGTGTTTGATTGGGGTTTACTTTACAACCTGGCCAGCTCGAGACACGCACTCCACTTTCATACTTAGCATGATCTCTTTCTTCATCTCCAAGTAATTCTCACCCTTATTCCTGTAGGTTGGCACTAGAAGCTTTCTTGGGGCCCATGGTCACTTATTTTTCAGGTGAAATCACTATAAAAAGGCTGTAATAATACGAAATGTTCCGATTGTATCCTTGAATGTTACCGCGGAGGCTGGCTTGTAAACAATGCCACTGGCAGAACAAGTGAGGCTGGCTCAGGCCACATGGACGTGTCTCGGACGAATCGCGTTGAGCGAATTTTTTAGCACTATGCGAGGCAAAATTTTATCGATAAAATGTATCGCTATGCGGATTTAACACTTTGCGATGCCAACGTTATGCGGGGGTCCACTGTACAAGTGCATATTAATACAAGTGTTGTATATTGAGGTGTATATTAATACAAGTGTTGTATATTGAAGTGTATATTAATACAAGTGTTGTATACTGAAGTGTATATTAATAAAAGTGTATTCCAGCACGGGCTGGAACAAGAAGCGGTCCGGTTAATGGAGTTTCTGGGTCTCCCACTTGATTATGGCAGGATAGACTGTCTGGTCAGGTAATACAATGATTTCTTTAATACACTCTTGTATAGCAATAGACTTCTATATTAGACTGGTCAGTTAATAGACTGCTGTGTTGAATAGAATGTTCTATGGCAATAGACTTCAGTATTAGATAGACTGTCTTGAATAGTAATAGACTTCTATTTTAGACTGTCTTGTACAGTAATAGACTTCTATTTTAGACTGTCTTGTACAGTAATAGACTTCTATTTTAGACTGTCTTATACAGTAATAGACTTCTATTTTAGACTGTCTTGTACAGTAATAGACTTCTATTTTAGACTGTCTTGTACAGTAATAGACTTACAAATTAAATAAACTGTCTTATATATATTTAATAATAATATTACCCTGGGTATGACCACAGGTACCCTGAAGGGAGGTTCCGGCGCCCTAAATACCCTAAGCACCTCCAGGGGTATCGCTTTCCTGCCCGGGCCATCCAAATCCTGCAGGATGGTATGGATAGTATTAACACTATCCTGGGTCGTGGAGGCCATCCTGTCCTGCCAGTCCAGCTGTACGGCTTCACACCTCTACCTCTGACCTCTGGGGACATGCCCGTGTCTCATGGTGGTTAATTGCGAGGGATATTGCTTGTGTTTTGTGGAGGTCATATATAGAGGACATGCCTGTGTCTTATGGAGATCATATATAGAGGCCATGCCTGTGTGTCATGGAGGTTGTCTGCAGAGGACATGCCTGTGTCTTATGGACGTTGTCTATAGAGGACATGCCTGTGTCTTGTGGAGATTGACTGTAAAGGACATGCCCGTGTCTCATGGAGGATGATTATAAGGGACATGCCCGTGTCTCATGGAGATTGGCTATAAATGGATATGCCCCTGCTTTAAGGAGCTAGACTACTCAATTCCACTACAATCCTCCACTACCAGACATGGCGACTGAACCACTGAAAGCTGTCAGGCCTATGCCAGGAGAACATACACACACACCCGTACCCTCGCGTGTTCGAATTCACAAGTTCCAACTTAAGGCATCACAGAAACACAGGTGAATCTCCTTCTGAAACCAGTGATACAGGTGAATCTACTTCTGAAACCAGTGACACAGGTGAATCTACTTCTGAAACCAGTGATACAGGTGAATCTACTTCTGAAACCAGTGATATAGGTGAATCTACTCCTGAAACCAGTGACACAGGTGAATCTACTTCTGAAACCAGTGACACAGGTGAATCTACTTCTGAAACCAGTGACACAGGTGAATCTACTTCTCGAACCAGTGACACAGGTGAATCTACTTCTGAAACCAGTGACACAGGTGAATCTACTTCTGAAACCAGTGACACAGGTGAATCTACTTCTGAAACCAGTGACACAGGTGAATCTACTTCTGAAACCAGTGACACAGGTGAATCTACTTCTGAAACCAGTGACACAGGTGAATCTACTTCTGAAACCAGTGACACAGGTGAATCTACTTCTGAAACCAGTGACTGTTGGTCAAGACTTGCATCGCGCCATCACTACCCACCAACACACGTCAGTATCATCACTGTCATACTCATTATCATCATCATTATCATTATACTTGGTAACAAATTTCTTCAGTGTACTTAAATCAAAATCATCTTTCTATTAACCCACACCTAATACATAATAATAATAATAATAATAATTATAATAATAATAATAATAATTTATTACCATTATTATTATTATTATGATTGCTTATAATGATTATTGCATTATTAATATTGTGTTTATTCAAATAAGATTATGTCAAAAATCAATTTTTGGGACCAATGTATACATGGTATACATGATGTATGACTTGCTGGCAAGAAGGGCCTAAGGAGCAGCAGACATGTTCTTAACATGTTTTTATTTAAAAAAAATAAAAATCTTAGTATCTTTAAAGAAAATTTAAGATTTTCTCTATCCATGAGAGATATGATAGGTGATGTATCTATGTTATGTCTCTGAGTATTATTAAGAGGGATGATCAGCACAGAGGCAGGACCAGGAGCTGTGACTCAACCCCTGTAGTCTCATACAGGTGAGTGCAGGGACCAGGATCTGCGACTCAACCTCTATAGCCTCATATAGGTAAGTACAGGGGCCAGGAGCTGTGATTCGACTCCTGTAGCCTCATATAGATGAGTACAGGGGCCAGGAGCTGTGACTCAACCCCTGTAGTCTCATACAGGTGAGTGCAGGGACCAGGATCTGCGACTAAACCCCTATAGCCTCATATAGGTAAGTACAGGGGCCAGGAGCTGTGACTCAACCCCTGTAGCCTCATATAGATGAGTACAGGGGCCAGGAGCTGTGACTCAACCCCTGTAACCTCATATAGGTGAGTACAGGGACCAGAAGCTGTGACTCAACTCCTGTAACCTCATATAGGTAAGTACAGGAGCCAGGAGCTGTGCCTCGACCCCTGTAGCCTCATACAGGTGAGTATATGGGGTGTCTGGTGATGGGATCTTGATGTGAGGAACTAGAGCTGAACTCATCTTCCTTGGATCAAATTTATGTTCAATAATTAGCCTTAAATCCCATATAATTATGTTAATTAATACCCAGACCCCATAATTTACACCTGTAATTAATCGTAGTTACATAAATAAAGTACAATGTGTAGTAGATAGACTTTAACCCCCATTAACCAACCAACCTTAAAGACCCTGGTGTAGTAGGTAGACTTTAAACCCCATTAACCAACCAACCAGTCTTAATGACCCTGGTGTAGTAGATAGACTTTAAACCCCATTAACCAACCAACCAGTCTTAATGACCCTCGTGTAGTAGATAGACTTTAAACCCCATTAACCAACCAACCTTAAAGACCCTGGTGTAGTAGATAGACTTTAAACCCCATTAACCAACCAACCAGTCTTAATGACCCTCGTGTAGTAGATAGACTTTAAACCCCATTAACCAACCAACCTTAATGACCCTCGTGTAGTAGATAGATTTTAAACCCCATTAACCAACCACCAGTTTTAATGACCTCGTGTAGTAGATAGACTTTTTAACCCCATTAACCAACCAACCAGTTTTAATGACCCTCGTGTAGTAGATAGACTTTAAACCCCATTAACCAACAACCAGTCTTAATGACCCTCGTGTAGTAGATAAGACCATTTAAACCCCATTAACAATCACCAGTCTTAATGACCCTCGTGTAGTAGATAGACTTTAAACCCCATTAACCAACCAACCAGTCTTAATGACCCTCGTGTAGTAGATAGATTTTAAACCCCATTAACCAACCAACCAGTTTTAATGACCCTCGTGTAGTAGATAGACTTTAAACCCCATTAACTAACCAACCAGTTTTAATGACCCTCGTGTAGTAGATAGACTTTAAACCCCATTAACTAACCAACCAGTCTCAATAACCAATAATCATAGCCAGACCAGGCCTATAAAAATTTGCAGAATACAGACATACAGCCTCTCCTCACTTAAGACGGAGTTCCATTCCTGAGACTTCATAAGATAAGATAAGATTTCGTTTGGATTTTTAACCCCGGAGGGTTAGCCACCCAGGATAACCCAAGAAAGTCAGTGCGTCATCGAGGACTGTCTAACTTATTTCCACTGGGGTCCTTAATCTTGTCCCCCAGGATGCGACCCACACCAGTCGACTAACACCCAGGTACCTATTTGCTGCTAGGTGAACAGGACAACAGGTGTAAGGAAACGTGTCGAAATGTTTCCACCCGCCGGGAATCGAACCCGGGCCCTCCGTGTGTGAAGCGGGAGCTTTAGCCACCAGGCCACCGGGCCTGGAGCATATTATGAGAAGCATATTATAATGGTAGTGAGTGTGTGTCAACCATCATTGATATTGCTTTAATGACACATTTGTACCATTTATAACATTTCTGGTATATTTTTAAATGTTTATACAGTAGTGTACTGTATATTGTAATAAACAGAATAGAGGAAATCAGCTCTAATATACATTATTTAGGTATATTTACTGGTCAGAGAGCCCGTCGTAAGTCCGAGTCATCGGTGAGGAGACGTTGTACTGTATTTTCAATTATCTTACAATAGAAATAGAAATTAAAAGGGCCAAAAAATATATAAATTCATGAGAATTTTTATTATTTTGAGTTGTCGTATAAAAAATAAGCCTGTCAAATATTCCCAGCCCCTGGGACACAGGTATGAGTTTTAATTCGATAAAACAGACCTTCCTATTTAATGGACTTTCAATATAATAGACTGTATCCTTAAGGGGGTGAAAATTTTAAAAACTATTGTTAGTTAGGTTAATATAGTGATTGTGCAGTGTATACCCATGGTGTGGGTGGTAGCTTGAAGATTAGAGGCATATAAGTGGTCCAAGGACTGTACCTCAACATTACAGAGGTACATAATTTGTTAGGGTTTGTACCTCAACATTACAGAGGTATATAACAGGTTCACAGACTGTACTTCAATATTATAGAGGCACATAATGGGGTCCAGGGACTGTACCTCAAAAAGTTACAATGGTAATGAACTATTTACCATATATCTAGTTACAATGACACCAAGTTATAAATCCAGTCATGAATTACTATACAAAAATAATATGGTGTGTGTACGTGTATAACAAATGGCCGGCAGGTAGTCGGGGATTGAACCCATGTTATTTTAGGCTGCCTTGTGGGAAACGAGTCAAAACTCACAATGATCTAGCTACTAGGCCATCAATCCTACAAACATCACATACCTAGTAGCACTAGCACTAGCTACTAGGTACAATATGGCACTAGACGCACATGTGGCCTTGTACCCAACATGTTATCTATAATTTTACCAAAATTAATACAGGAATATTGTGGTCAATGGTATTAAAATCCTTACCTGGAGTATACCTAGAGAGTTCCAGAGGTCAATGCCCCTGTGGTCCATCATATAAATCTATCATATAAATCTAATGCTAAAATCTTAAAAATTACGAACAAATGGGAATTGTAATGTCTCTGACTTCCTGTAAATGTTGTACATGTATTTACAGAAATAGAGATTATTATTACAGTATTATAATGTGTGGTGGTAAGATTGCTAAGAATTTCCAGCTCTGGGCCCTTGCCCTTCATCTGACCCTCAGAGTTACTACAGGGACAAATGCATATCGTATTTATCTCGTAAAATCAAAAAAAGATTTATAAACAATAATAAGAATGTGATCAATGGTTTTTAAGGCACATAGATGTATACCATGAATATTAATACATTATGTATATTTAACTGTATGTATACTACAAATACTAGTGCATTATGTATATTTAAGTATATGTATACCAGATCTACTAGCAAACTAATGTAGCTTAATCTTGAGAGCCCTTACTACCAGAGGGCCCCTAATCCCAGAGGGGCCCCAGAAGTGACTTTGGTCCACATTACTTAAAATTTTTTTGGTCTACTGTACAAGAAGGGATTTTAAAATATAATAATAATAATGCGGCGGAACTTCTACTTACGAGCTTATTCCGTTCCATGACCTTGCTCACATCTGGATTTGCTTGTTTGTAGTCAATTTTCCTCATTTAAATTAACTGAAATGGAATTAATCCGTTCCAGTGGAATTCCAGGCACGAAAAAATACTTTAATATTTCCCTAACATCAACTCTATGGCTTATTTATCTATCACAATTCATCTAATATTACATAATAAACAATATTAACCACACAGAAACATGATATACACACTAGAATGAATGAAATATGCCATTACATACATGTATAGTGGTAGTGGAGGCAGCGGGAGCCATTGTAATTGTTGGGGGTGTATAGGGCCACCACAGCAACCATTCCTGTAGTGGAGGCAGCGGGAGCCATTATAATTGTTGGGGGTGTATAGGGCCACCACAGCAACCATTCCTGTAGTGGAGGCAGCGGGAGCCATTATAATTGTTGGGGGTGTATAGGGCCACCACAGCAACCATTCCTGTAGTGGAGGCAGCAGGAGCCATTGTAATTGTTGGGCGTGTATAGGGCCACCACAGCAACCATTCCTGTAGTGGAGGCAGCGGGAGCCATTATAATTGTTGGGGGTGTATAGGGCCACCACAGCAACCATTCCTGTAGTGGAGGCAGCAGGAGCCATTGTAATTGTTGGGGTGTATAGGCCACCACAGCAACCATTCCTGTATGGAGGCAGCGGGAGCCATTATAATTGTTGGGGGTGTATAGGGCCACCACAGCAACCATTCCTGTAGTGGAGGCAGTGGGAGCCATTGTAATTGTTGGGGGTGTATAGGGCCACCACAGCAACCATTCCTGTAGTGGAGGCAGCGGGAGCCATTGTAATTGTTGGGGGTGTATAGGGCCACCACAGCAACCATTCCTGTAGTGGAGGCAGCGGGAGCCATTGTAATTGTTGGGGGTGTATAGGGCCACCACAGCAACCATTCCTGCTCCTGACTACATACCTTCCCATGCTTTCATAATAACAGACAATGGAGTGTTGGTAAGGCACTCAGCATTAGATTACATAGTTTCACAAGGAAAACAATAATAATAATTTACTTTCGAGAAGAATTGTTGGTGGTTGATGGTGGAGAAGAGATGCTGGGCACAGCTGCGTATGCTGTCATGAGTTCATTTCGTTTTGTCCTTTTTCAATCGCTTAATTGCTACACTCTTAATGCTACTCTTAATGGTACACTCCTAATGGTACACTCTTAATGGTACACTCCTAATGGTACACGCCTAATGCTACACTTCATCACTTATGTCACTTCACTATTCCCTAATTTTTGGCTCTTTTTTCTTCCCAGCACTGTCCTTTGCACTTACTTTCTTAGGACCCATGGTTAGAAACAAGAAATTCTGCAAAACAGCTGCACGAAACATAAGCAAATCACGAGAATTATCTCCACAGTGAGTTGAAACACACGCGGACTGAGTATTGTTTCGATACACAATACTGCCATCTGGTGGTGGCACTCTCAAACTCATTTACAATATTATTATAACTTTAGTATTATTTATTAGTAGTACGTACGTATTATAATAATTTATATTATTATACTACGTATGTTATTATATAATTCTTTTATTATATGTATTATTATTTATTAGTACCTATGCATTCTTATATTACTCTTGCTTACCATTTGGAAGTTTTATTCACACAAAAAATAGAAGATTTACTGTTATGCAGACTACTGCATTATTGTAATAATTGTATAAATAATGTCAACCCATTCATGACTGCGTATTGGAATGGACAGTTGGGCAGGTATTGGACGGTGACATCATTTGTTTATTCTAGAACATCGGCAAAAATAGAACATTTCTGCTACTTTGACCTCAATTTCAAGATACTTTTCTTCATGAAACCAATCAAAATCATATCTATTTCTGTAATATGTCATCCATAATACAACCATAAAAACCATACAAAAGCATACTGCTAAGAGGCAGGTAACGGC
This sequence comes from Cherax quadricarinatus, assembly GCF_026875155.1. Classification (NCBI taxonomy): domain Eukaryota; kingdom Metazoa; phylum Arthropoda; class Malacostraca; order Decapoda; family Parastacidae; genus Cherax; species Cherax quadricarinatus. Next base: position 17,376,210 of record NC_069494.1, read on the forward strand.
TGAGAAGTGAACTCCGTTATTTATGGCTCAATTTGTCAATTTTGGTGAACGTTAAGAAGCATCTTTCCATCATACATTGCCCAAGTTTCAATAAGATACTCCAACAAACAAATGAGATCCAATTCCCTAGATCAAGAGCAAGAGTCCCTCACCAGCGTCAAGGAACCTCCCTTGAGGCCCGCTCGCATCTGGAAATTTCGCTCGCACCTGGAAGCAAAAAATCACCGATCAACTGCTCGTATCTTCAGAAACTCACACGTGGGTGCACTCGTAAGTAGAGGTTCACTATATAGCATAATTCAATATGAAGTAATAGGTAAAATTATAATTAAAAGGTTAGTGGAATATCATGAAGACCCATAACAGTTCAAGCTTCAGGGACCCCATAACAGTTCAAGCTTCAGGAACCCATAACAGTTCAAGCTTCAGGGACCCCATAACAGTTTAAGTATCAGGGACCCATAACAGTTCAAGCTTCAGGGACCCCATAACAGTTTAAGTATCAGGGACCCATAACAGTTCAAGCTTCAGGGACCCCATAACAGTTCAAGCTTCAGGAACCCATAACAGTTCAAGCTTCAGGGACCCCATAACAGTTTAAGTATCAGGGACCCATAACAGTTCAAGTTTCAGGGACCCCATAACAGTTCAAGCTTCAGGAACCCATAACAGTTCAAGTATCAGGGACCCATAACAGTTCAAGCTTCAGGGACCCATAACAGTTCAAGCTTCAGGGACCCCATAACAGTTCAAGCTTCAGGGACCCATAACAGTCCAAGCTTCAGGGACCCATAACAGTTAAAGCTTCAGGGACCCCATAACAGTTCAAGCTTCAGGGACCCATAACAGTTCAAGCTTCAGGGACCCCATAACAGTTCAAGCTTCAGGGACCCATAACAGTCCAAGCTTCAGGGATCCAAATGTGTAGGTCCACCAGTGAATACATATTTTACAGCATAAGAGGCAACTAAAATGCCGGCAGCAAGGGCTTGTAACCCCTTCTCCTGTATAAACTGATAAATTTATTAAGAAACTTTTATTTTAATTTTTAGGTCATCCGGCCTTGGTGGAATATGGCCGGTTAACTGAAAAAAAAATTTTGAGTCAAGTCTAGCACTTAAGTTTGACAAGTTGCATGGCTGTCTGGGCATCGCCACGACACTTAAAACCCAAGACAGTAGTTGTAGTGCATTTCAGGTACTTGCTTTTTAAACTTGCCAGCGAGATACGATTAGGGAAGCCATTCTCATGTGGGTACAGGGCAACCGTGTCCACAATGTTGTCATGTATCACTCTCAACCTGAGTAAGTGGAAGCCCAGGTCATGACCAATTAGAATCGTGTCACTCCCAATCAGTTTGAGCAATTTTTTGTGGACTTTTTTGCGAGATGACCTTCCATCGTATCCAAAACGTCGCAACAAGGAGGCCTTTCCAACGCTTAGTCTTCTCTTAATTTCTTTTAGTATCGATGGAGCTCTCCGAGATAATTTCTTCTGCAGACCTAAGTATTCCTCCATTATGATTTCCGAATGCTCCGTATTGTAGTCAATGATTGTGGATTTAGGCTTGACTTTAGTCTCATACACCACCTGACAGTCAGAGTTAACCATAGATATGGCTGCAACTTCCAATCCAGTTGTGGTATAAACCATATCACAGCTCAGAGCATATATGGATTTTTCACTGATGCTTTCCTTAAGATTTGTGTTGATAAATCCAGTAAGAGTATCAGTTTCAATTTCGTCGGAGACGTGATACAAGTGAGTAGAACAGTGAGGGTATTTAGTCATGTCTAATGGTCTGTTGCAGACATGACATGAAGAGTCACCCATGCAAGATGAGCTTTTGCAACAGTGATGGTTGCAGATCACTTCAGTGTTATCCGCACCCCCACAGCACACATAACCCTCACTATCCACCAGGTAATTAGCACCGCACCGCACACAGATGCGTTGACCTGACCTGCAGGTGAAACGATTGCAACTCTGGTCGATGTTATAGAGAAGAACATGTCCTGGCTGCCAGTGTGCACGAGGACAACAGAACTGCTGCAAGTCGGCCTCCGATAATTTAATATCTTGCAAATTTGTATACAAGTCCTTAGAGGCCAGCGCTGCCATAATGCCTTATTCTCCTCTGCAATTTCACCCTGTTGGAAGAATGTAAATAAGTAACGTAAGTACGTACACAAATAAGTATGTAAATAATATGGAAAATTTTATAGGGGGTTACCTGTATGTACCTCAACGTTATATGCATACAAGTAATCTCATTGGGAAACAACAGCCATATTGTTTACCGTAGTCACCCCGTGTAGACATGTGAGAAAATTTAACACCCCTGGTCCCTGCAGGTGGTCCCTTCGACCTCACAATCTTATCCATATCTATCCGAGACCAGTATAAATTGGATAGCACCCACAAGTACGGCACTACTAAATAATTGTGGACTGTATAGATTATATTAGTTTAACTGAATGAAGGGGGGGGGGATTAGGATACACATGGATACATCCATCAAGGAAAAACATTTGTTAATAATCCCACCATTTACCAGATGTTCTCTGGTGGTCACTTGATGTAGCTTGATCACCCATAACCTATCCAATTACAACATACCTAACTGGCCAGTATCAGTCTGCTATAACTAGAAGGGTTACTTAACTGTGGGTGATTGATGCTCCTTATTTCCTCAATTCACTATCTCATTTCGATGTCCTGTTACACCAACACGGAATAACCAGCAGGACGAGGTATCCGTTGGTTTGTCCCGGTTTAGAAGTCGGGACCCCATAAAAACTTCACTATCCTCGGGACAGGAACCACGAGGACTCCACGTGTTCATTCGGAGCAAGGCAACTTATTTCACTTCACACATTCTCTTAACTTAGTGTTATTATCAGCGATTACATTACAATCCACACAACGATTTTATGTCTCATAATTATTATACACATTAGAGGTCACTCCATTAAGATCTGAGACTGATGAGTGATGGTTAAATCACGGGTACTTTCCCCTGGACACACTCCATGGCGTCGGTGGTCCTACCATTATTCACTAATTTTACCACTTTATTACGGTGGTCCCGTCAATCACGTTCCCTCACTCCTCACCAGGAACAGCTACGACACTTCCTATTATGAAGTGAGGCCTATATTAATCCTTAGTCTGCCGTGAACGCCAATTTCCTGGTCCCATGCTTTCCCAGCCTCTTAACTCAATTCAAAACACTCCCGCTCCCTGATGCCCCGTCTCCCTGATGCCCCGTCTCCCTGATGCCCGTCTCCCTGATGCCCCATCTCCCTGATGCCCCATCTCCCTGATGCCCCGTCTCCCTGATGCCCCGTCTCCCTGATGCCCCATCTCCCTGATGCCCCGTCTCCCTGATGACCCGTCTCGACCTCTCCCCAGCCCATCAGCACAGGCGCAGAGCTTCCCTGTTGGTTCTAGTCCATTTTCAAATACATTTCCTGACCCACATCAACACATTAAACACCCATTAGGCACTAGAGCTTCGGAAATTAAATACTTTCCACAAATAAGTAAGTTTACTCAGGTTAACATAGACTTAAGTAAATAATCCACCAGAATAACACAAAATAGTTAGTGCGACTTAGTACCATTGTGGTCCTTAAGTTCCACTTTATATAGGGAAATAACACAATTTTTTACCTTAAGATATTAATGTTAAACTTGGTAATACTTAGTTAAACTTTTGTGAAGATCTGAGCTGACCTGAAGTGATTATAAACTGGCCTGGTGGTGGCCCGGTGGCCTGGTGGCTAAAGCTCCCGCTTCACACACGGAGGGCCCGGGTTCGATTCCCGGCGGGTGGAAACATTTCGACACGTTTCCTTACACCTATTGTCCTGTTCACCTAGCAGCAAATAGGTACCTGGGTGTTAGTCGACTGGTGTGGGTCGCATCCTGGGGGACAAGATTAAGGACCACAATGGAAATAAGTTAGACAGTCCTCGATGACGCACTGACTTTCTTGGGTTATCCTGGGTGGCTAACCCTCCGGGGTTAAAAATCCGAACGAAATCTTATCTTATCTTATCTTATAGCAGACCACTTAATATAGCAGACAATATAGCAGACAACTTAATATAGCAGACAACTTAATATAGCAGACCACTTAATATAGCAGACCACTTAATATAGCAGACCACTTAATATAGCAGACCACTTAATATAGCAGACCACTTAATACAGCAGACCACTTAATATAGCAGACCAAATTAATATAGCAGACCACTTAATATAACAGACCACTTAATATAGCAGACCACTTAATATAGACCACTTAATATAGCAGACCACTTAATATAGCAGACCACTTAATATAGCAGACCACTTAATATAGCAGACCACTTAATATAGCAGACCACTTAATATAGCAGACCACTTAATATAGCAGACCACTTAATATAGACCACTTAATATAGCAGACCACTTAATATAGCAGACCACTTAATATAGCAGACCACTTAATACAGCAGACCACTTAATATAGCAGACCACTTAATATAGCAGACCACTTAATATAGCAGACCACTTAATATAGACCACTTAATATAGCAGACCACTTAATATAGCAGACCACTTAATATAGCAGACCACTTAATATAGCAGACCACTTAATATAGCAGACCACTTAATATAGCAGACCACTTAATATAGCAGACCACTTAATATAGACCACTTAATATAGCAGACCACTTAATATAGCAGACCACTTAATATAGCAGACCACTTAATATAGCAGACCACTTAATACAGCAGACCACTTAATATAGCAGACCACTTAATATAGCAGACCACTTAATATAGACCACTTAATATAGCAGACCACTTAATATAGCAGACCACTTAATATAGCAGACCACTTAATATAGCAGACCACTTAATATAACAGACCACTTAATATAGCAGACCACTTAATACAGCAGACCACTTAATATAGCAGACCACTTAATATAGCAGACCACTTAATATAGCAGACCACTTAATATAGCAGAACACTTAATACAGCAGACCACTTAATATAGGAGACCACTTAACCCTTCATCGCGCAAGGGGTCCGAAAATTTGAAATTCGAACTGAACTCCCTATGGTGGATAGAGTAACTCAATACAAGGTCACTGATCCCATATAAATTGATTTCTGATGGTTAGTTTTCGAGCAATTGCCAATCTCCGAAGACCGAAAATATTAGGCCGCCCCCGACAAAGTGATTAAAAAATTCTATGTTGCAAACTTGCAATTGTTAATAAAACACACCAAAACAATTTTTTAAATTTAATATACAAACAGACAATATAAAAAACATAAATGGAACTTTTATCAAAACATTTTTTAATTGTTACAAAAATATGAAAAGGAAGCAAATATCAACAATGCCAAATTGCAAAGTGATGCAAGTTTCAATCCCTATATTCCTGAGATTCATTTGGAAGACCAATGATTCTATATTGCTAAATGGCAAGATGGAAGTCTGTGAAACAATTTCTATCAGTCTTTATGCACAGATTTACTTTGCATACACTACAGATGAATGACGATGTTACCGTTTTTTTCGAGGTGCTGCAATACTTGCAAGTAAACGGCCTTTGCCCTGCCATTGGGAAGTGCATTAGACTAAGGTCTTTCCTAACACTGTCATCAGGCATTTCTGTATGTTTTCCCCTCCCAGGTTTCACTATGCCAACACCATTGGAAGTACATGGTGAATTAGTTGGTGAAGGTCTTGGAGTTGTTCTTAGGCTGCTCCCTCTAAGGTTTTGTCCTTTAGACCTTGCAATTTCAGAGATAGAATTCCTGAAATACTTCAGTTGCATACACTTTTGCTTTATTGCTCGAGAATCACGGCAATAAAGCACCCATGCATTCACAACAGCAAGATCAATAATATAGGCAAATAGCCGCATGTACCAACGTTTTGATTTCATTGGTGTTTTGTAGAGATGCACCAACATGTTGCTTTTGTCAATACCTCCCATGTTTGCATTATAGTTCTTGATGACTGCAGGGCACGATATTTTCTCTTTCCTCTTTGTACCCTTGTTATATCTCTCAACAAGACTCATGGGCTCGACCCCAATATCAGTTGTCACTAAAGTCACAACTTTGGTGTCCTTCCATCGTACAACAAGGACACCATCATTGTTGTTGAAGCAAAAATTGCCCCTGACCACACTGTTTTTTTCCATTTGTTTGATAGGCACCAGATGTGGCTTACCACATCTATTGTCACGTACTGTTCCAGTGTATCTGCAGTTATACTTATCTCTTAGTAGCTTGACCAAAGGCATACTTGAAAAGAAATTGTCAGCATAGATTGCTGATGTGTTTGTCTTGTTCATAGTTTGTGCAAGTACCAGAACAATCTTTGTACTTATTGGAAGTTTAGATTCTTCCTGTGGCAGCTGTATGGGATGTGTGTCAAAAGTTGTTGTGCCTTGATACATGAGTATATCATGTATGAGTCCATCTTGACTTGCACGACAAAAAAGTTTGAAACCCCACTTATCTGGTTTTGTTTTGATGTACTGCCTTAGGTTTCCAGCAGTTTTACCCTTGAAACCAACCATGACTTCATCAATAGATTGCTTGGGTGTAGCTGGAATTTTCAAGCAAGCATTAGTTAGTTCAGTGTAAAGAGGCCTTACTTTGTAGAATCTGTCATTATCCTTTTTTGTGTTGTCATTGAAATGAATATGACTTCTAAGGTACCTAAACCTCTTAGACGCCATGCTATCTGCAACCTGTGGGCTCCTAAAAGCAGCTTTCCAATAGTCTTCGAGGGATGGTAGTGGAGCAATACCCATGAACAACAAAATACCTATGAACCTCATGATCTCTTCAGAATCTGTTGAAAAAGTACTATTTACGTCTTGTTGCCTTGTATACAAATTTGTTTGATATACTATGTTATCTATCATGGCTGGAGTAACGAACATACGAAAATACTCATATGGAGACCTAATTGCAAGAGGCTTTTCATGTTCATATGCCGGCAAAGGATCATTTTCAATGTCATCTACGGTCCACTGAGATGAAACTTGAAGAGCAATATTCTCATGGATCTCTTCCTCATCCGGGTATTCCTCAATCCTAAAAGTTTTCTTTTTCCTCATTACTTTCTGCTTTTTGGCTGGCCTTTCTTTCCTTTCTTCCTCCTCATCATCACTTGACATCTCTGCATCCTGTGCATGCGGTGGCAAGTATTCATCACCACTATCCAGCAATTCTGGTTCGTCTACCTCTGGTTCCGAGTCACTGTCTTCAGAAACGCAGATATACCTCGACCTGCTGGTCGACTGCTCCCCATAAAACAGCCTCTCATGGAACTGGAAGGACAATAGAAACCTCCTGTATAAATCCAGACCACTACAGAGTTCATATATGCAATTGAAAATTTTTTATAAATATTTATTTGACTAAAATTGGACATTCCCGGAAACTCGCGCAATACCGAAATAATTCGGACTAAAATGCTTGCACTTTTTTCAACTGTATGCTACACTCATATTATGCTTCACACGGACTTTAGGTATATATCAAAATATGCCTAAACTATTCATGTAAGCACTAAACACAACAATCAGTACTTACCGACATTGTAGAATATATAATCCAAGAGTAGATTAGCAAGGGTGGAGGGAAAAATGCGTGTGTGTTCGAAGCCAAGCCGCTAGTGTTTATATTTTGATCTCTCAACCAATGGGAAGGCGGCAGAAGCGAACTGTACTTAGCTGAAGAGACTCAGGGAAGGCTTGTGATTGGTTGGAACTAAAGAACGGGAAGCTGGCCGCGCGGGGCGCGAAGTATGACACGCGCCAAAAACACGTAATCAATACCGAATTTTTTCGGCCAAGATCGACAAAGGGTTATTAATATAGGAGACCACTTAATATAGGAGACCACTTAATATAGGAGACCACTTAATATAGCAGACCACTTAATACAGCAGACCACTTAATATAGGAGACCACTTAATATAGGAGACCACTTAATATAGACCACTTAATATAGCAGACCACTTAATATAGACCACTTAATATAGCAGACCACTTAATATAGACCACTTAATATAGCAGACCACTTAATATAGCAGACCACTTAATATAGCAGACCACTTAATATAGCAGACCACTTAATATAGCAGACCACTTAATATAGCAGACCACTTAATATTATATCATGAGCACAGCAATAATAATAATAATAATAATAATAATAATAATAAATAATAATAATTATTATTATTATAACCCAAAATTAACCCTGGTGGGTTAATAACCCAGGATAACCCAAGATTAACCCAGGATAACCCAAGATAACCCAAGATTAACCCAGGATAATCCAAGATTAACCCAGGATAACCCAAGATTAACCCAGGATAACCCAAGATTAACCCAAGATAACCCAAGATTAACCCAGGATAACCAAAGATTAACCCAGGATAACCCAAGATTAACCCAGGATAACCCAAGATTAACCCAGGATAACCCAGGATAACCCAAGATTAACCCAGGATAACCCAGGATAACCCAAGATTAACCCAGGATAACCCAAGATTAACCCAGGATAACCCAAGATTAACCCAACACATAGGCCTACCACACTGCTCCACCAGGCCTATGGCCTTTAAAAAGCCAGCCTATCGAGTCCCACCTCCCCCAGGATGCAACCTGGGCACTTCTAATGTGAGCCCGACGCACAGGACGTCCAAGGACACTAACGTACACGGCTCAGTAATCACGTACAAGTACACCAACGACGTGTCGACCGTGCAAGGGGGCCAGGAGCTGTGACTCGACCCTGCAACAACACTTAGACAAGCACAGTGACTTTTATCAGGTCAAAAATGACATTATACTACATTATACCAGATTATACTACATTATACACGATTATACTACATTATACACGATTATACTACATTATACCAGATTATACTACATTATACACGATTATACTACATTATACACGATTATACTACATTATACCAGATTATACTACATTATACACGATTATACTACATTATACACGATTATACTACATTATACACGATTATACTACATTATACACGATTATACTACATTATACACGATTATACTACATTATACACGATTATACTACATTATACACGATTATACTACATTATACACGATTATACTACATTATACCAGATTATACTACATTATACCAGATTATACTACATTATACACGATTATACTACATTATAATGTGGTATAATGTATAATTATACTACATTATACACGATTATACTACATTATAATGTGGTATAATGTATAATTATACTACATTATACACGATTATACTACATTATAATGTGGTATAATGTATAATTATACTACATTATACACGATTATACTACATTATAATGTGGTATAATGTATAATTATACTACATTATACAGGATTATACTACATTATACATGATTATACTACATTATACACGATTATACTACATTATACACGATTATACTACATTATACACGATTATACTACATTATACCAGATTATACTACATTATACACGATTATACTACATTATAATGTGGTATAATGTATAATTATACTACATTATACACGATTATACTACATTATACATGATTATACTACATTATAAAACGATTATACTACATTATACATGATTATACTACATTATACACGATTATACTAAAATTATACACGATTATACTACATTATACACGATTATACTACATTATAACCAGATTATACTACATTATACAAGATTATACTACATTATAATGTGGTATAATGTATAATTATACTACATTATACACGATTATACTACATTATACACGATTATACTACATTATACCAGATTATACTACATTATACACGATTATACTACATTATACACGATTATACTACATTATACACGATTATACTACATTATACCAGATTATACTACATTATACACGATTATACTACATTATACCAGATTATACTACATTATACACGATTATACTACATTATACACGATTATACTACATTATAATGTGGTATAATGTATAATTATACTACATTTACTAGATTATACTACATTATACACGATTATACTACATTATAATGTGGTATAATGTATAATTATACTACATTATACAAGATTATACTACATTATACCAGATTATACTACATTATACAAGATTATACTACATTATAATGTGGTATAATGTATAATTATACTACATTATACACGATTATACTACATTATACACGATTATACTACATACAAGATTATACTACATTATACACGATTATACTACATTATACAAGATTATACTACATTATACAAGATTACACTACATTATAATGTGGTATAATGTATAATTATACTACATTATACACGATTATACTACATTATACACGATTATACTACATTATACAAGATTATACTACATTATACACGATTATACTACATTATACAAGATTATACTACATTATACACGATTATACTACATTATACAAGATTATACTACATTATACACGATTATACTACATTATACAAGATTATACTACATTATAATGTGGTATAATGTATAATTATACTGCATTATACTACATTATACCACATCATGCTACATTATCCATTATACTACATTATAATGTGGTATAATGTATAATTATACTACATTACATCACATTATACTTCATTATACCACATTATGTGGTATGTAAAATTATACATTATACTACATTACATCACATTATACTTCATTATACCACATTATACTGTATTATAATGTGGTATAATGGTATAATTATACTACATTCAGCTAATTACAATGTATTATACTGCATTATACTTCATTGAATCACATTATACCACATTATACAACATTATAATGTGGTATAATGTATAATTACACCACATTATGCTACATTATACTACATCATACATTATAGTACATTATACACCTATTCTGTAGGTCATTATAAGGTATATAACAAGTTATAATGACCTGCTATAATTATCATCCATAGGAAGGTTATAGAGAGTATAATAAAGTGTCATTATAGGTGAATTTACCTTGTATAACAGCAGGATAGACGGTCCAGTGTCCCAGGAGCTAGAGACAGACGGTCCAGTGTCCCAGGAGCTAGAGACAGACGGTCCAGTGTCCCAGGAGCTAGATATAGACGGTCCAGTGTCCCAGGAGCTAGATACAGACGGTCCAGTCTCCCAGGAGCTAGATATAAAACGGCCAGTGTCCCAGGAGCTAATATAACGCCCCAGTGTCCCAGACTAGAATAACGTCCATTCCCAGACTAGAGACAGACGGCCCCAGTGTCCCAGGAGCTAGATATAGACGTCCAGTGTCCCAGAGCTAGAGACAGACGGTCCATGTCCCAAGCAAGACAGACGGCCATGTCCCAGACTAAGATATAACGGCCCGTGTCCCAGGACAGAGAAACAGACGTCCATATCCCAGGAGCTAAAAACAGCGGTCCATGTCCCAGGAGCTAGTTTACAGACGGTCCAGTGTCCAGAGCTAGGACAGACGGTCCAGTGTCCCAGCTAATAAAAACGTCCAAGGTCCCGGGACTAGATATAGACGGTTTCCATGTCTCAGAGCAGAGACAGACGGTCCTGTCCCAGAGCTAAACAGAGGGCCAGTGTCCAGGAGCTAGATATAACGGTCATGCCCAGACTAGAGACAGACGGTCCATACCCCAAAGACAGAGACAGACGGTCCATGTCCCGGGAGCTAGATACAGAGGTCCCAGTGTCCAGAGCTAGGACAGACGGTCCAGTTCCCCAGCTAGATATAGACGTCCAGTTCCCAGAGCTAGAGACAACGGTCCATTCCCAGATTTAATACAGACGTGTCCAGTGTCCCAGACTAGATGATACTGTCAGTTACTGGCTTCCGTAGGAGGGTAACGGACTAAATGGGATAGACAGAATGATTTGTCTACTCCTGGCCACATGTACGTTTTGGGTATTGAACAACAGTTTCATTCCTCCTACGGTCTAGTCCCCACGATCTTATTAATCAGTGGTATGGGACAGCATTGACAGTTATGGTTCCTGTCTAGTACTGTATCAGAGACAGTGTTGACAGTTATGGTTCCTGTCTAGTACTGTATCAGAGACAGTGTTGACAGTTATGGTTCCTGTCTAGTACTGTATCAGAGACAGTGTTGACAGTTATGGTTCCTGTCTAGTACTGTATCAGAGACAGTGTTGACAGGTTATGGTTCCTGTCTAGTACTGTATCAGAGACAGTGTTGACAGTTATGGTTCCTGTCTAATACTGTCTATCAGAGACAGTGTTGATAGGTATGGTTCCTGTCTAATACTATCAGAGACAGTGTTGACAGGTATGGTTCCTGTCTAATACTGTCTATCAGAGACAGTGTTGACAGGTATGGTTCCTGTCTAATACTATCAGAGACAGGTTGACGGGTAATGGTTCCTGTCAAAATACTTCTATCAAGACATGTTGATAGGTATGGTTCCTGTCTAATACTATCAGAGACAGTGTTGACAGGTATGGTTCCTGTCTAATACTGTCTATCAAAGGCAGAGAGTATTGACAGGTATGGTTCCTGTCTAATACTGTCTATCAAAGGCAGAGAGTATTGACAGGTATGGTTCCTGTCTAGTACTGTTTGTTCTACAACACGTTATGCTGTTATATTGTGTTCAAACAACAATGTTAATTGTTATAATGTGTTCTACAACAATTTTAAAAAATACTGTATTATATTTTTTCTACAACACTGTTATACTGTTATATTGTGTTCTACAACACTGTTAAAACTGTTATATGTGTTCTACAAAAATTTAAACTGTTATATTGTGTTCTAACCAACACTTTTTATGCTGTTATATTGTGTTCTACAACACTGTTATGCTGTTATATTGTGTTCTACAACAATGTTATATTGTTATATTTGTGTTCTACAAACAATGTTATACGTTATAATTGTGTTCTACAAACAATTTTATACGTTTATATTGTGTTCTACAACAATTATACTGTTATATTGTGATCACAACAATTTATGCGTTAAAATTTGTTCTAAAAAACACTGTTAAAACTGTTATATTTTTTGTTCTACAACACTGTTATACTGTTATATTGTGTTCTACAACACTGTTATACTGTTATAATTGTGTTCTAAAAACAATGTTATGCTGTTTATTTGTTTCTACCAACCCCTGTTATGCTGTTAAATTGTGTTCACAACAATGTTATGCTGTTATATTGTGTTCTACAACAATGTTATGCTGTTATATTGTGTTCTACAGCAATGTTATACTGTTATATTGTGTTCTACAACACTGTTATATTGTGTTCTATAACAATGTTATACTGTTATATTGTGTTCTACAACACTGTTATATTGTGTTCTATAACAATGTTATACTGTTATATTGTGTTCTACAACACTGTTATACTGTTATATTGTGTTCTACAACAATGTTATGCTGTTATATTGTGTTCTACAACAATGTTATGCTGTTATATTGTGTTCTACAACACTGTTATGCTGTTATATTGTGTTCTACAACAATGTTATACTGTTATATTGTGTTCTACAACACTGTTATACTGTTATATTGTGTTCTACAACACTGTTATGCTGTTATATTGTGTTCTACAACAATGTTATACTGTTATATTGTGTTCTACAACACTGTTATATTGTGTTCTACAACAATGTTATACTGTTATATTGTGTTCTACAACACTGTTATACTGTTATATTGTGTTCTACAACACTGTTATATTGTTTTTCTACAACACTGTTATACTGTTATATTGTGTTCTACAACACTGTTATACTGTTATATTGTGTTCTACAACACTGTTATATTGTGTTCTACAACACTGTTATACTGTTATATTGTGTTCTACAACAATGTTATGCTGTTATATTGTGTTCTACAACACTGTTATACTGTTATATTGTGTTCTACAACACTGTTATATTGTTATATTGTGTTCTACAACACTGTTATGCTGTTATACTGTGTTCTACAACAATGTTATACTGTTATATTGTGTTCTACAACACTGTTATGCTGTTATATTGTGTTCTACAACAATGTTATACTGTTATATTGTGTTCTACAACGCTGTTATACTGTTATATTGTGTTTCTACAACAATGTATACTGTTATATTGTGTTCTACAACACTGTTATATACGTTATATTGGGGTTCTACAACAATGTTATCTTTTTAAAATTGTGTTCTACAACAATTTTTATCTGTTATATTGTGTTCTACAACACTTTTAAAACTGTTATATTGTGTTCTACAACAATGTTATGCTGTTATATCGTGTTCTATAACACTGTTATGCTGTTATATTGTGTTCTACAACAATGTTATGCTGTTATATTGTGTTCTACAACACTGTTATACTGTTATATTGTGTTCTACAACAATGTTATACTGTTATATTGTGTTCTACAACACTGTTATGCTGTTATATTGTGTTCTACAACACTGTTATGCTGTTATATTGTGTTCTACAACAAGTATCTTTTTAAATTGTGTTCTACAACAATTTATCTGTTATATTGTGTTCTACAACAATTTTATAACTGTTATAATTGTGTTCTACAACACTGTTAAAATGTTTTTCTACAACAATGTTTACGTTATATTGTGTTCTACAACACTGTTATATTGTGTTCTACAACAATGTTATGCTGTTATATTGTGTTCTACAACAATGTTATGCTGTTATATTGTGTTCTACAACACTGTTATATTGTTATATTGTGTTCTACAACACTGTTATATTGTGTTCTACAACACTTATACTGTTATATTGTGTTCTACAACACTGTTATATTGTGTTCTACAACACTGTTATATTGTGTTCTATAACACTGTTATATTGTGTTCTACAACACTGTTATACTGTTATATTGTGTTCTACAACACTGTATACTGTTAAAATTGTTTTTTCAACAACACTGTTATGCTGTTATATTGTGTTCTACAACACTGTTATGCTGTTATATTGTGTTCTACAACACTGTTATGCTGTTATATTGTGTTCTACAACAATGTTATGCTGTTATATTGTGTTCTACAACACTGTTATATTGTGTTCTACAAAAATTTTTACTGTTATATTTGTTCTAACAACACTGTTAAAATTGTTCTACAACATGTTATGCTGTTATATTGTGTTCTACAACACTGTTATATTGTGTTCTACAACAATGTTATGCTGTTATATTGTGTTCTACAACACTGTTATATTGTGTTCTACAACAATGTTAAAACTTTTTATATTGTTTCTACAACACTGTTATATTGTGTTCTACAACAATGTTATGCTGTTATATTGTGTTCTACAACACTGTTATATTGTGTTCTACAACAATGTTATGCTGTTATATCGTGTTCTACACACTGTTTACTGTATATTTGTGTTCTACAACACTGTTATATTGTGTTCTAAAAACACTTTTTATACTGTTAAAATTTGTTCTACAACAATGTATGCTTTTTATATTGTGTTCTACAACACTGTTATACGTTATATTGTGTTCTAAAAACCTGTTATACTTTTTAATATTGTGTTCTACAACACTGTTATGCTGTTATATTGTTTTCCCTACAACACTTTTTATACTGTTAAAATGTGTTCTACAACACTGTTATACTGTTATTTGTTCTACAACACTGTTATACTGTTATATTGTGTTCTACAACAATGTTATAACTGTTATATTGTGTTCACAACACTGTTATCAGTTATATTGTGTTCTAAACAAAACAATTTTGTTTAACGTTATTTATTGTGTTCTACAACAATTATACTGTATATTTGTTCTAACAACAATGTTAGCTGTAATATTGTGTTCTACAACAATGTTATACTGTATATTGTGTTCTACAACACTTTTAAATGCTTTTATATTGTGTTCTACAACATGTTAACTTTATATGTTTTTCTACAACAATGTATATTAACTGTTATATTGTGTTCTACAACACTGTTATCTGTTAAAATTGTGTTCTACAAAAATGTTATAACTTTTTATATTGTGTTCTACAACAATTTTTATGCTGTTTATTGTGTTCACAACAATGTTATACTGTTATATTGTTTTCCTACAACAATGTATGCTGTTATATTTTTTTCTACAACACTGTTATACTGTTTCTACAACATTTTATGCTGTTATATGTGTTCTACAACACTGTTTATATTGTGTTCCTACAACAATGTTATCTGTTATATTGTGTTCTACAACACTTTTTATATTGTTGTTCTACAACAATGTTATGCTGTTATATTGTGTTCTACAACACTGTTATATTGTGTTCTACAACAATGTTATGCGTATATCGTGTTCTACAACACGGGTTAAAATATTTTGTGTTCTACAACAATGTTATGCTTTTTATTTTCGTGTTCTACAACACTGTTATACTGTTATATTGTGTTCTACAACACTGTTATATGTGTTTCTACAACACTGTTATACTGTTATATTGTGTTCTACAACAATGTTATGCTGTTATATTGTGTTCTACAACACTGTTATACTGTTATATTGTGTTCTACAACACTGTTATACTGTTATATTGTGTTCTACAACAATGTTATACTGTTATATTGTGTTCTACAACACTGTTATACTTTTTATATGTTTCTACAACACTGTTAAAAACTGTTATATTGTGTTCTACAACAGTTATGCTGTTATATTGTTTCTACAACACTTTTTATACTTTTAAATATTGTGTTCTACAACACTGTTATACCTGTTATATTGTGTTCTACAAAACTGTTAACTGTTATATTGTTTTCTACAACATGTTTTAAACTGTTTTTGGTTCTACAACACTGTTATCTGTTATATTGTGTTCTACAACAATTTTAAAACTGTTATATTGTGTTCTACAACAATGTTATACTGTTATATTTGTTCACAACACGTTATATGCTGTTATATTTGTTCTACAAAAATGTTATACTGTTAATATGTGTTCTACAACACTGTTATGCTGTAAAATTGTGTTCTAAAAACAATGTTATACTGTTAAAATTGTGTTTCTACAACAATGTTATACTGTTATATTGTGTTCTACAACACTGTTATGCTGTTATATTGTGTTCTACAACAATGTTATACTGTTATATTGTGTTCTACAACAATGTTATGCTGTTATATTGTGTTCTACAACAATGTTATACTGTTATATTGTGTTCTACAACAATGTTATGCTGTTATATTGTGTTCTACAACACTGTTATACTGTGTTCTACAACAATGTTATGCTGTTATATCGTGTTCTACAACACTGTTATTGTGTTCTTCAACACAATAATGCTGTTCTTCAGGAGCAAGCGGTTCAGTATCTTAAACAAGCTTGCTGGCGCGCGGTGTGACGTCACTACCAACACAGCATTCCAAAATGGAGGAAAAAATTCGATTAATCAATTTTTTTTCTAAGTTTTTAACTTTAGAAATAATTTCCAAATTAATTTTACTGATAAAAGTGATATTTTTTCTTTAATTTAGCTATTTATATATGGGAATTTGTGGTATAAATTTTATTTCTGGGGATTTAGAATGGCCAATGGCCCAGTCTATGGCCCATGTTAGAGCCTTGGCCCTTGTCAGTGTATTATGGCATTTTTAAGGGCCATATTGGGCCATATGGACCGTTCCTGGCAGCCAGTCACACGGACCGTACGTGTACCGGTCTACTGAGACGGTCCACAGACCACTTTCAGAGCTGTGCACTAGTGCGGTCTGGCTCTACGAGGATCTGCCTGGCTCTGCGAGGAACTATCTGGCTCTACGAGGAACTACTTGGCTCTACGAGGATCAACCTGTCTCTACGACTATCAACCTGGCTCTACGAGGATCTGTCTGGCTTTACTAGGATCTACCTGGCTCTACGAGGATCTACCTGGCTCTACTAGGATCTACCTGGCTCTACTAGGATCTACCTGGCTCTACTAGGATCTATCTGGATCTACGAGGATCTACCTGGCTCTACTAGGATCTATCTGGATCTACGAGGATCTACCTGGCTCTACTAGGATCTACCTGGCTCTACTAGGATCTACCTGGCTCTACGAGGATCTACCTGGCTCTACTAGGATCTATCTGGCTCTACGAGGATCTACCTAGTTTACAAAATACTGCCTGGCTTTACAAAGCTCTACCTGGCTCTAAAGGGCTCTATAAATTATACAAAACTCTGCAAGGCTCTAAAAAGAACTACAAGGCTCTACAAGCTCTACCAAAGATCTACAAGGTTCTACAAGGCTCTACAAAGTTCCACCTGGCTCTACCTGGCTAGCAGGTTAGTGCAGAGCCCATGAGGGTTTACAGTTTATTTAAGCTTTTCCCAACTCGGGGGTCTAATCCAAGGGAAAGGGGGAGCTCTGGGAGGACCCCCCCAACCGGGAGCCCCCCTTGTGGCCCGGGGGTTTTTTGTTACCTTACAACCTGCTTCCTGGTCACCTAGCAGTAAGTGGGTCCCCTGGGTGTTAGTCCCTCTCCGGGAAGTTTTTTAATAGACTGATGCGTGGTCGGAAAAGGGCAGATGCAGTTTAATATGACAAATGCAAATTTCTAAATTTTGGGGACGGGACAATAAACCAGCCATTTTAAAACAAAATAATGTAGATTTTAATTTTACGGATTGCGAAAAAGATTTAGGAGTTTGGTTGCAGTAATTGAAACCAAGACAACAGTGCTAAGTGTTCGCAATAAAGTAATAGATCCTTGGCTTCATATCAAAAAGCAAAAAAATAATAGGAGCCCCCGGGTTTTTTTAAACTCATACTCGTTGGTTAGGATCATTAGTTATGCGCACAGTTTGGTCCCCGTATTACAGAAGGGATATAAATGCCTGGAAAATTACAAAGGAGGAGACAAAGATGATCCCATGTATCAAAACCTTCCCAAAGGGGTAGATGAGGGCCCGAAACGCACTCTCTAGAAAGACGTAAAATTTGGGGGGGATATGATCGGGTTATAAAGGAAGACAGGAAAAAATTAAAGGGGATGTAAATATGTGCTGAAAAATCTACCTAGACAGGACTCGCAGCAAGGGTTTTTTAATTTGGGAAAAATTCAGATTCAGGGGGATATAGGAAAGACGGTTTTGGTAATAGAGTTTGGATGAGGGGAACAAACTCCCAAGTACCGTTTAGGGGCCAGAACGTTGTGTAGCTTAAAAATAGTTGGATAAAACATGAGTAATTGGGTGGGTTTGTGAGTTTTGGGCCTAAAAGCTGTGCAACAGGTCGGTTTCCCGGTTCCCCCCTTAAGTCAATGTGACCTGACCTGACTAGGGTTTGGGGGCATTGGCTTAAGCCGGGAGGGATTGGGAACCCGCCTCGCATGGCCATAGGGCCCTTCCCCGCAGTGTTCCTTCGTTTTTTTGTTTTTATGTTCTTATGGTTGTCACCTTTCACCTCTGTACTGTTCACCACGTATTTGGTACCCGGGGGTGTCCCTTACACCTGCGTCCGCTCACTAGATAAGTGGTACCTGGGTGTTTGTCACCTTACACCCGCTGTTACTGTTCATTTTTTAGCAGTAAGTGTACCTTTGGGTGTTTGTCACCTTACACCTGCTGTCAGGTTACCTGCAGTAATAGGTACCTGGGTTTAGTCCCTTACACCTGCTGCACTGTTCACCCAGCAGTAAATAGGCACCTGGGTGTTAGTTACCTTACACCCCTGTCCTGTTACCTCAGTAAGTAGGTACCTGGGTGTTAGTCACCTTACACCTGCTGTCACTGTCACACTAGCAGTAAGTAGGTACCTGGGTGTTAGTCACCTTACACCTGCTGTCACTGTTCACTCATAGCAGTAAGTAGGTATCCTGGTGTGATAGTCACCTTACACTGCTGTCACTGCTCACCTATGCAGTTAAGTAGGTACCTGGGTGTTAGTTCACTTTACACCGCTGTTACGTTCATCTAGCAGTAAGTAGGTACCTGGGTGTTAGTCACCTTTACACCTGCTGTCAGTGTTCACCTAGCGTAAGTAGTACCTGGGTGTTAGTCACCTTACACCTGCTGTCAGTGTTCACCTAGCAGTTAGTAGGTACCTGGGTGTTAGTTACCTTACACCTGCTGTCACTGTTCACCTAGCAGTAAGTAGGTACCTAAGTGTTTGTCACCTTACACCTGCTGTCAGTGTTCACCTAGCAGTAAGTAGATACCTGGGTGTTAGTTACCTTACACCTGCTGTCATGTTCACCTAGCAGTAGTAGGTACCTGGGGTTAGCCCTTACACCTTGTCATTCCTAGCATAGTAGGTACTGGGTGTTAGTACCTTACCGCGTCATGTTCACCTCAGTAAGTAGTACCTGGTTTAGTACTTAAACCTGCGTCACTGTCACCAGCAGTAATAGTCCTGGTTAGTTACCTACACCTGCTTCATGTTCACTAGCATAATAGGTACTGGGTTAGTACCTTACACCTGGTCCGTTCACCAGCAGTAGTAGGTACCTGGTGAGTACCTTACACTTGCACTTCACCTAGCAGTAATAGGAAACCTGGGTGTTAGTCACTTACCCTGCTTTTCCTGTTCACCTAGCAGTAAGTGGGTACCTGGGTGTTATTTCCCCTTACACCTGCTGTCACTGTTCACCTAGCAGTAAGAAGGTACCTGGGTTTAGTTACCTTACACCTGCTGTCATGTTCACCTAGCCAGTAAGTAGGTACCTGGGTGTTAGTTCCCTTTACACCTGCTGTCACTGTTCACCTAGCAGTAAGTAGTACCTTGGTTGTACCTCACACCTGCTGTCAGTGTTCATCTAGCAGTAAGTAGTACCTGGGTTTTTAGTTACCTTACACCTGCTTCATGTTAAATAGCAGTAAGTAGGTACCTGGGTGTTAGTCACCTTACACCTGTTGTCATTCACCTAGCAGTAAGTGGGTTTACCTGGGTGTTATTTACCTTACACCTGCTGTCACTGTCACCTACAGTAAGTAGTACCTGGGTGTTAGTTACCTTACCCCTGCTGTCACTGTTCACCTAGCAGTAAGTAGATACCTGGGTTTTAGTTCCCTTTACACCTGCTGTCACTGTTCACCTAGCAGTAAGTAGGTACCCTGGGTGTTAGTTCCCTTACACCTGCTGTCACTGTTCACCTAGCAGTAAGTAGTACCTGGTGTTAGTACCTCACACCTGTGTACAAATTAAACCTAGTTGTGGGAAATGCTTCTACATAACCAGGAACTTTCTTTTTAAGTAGTCTGGGTTTGGGCTATGGCTGTAAAAGTTTCCCCGGTAGAATATACATTGTACATGAAAAAGGGGGTGAAAATTTTCGTTTTGTGTTGATTTTACAAAATCAATCTGCCAGTGAGTAAGTTGAGGTTTTTGAGAGTTTCAGACTTTGAGGCGTTGTGGGCCCGTGGTCTTATAGGGGTCAGCGCTGTGTGGGGTGTTGGAAGCGGGTTGAAAAGGGGCGGCGTGTGCTGTTTGCTATGTTTAAGCCATAGGTTAATTTGGATTGTTTGTGTGCACTTTAAGCCCAGCTTTAGGCCTGGGCACTGGTATTTCTGATGGGCCTATGAGGTCTTACGCTTAGGCTGGAATTTGACAGATTTGATTTTAGGAGACCGACTGTTGGGATTTTGGAATTTTTTCGTAGCTCTGCTGAAGGAAATTTTGTTGTGTATGTTGGAGGGGGGGGGGTTCCCGGGGGGTTAAGGGGCCCCCCCGGGGGGTTGCCCAATGACCGGGCCTGGTGGGGGCAGGACCTGATCAACCGGATGTTACTGCTGGGGGCAGGGAAGCCAACGTAGGAATCACAGCTAGGGTCAGGTACTGTGTGTTGTCCAGCTCCCTCTTGAGGAAACCCAGGGGTGTTTGAAGACAACCAGGGGTGTGAAGACAACCAGGGGGTTAAAGACAACCAGGGTGTTGAAGACAACGGGGTTTTTGAAGACAACCAGGGGTGTTGAAGACAACCAGGGGTGTTGAAGAAACCAGGGGGTTGAAGACAACCAGGGGTGTTGAAGACAACCGGGGGTGTTGAAGACAACCGGGGGTGTTGAAAAAAACCGGGGGGGTTTAAACCCAACCAGGGGTGTTGAAAACAACCGGGGTGTTGAAGACAACAGGGGTGTTAAAGACAACCAGGGGGTTTTTAAAGACCCCGGGGTTTTGAACAAAACCCGGGGGTGTTGAAGACAACCAGGGGGTTGAAGAAAACCAGGGTGTTGAACACAACCGGGGGTGTTAAAAGACAACAGGGGTCTTGGGACAACCAGGGGGTTAAGAAAACCCGGGGGTGTTAAGACAACCAGGGGTGTTGAAGGCCCAAACCGGGGGTGTGAAGACAACCAGGGGTTTTTTGAAGAAAAACCGGGGTTAAAGAAAAAGGGGTGTTAAAGAAAACCAGGGGTGTTGAAGAAAACCGGGGGTGTTGAAGACAACCAGGGTTGTTGAAGACAACAGGGGGTTAAAACACAACCGGGGGTGTTAAAGACAACCGGGGTGTTGAAGACAACCAGGGGTGTTAAAAACAAAACCAGGGGTTTTGAAGACAACCAGGGGTTCTTGAGGACAACCAGGGGTTTTAAAGAAACCAGGGGTTTTAAGAAAACCCGGGGGTGTTGAAGACAACCAGGGGTTTTGGACAACCGGGGTGTTGAAGACAACCAGGGTTTTGAGGACAAACCAGGGGTGTTGAAGACAACAGGGGTTTGAGGAAACCGGGGTGTTGACAACCAGGGGTGTTGAAGACAACCAGGGGTTTTGAAGACAACCGGGGGTGTTGAAGCAACCGGGGGTTTTAAAAACAAAACCCCGGGGTTTGAAGACAACCAGGGGTTTTGAGGACAACCAGGGGTGTTAAGAAAACCGGGGGTGTTAAAGACAACCAGGGTTGTTGAAGACAACCAGGGGTGTTGAAGACAACCGGGGGTGTTAAAGACAACCAGGGGTCTTGAGGACAAAGGGGTTTTTTGAAACAACCGGGGTTTTGAGGACAACCAGGGGTGTTGACAACCAGGGGTGTTGAAAAAACCCAGGGGTCTTGAAGAAAAACCAGGGGTGTTGAAGCAACCAGGGGTCTTGAGGAAAACCCGGGGTTTGAAGACAACCAGGGGTGTTGAAGACAACCGGGGTTTTTAAAGAAAAAAGGGGTGTTAAAGAAAACCAGGGGGGTTGAAGAAAAACCAGGGGTTGAAGACAACCAGGGTCTTGAAGACAATAGGGGTCTTGAAGAAAAACCGGGGGATCTTGAAGACAACCAGGGGTCTTAAGAAAACCAGGGGTCTTGAAGACAACCGGGGTCTTGAAGACAACCGGGGGGTCTTGAAGACAAACCAGGGGTTTGAAGACAACCGGGCCTTTGAAGACAACCGGGAGCTTAAGAAACCAGGGGTCTTAAAGCAACCGGGGCTTGAAGCAACCAAGGGTTTTTAAGACAACCAGGGTCTTAAAAGACAACCAAGGGTTCTTGAAACAACCGGGGTCTTGAAGACAGCCGGGGGTCTTGAAGAAAACCCAGGGAGTCTTAAAGACAGCCAGGGGTTTTGGGAGAAAACCCCGGAGTCTTGAAGCAACCAGGGTCTTGGAGAAAACCCAGGGGTTTGAAGAAAACCCAAGGGTCTTAAAGAAACCCGGGATTTTAAAGACAACCGGGGGGGTCTTGAAGACAACCAGGGGCCCCGAAGACACCCGGGGGTTTGCACCCGGGGGGTCTTGAAGACAGCGGGGGTCTTGAAGAAAAAACCAGGGGTCTTGAAGAAAAACCGGGGGTCTTAAAGACAACAGGGTCTTAAGCCGGGGTCTTGAAGCAACCAGGGGTCTTAAAAGACAAAGGAGTTATTGGGAATCCCCCTTTATGTATCGTTAGACAGTTGAAACAGTCTTGGTCCCCTGCACTTATTGTTGTCTCTCAGTGTACTGGTGTCACTGTTTTTTTCTTTTGGGGGAATGTTACATTCCTGCCGAGTTTTGCTGTAAAGACAGTGATTTTCGTGGAAGTTTGGTAAAATTTCCCTCTGGAAATTTTTCAAGTTATATTTCATGTTTCTTTCTCGCCGCTTTTCCGGGAATACAAATCAGGGACTTAACCCTTTTCCCGTAATTTAGGTTTATCATACTTATGGTGTCTTTTGAAATTCTCGTAATTCTCCGGTCGCAATTTCACCTTGAAAAGGGGCGTACAGTGTACAGAAAATATTCCAGCCTAGAGGGAACAAGATATTTGAAGAGAATCAACACGTGTTTGGCGTCCCTAGTTTTGAAAGTTCTCATTATCCATCCTATCATTTTCCTAGCAGATGTGGTAGATACATTGTGATCTTCAAGATCTTACATTATCACTCCCAGGTCCTTCACATTAGTTTCTCGCTCTGTTGTGTGATTGGAATCTTCTGATACTCCGATACAGTTTTAATTTCCTCAGGTTTTCTACAGGGGAGTAATTGAACACCTAAATGTCACATAAGTGCACCTAAGAGCACATAAGTGCACCTAAGAGCACATAAGTGCACCTAAGAGCACATAAGTGCACCTAAGAGCACATAAGTGCACCTAAGTCTCACCATACAAACATCTAGTCATGCAGAAGGGAGAGTTATAAAGGTGGGTTTATCTGGTAATCAAATACCTGTAGACTGGTGTTTTAACCCCGTGGCTGGGTTGGTAGCGCGGTCATCTCGCACACTGAGGTCCATGGTTCGATCTCCGATACTGGTGGATACATAAGAACGTGTTTTCTTAAGACACCTGCTGTCACTGTTCACCTAGTAGTAAGCAGGTACCTGGGTGTTAGGTAACTGGTGTGGGTAGTATCCTGGGTGTTAGGTGACTGGTGTGGGTGGCATCCTGGGTGTTAGATAACTGGTGTGGGTAGCATCCTGGGTGTTAGTGACTGGTGTGGGTGGCCTCCTGGGTGTTAGATAACTGGTGTGGGTAGCATCCTGGGTGTTAGGTGACTGGTGTGGGTGGCATCCTGGGTGTTAGATAACTGGTGTGGGTTGTGTCCTGGGTGTTAGGTGATTGGTGTGGGTGGAATCCTGGGTGTTAGGTGACTGGTGTGGGTGGCATCCTGGGTGTTAGATAACTGGTGTGGGTAGTATCCTGGGTGTTAGGTGACTGGTGTGGGTGGAATCCTGGGTGTTAGGTGACTGGTGTGGGTGGTATCCTGGGTGTTAGGTGACTGGTGTGGGTGGCATCCTGGGTGTTAGATAACTGGTGTGGGTAGTATCCTGGGTGTTAGGTGACTGGTGTGGGTGGAATCCTGGGTGTTAGGTGACTGGTGTGGGTGGCATCCTGGGTGTTAGGTGACTGGTGTGGGTGGCATCCTGGGTGTTAGATAACTGGTGTGGGTAGTATCCTGGGTGTTAGGTGACTGGTGTGGGTGGAATCCTGGGTGTTAGGTGACTGGTGTGGGTGGCATCCTGGGTGTTAGGTGACTGGTATGGGTGGCATCCTGGGTGTTAGATAACTGGTGTGGGTAGAGTCCTGGGTGTTAGGTGACTGGTGTGGGTGGAATCCTGGGTGTTAGGTGACTGGTGTGGGTGGAATCCTGGGTGTTAGGTGACTGGTGTGGGTGGCATCCTGGGTGTTAGGTGACTGGTGTGGGTGGCATCCTGGGTGTTAGGTGACTGGTGTGGGTGGCATCCTGGGTGTTAGATAACTGGTGTGGGTAGTATCCTGGGTGTTAGGTGACTGGTGTGGGTGGAATCCTGGGTGTTAGGTGACTGGTGTGGGTGGCATCCTGGGTGTTAGGTGACTGGTGTGGGTGGCATCCTGGGTGTTAGATAACTGGTGTGGGTGGTCTGGTGTTAGGTGACTGGTGTGGTGGAATCTGGGTAGGTGACTGGTGTGGGTGGAATCCTGGGTGTTAGGTGACTGGTGTGGGTGGCATCCTGGGTGTTAGGTGACTGGTGTGGGTGGCATCCTGGGTGTTAGAGTGGACTGTAGATATGTGGGTGGAATCCTGGGTGTTAGGTGACTGGTGTGGGTGGCATCCTGGGTGTTAGGTGACTGGTGTGGGTGGCATCCTGGGTGTTAGGTGACTGGTGTGGGTGGTATCCCGGGTGTTAGGTGACTGGTGTGGGTGGCATCCTGGGTGTTAGGTGACTGGTGTGGGTGATCCTGGGTGTTAGGTGACTGGTGTGGGTGGCATCCTGGGTGTGTAGGTGACTGGTGTTGGTGTGTGCATCCTGGGGTTAGATGACTGGTGTGGGTGGCATCCTGGGAGGGGACAAAATTAACCTAAGTTGTGGGAAATGCTGTACATAACCAGGAACTTTCTATATAGTATGTCATAGGTGTGAGCTATGGTCTGTATAAGTTGTACCATGTAGGTATAAATATATTTATTATTATTATTATTGATGCTGCTGATGGAGTTATGTCATAGGGATAAAGTGGTCCTTTTCCCTACATCTTCACTGATTACCTCCCAAACCACAGACCCAGTGGGTTTCGAACCCATGGCAAGTACAGCCTAGCTTCACCACCCTTTCTGTGAGTTCGTAGTGATGGTATTATATTTATGAGTCGTGGTAACCTCAGGCTGTGTATATTTATTTATGCATTGTCAATGCATTTTACCTTCATAAATAACATAAAAATCTTAGATTTTTGTATATTTGCGGAACTGTTTCTAATGTATGGTAGAACCCCTGTTTCTAACATATAAGTATGGTAGAACCCCTGTATCCTCGGTTTCGATTATCCACGGTTTAACATGGCATAAAACTAACCCTCAATTTACCATAATACTAACTATAATGCCCAAAATTTGTGATGGTGACAGTTGTTCAAAATCTAAGAGAAGCCTTGAAGTGGTTCCCATCAGTGAATAAAGTGATAATTCTCCACTTATTGTAATTAATTAAACTATCATAGGTATGTATGTAAACGAGAAAATGCTTCATATATAAGGTTCGTTACTATCCCCGGTCGTCCAAGGTAAGTTTTGGAACACATCCCCATGGATACCAGGGAACTAGTATGGTATAGAAAACTGACAAGTTGAAGACACTGTTCCAACATTTGGGTGTTTATTGTGTGAACATGTCACCAGCCAGTGACTTCTGGACACACTGACTCCAGGCTGAGGGACTGATTACCTCAAACTCCTCGTCATCCACTTTTGCATTGGACTGAAGAACCACTGGGTGATGAAATGCTTCCAGAATGAAGATACCCAAATGTTGCACAAGTGTTTTTGATTGTGCTGCAGAGTTTTATTCACAGAATTTTTATTCCTGCAGGTTGGGAAGCAGTGACGGGACAGAATGGCAGATATGATGACCAAGCTCTTGTACCATCGCATGAGGGAAATGGTACTCACAGAGGAAGACTTAAATACTTATGGCTACCCACGGCCTCACTCTCAGCCAGGAAGAGCCGTGATTCACAGAGCAGCGAGTCACTACAACATCATGAACAATTTCAACACGCGTACCTGCCAGCGTTGCAAAACATCTTATAGCATTGATGCTGCAGGGAATCTCATCTCACCTGAGCCTTGCAATTATCACTGGGCTAAGCTGTCAACCGGTACTGTGCCTACCTACTACTGCTGTCGTGGAAAGGTGTCATCCCAGCCATGCTGTACCGCTCCAAGACATGTATCTGATCAAATTGATCCAGATAATTTAATTGGCTTCATTAATACCCAGCAAAGCCATGCTAGGAAGGAATCTATCTTTGCAATGGACTGCGAGATGGTGCACACCTCAGTCGGAATGGATGTTGCAGCCATATCTATGGTGGACTGTAATAGCAAGTCAGTCTATGAGACCTTGATCTTACCTGATGCTCCAGTCATAGACTACAACACCAAACACTCAGGACTAACCGAGAAAGAGTT
>NC_069494.1:17404582-17548358 GCF_026875155.1 Cherax quadricarinatus
ATATATAAGTATATTAGTGTATATAATTACATCACTGCTCGCTATATCAAGGTAACCCTTATATGATGTATATTAGTGTGTATATATACATCACTGCTCTCTATATCAAGGTAACCCTTATATATAATGTATATTAGTGTGTATATATACATCACTGCTCGCTATATCAAGGTAACCCTTATATATAATGTATATTAGTGTATATATATACATCACTGCTCGCTATATCAAGGTAACCCTTATATGATGTATATTAGTGTGTATATATACATCACTGCTCTCTATATCAAGGTAACCCTTATATATAATGTGTATTAGTGTGTATATATACATCACTGCTCGCTATATCAAGGTAACCCTTATATATAATGTATATTAGTGTATATATATACATCACTGCTCGCTATATCAAGGTAACCCTTATATATAATGTATATTAGTGTATATATATACATCACTGCTCTGTATCAAGGTAACCCTTATATATAATAATTTAATATATATATATATATATATATATATAATATATATATATATATATATATATATATATATATATATATATATATATATATCACTGCTCTCTATATCAAGGTAAACGTTATATATAATGTATATTAGTGTATATATACAAGGAATTCGCAAGAGCAGGCGAAATATACACAAACACTGATTCTCTGGCTGAAGGAGACTCGAACCTACGAACCTTGGAACAAGGTACGCAGTGCTATACCAATCTACCCACACTGGACAATACCTTGGTGCCCAGCTTGCGCTACACGTTTGATCCAAGGCAGCCAGCTTTCAGGGAGAAGGTTTACAGGTTTTCATCTCATCCCCTTCATACATCAGCCTTACTAGAGATATTAACAATGCTGGCTGCCTTGGATCAACGTCTAGCCCGGTGGCCTGGTGGTTAAAGTTCCCGCTTCACACACGGAGGGCCCGGGTTCGATTCCCGGCGGGTGGAAACATTTCGACACGTTTCCTTACACCTGTTGTCCTGTTCACCTAGCAGCAAATAGGTACCTTGGTGTTAGTGGACTGGTGTGGGTGGCATCCTGGGGGACAAGATTAAGGACCACAATGGAAATAAGTTAGACAGTCCTCGATGACGCACTGACTTTCTTGGGTTATCCTGGGTGGCTAACCCTCCGGGGTTAAAAATCCAAACGATATCTTATCTTATCTTAACATTATAAAGTAATTGGAACATTATAAAGTAATTGTAGCATTATAAAGTAATTGTAACATTATAACACTGTAACCCGGACCATTGGTATTCACTGTAACTAAATTTATATATTTACACTCACCTAAGACACTATGTTCAAAATTAATCTTAAGATAGGCCTATTATATGCCTAAGATAAGCCTATTATATGCCTAAGATAAGCCTATTATATGCCTAAGATAGACCTATTATATGCCTCAGATAAGCCTTTTATATGCCTAAGATAAGCCTATTATATGCCTAAGATAAGCCTATTATATGCCTAACATAGGCCTATTATATGCCTAACATAGGCCTATTATATGCCTAACATACTTCTGAACCTATTGTCCATTGTTGACAGTAATATTGTCCATTGTTGACAGTAATATTGTCCATTGTTGGCAGTAATATTGTCCATTGTTGGCAGTAATATTGTCCATTGTTGGCAGTAATATTGTCCATTGTTGGCAGTAATATTGTCCATTGTTGACAGTAATATTGTCCATTGTTGGCAGTAATATTGTCCATTGTTGGCAGTAATATTGTCCATTTTTTGCCCAGTAATATTGCCCAATTGTTGACAGAAAATATTGTCCATTGTTGACAGTAATATTGTCCATTGTTGACAGTAATATTGTCCATTGTTGGCAGTAATATTGTCCATTGTTGGCAGTAATATTGTCCATTGTTGACAGTAATATTGTCCATTGTTGACAGTAATATTGTCCATTGTTGACAGTAATATTGTCCATTGTTGACAGTAATATTGTCCATTGTTGACAGTAATATTGTCCATTGTTGGCAGTAATATTGTCCATTGTTGACAGTAATATTGTCCATTGTTGGCAGTAATATTACTGAAACATATTTTACAAATAAACATTTTTGGATATATAAATATATCCTTTGGTTTATATAAATTAGATTCATTTATAATTAATAGAACTACTGTACAAGTATGATCAATTTGTTTAGTGTCAGATGGTCAGTAAACCATTAAACCATACCCCCGGCCGGGACTGAACCCGCGGGTATGGTTTATTTGCAATCGTGTCATTACGATTTCTTGAGTCAAGTAAACCATTAAATTAAGTCTGCCCACAATGCCTAGGCCTAACAGTGCCTCTTTGTACTGCAACTCGTTATTGTAAATATAATCTTAATGTACTACTTGCAGAGAAATAAATAAATTTGAATTTCATTTTGAATTTGACTTATTATTATTATAATCAAGGGGGAAGCGCTAAACCCGGAGGATTATACAGCACCTGGGGGGGGGGATGTGGAAGGCATTCAGACTTACTTCGGGGAACTGGAGCACAGATCCAATTCCCTAAATCAAGAGCCACTCACCAACATCAAGGAACCTTCCTTGAAGGGAATTTGACTTATAAACACGCTGAGAGTCTTCTGTATTGTGGATAGTACAGTGGACCCCCGCTTAACGATCACCTCCAAATGCACCAATTATGAAGTGTATTTTTAATGCTTTTGTACTGAGTTTGGGGGGTCTAAAGGGGACTAACACTTTCAAAATTTTCCCTTAGGGAAAAAATTGGGTCAGTACGGCACCTGAACATACTACGGGGGAATAAAAAAAAGTTCGTTAACCGGGGTCCACTGTATATAAATTGCAGCGCGTACTGCCCTGGGGGTTACACTTCTTTTTATTATAAAAATAAAAATTTATTGTGTAATTATTATAAACAAAACAGAATTCCCGTGTTTTTTACACTGAGGACTTACGTATCATGCTGAATTTAGTACAGGGGAACCTTTTTTTAAAGGGGCCACTGCTTTTATCAGCTGTTTTATATTTGGCCAATTTTTTTTGACGAATTTTTGCTGTTTTGTGGATCGGGGAAAACCAATTAGCAGGTATAGTGTTTCAAGACGACCCATTTGGAAAAGGCCAAGGCATTGTATGGGATCTCGACAGAAACATTCAATTTTTTTAAAAGCACAGAAAAAACAAATTAATCTCAACTCTACGCTTATTTATCTATCAAAATTTTGATCTAATGTGACAAAAAAAACAACATAGAAACAGGTAATCCTAAAGAATAAAAATGTCTTTAAAAATGGCGGGCGGTCGCTGTCACCCCTGAGGAAAGAATTACCCTCTGCCCATGCTTCCCAACTTCCCCTTCGGGTACAAGAGAAAAACAAGTTATGGAGGGCTAACTACATTAGATCATAGTGCAAAAAACCTGAAACAAACGAAATTTTTTCTCGAAAAAAAAAAATCCCAAAGAGGCTTACATCAATAGGAGGAAAAAGGCACTGCCCACGAAAAAGCTTTAAAAAGACAGGCTTACCAAAGCCCCGGAGGGGGCTTTGATACCTAAGTCCTTAAATGGACGGGGTTTCCCCTTCCAAAAAATAATGCTTCCCTCTCTCCAAACCCTTTTTTTTCCAAAGCCAACTAGATCTTCAAAAAAGATGTAAAGGATTAAAATTTTTCATTTTTATTTTATTTTTTTCCATTGTTTTGGTATGTAAACTATAATTAATCTTTGAAAAACATATTTTTTGAACATTTTTGGGCGGGAAGGATTTTTTTTTTTTTTTTTTTGTTTTTCTTTAAACAAGGGGGGCCCTCCCACCGAGGCGGGGTGACCCAAAGAGAAAAAAACCCCAAAAGAAAAAATTTTCATTATTCAACACTTCACACATTTCACGTTTTTGCAGAGGTCCAAGAATACAACTTTTAAAAGAATAGTAAAAAACACTCAACAATCCTCCAAACCCAGTAATTAATTGTATTCACATTAATTTCTTGGGGAAACATTGCTTCTAATTTAGCCGCCCTTTCGGAACAGATTAGGGCCCCAAAAAACGAGGTTCCACTGACTTTACATTATTTTATTATTTTTAATAATAAAGGATAAAGGGAAAAAAAATTTTTTTAATATTTGACGTGCGTTGGAGTGTGAGCAAAGTCATTTAAAAGGGGCTCGGGGAAACCGGCGGGCCCGGGACTTGAGTCCGGAGAGGGGAAGAACATCCTGCACTCTGAAGGAGGGGTTTAATGTTGCAGTTTAAAAACTGAGTGAAAGCACCCTTCGGAAGACAGTATGGATGAATGAGGTGAAATTTTTTTTTTTCGGGCCACCCCGCCTTTGTTGGGCCCCCCTGCCTGGTGGGGCCCCCCGCCTTTGGGGCCCCCCTGCCTTGGGGGCCACCCCGCCTTGGGGGGCCACCCGCCTTTGGGGGGAACGGCCCTGTATAAAAAAAAAAAAAAATATAAGGGCATCGTATATTAAGCTTTATAAAGGCCTAAGCTTCATAAAGTCTTTAGCACATTATAACTATTTAATGTTTTTTTTCCCCAGTGAAGCTGTAGTGCGGGGAATAAGAAAAAATGGTAGTGCAGATGCCCGCAGCAAGAAGATAGACATGGGGAGGCAGATGCTGCAGCAACAAGATAGACATGGCGAGTGCAGAAGCTGCAGCAAGCAAAAACATGGGAGTGCAGAGCTGCAGCAAGCAAGAAACTGGTGAGTGCAGATGCGCAGCAAGCAAGATAACTGGCGAGTGCAATGCTGCGCAACAAGAAGCTGGGGGGAGTGCAAGCTGCCCGCAAACAAGATAGACTGGGATGCAGATGCTGCAGCAAAGCAAGATAGACAGGGATCAGATGCTGCAGCAAGCAAGATAGACATGGGTGATGCGATGCGCAGCAAGCAAGATAGACAGGTATGCAGATGCTGCAGCAAGCAAGATAGACATGGTGAGTGCAGATGCTGCAGCAAGCAAGATAGACATGGTGAGTGCAGATGCTGCAGCAAGCAAGATAGACATGGTGAGTGCAGATGCTGCAGCAAGCAAGATAGACATGGTGAGTGCAGATGCTGCAGCAACGAAGACATGGGGATGCAACGGGGAGCAAGCAAGAAAAGACATGGTGAGTGCAATGCTCAGCAAGCAAGATAGACATGGGAGGAGATGCGCGCAAGCAAGATAGACATGGTGATGCAGATGCTGCACAAGCAAATAGACAGGTGATGCAGATCTGCAGCAGAAGATAGACATGGGAGGCAATGCCCGAGCAGCAAGAAGACTGGTGGGTGGATGCGAGCAAGCAAGATTCATGGTGATGCAGAGCGCAGCAAGCAAAATAGACTGGTGAGCAGATGCTGCAGCAAGCAAAATGACATGGCAAGGCAGATGCTGCAACAAGATAAACCAAGTACGTAAATG
The DNA here is from genome assembly GCF_026875155.1 of Cherax quadricarinatus. Lineage (NCBI taxonomy): Eukaryota > Metazoa > Arthropoda > Malacostraca > Decapoda > Parastacidae > Cherax > Cherax quadricarinatus. Next base: position 17,410,002 of record NC_069494.1, read on the forward strand.
AACATTTTTTTCCAGCGGGGCCCCGGGGCTACAAGTTTTTCCGAGAGTGATCTAAAGCTCTTAACTATCCCGTCCAGAAGGCTCTCAAAAAGGGCAAAGCCCAACCCTGTGGGCCAATTTGCTCAGCAATCTGAGGGTATTGCACCGTCGCTCCTGCACCGGACAAGCGCACCTGCAGGCTCATTCAAAATTTTTATCAAAAATGAGGGGCATCCGGGTGTCCCCAAAACGCATGCTTACCATGTGAAAAGGCGAACCAATGGCTATAACCTTATTTTCCGTGTTGCATTGGACGAGGCAATCAAGGGCCTTGCAAAAACGGCACCCCAAAAATGTTCTCAAGACATAGACCGACAAACTAACGGTTTTATATCACGAAGGAGAGCAAAATTCTGACCCGGGGGTCACCCCTAAAAGCGAGATGGTCTTCACGAGGAATGGTAAGAGGTAGCGGGAATCTCCATGGGGAGAAACCCACTTCAAAAGGTGGTCTTTAAACCTGGGGGGCCAAATGCACCCTTGTAACCCACAACACGACCTCTGGACTTACAACAAACTTTAGAGGCTCAAAACCGGGCTAAAAAAATTCCCAACAAACTAAATGACGGTGGGAAACCGACCATCCAGTTGGGGATGGACTGGAGAAGACCCCCCTAGGGTTGAAAGTTAAACACGAAAAAATCAAGATACATCAATTTCTTCACCCCCCACCCCAAAAGGGGGTGCCTTCCGCAGGGCAGAGACCTGAAGGAAGACTTCCTCCATACAGATGCGGACGGTCCCAGGGATAAAAGTTCCCTGGGGGGTGCTGATGAAAAATGAAGTTTAGTCCGGACAAATGTGGCCCCAACCAATAAACAATGCGACCCGTTTTTTTACAATGGAACCCTTATCTGGGATTTGGGTTTTCCCAGGTTTTACCTGGCCCGAAAATAACCCCTTTAAATTTTTTTAAATTACCCCAAAGTACTGTTGGCATTGTTTAAAACCTAAAGAAGCCCGAAGGCTTCCCATTTCCAAAAAAAGGAAAAAAATTCTCCACTTATTGTGTGTAATTTATTAATTAAATTTTATCATATGTAAATTAAAAACAACTTATACATGGGGGTTCACTACTATTCGTAGTTTCGGGCATCCACGGCAGGTCTTGGAAGGTATCCCCCAGGGATGCCTGGGGAGACTACTGTATGTGGTATCCTGAAGATTGTACCAACTGTGATGGAAATTAAGTTTTTGTTGAGAAGTTATCAGTTATATATTCACCATATTCATCACCGAAACAAGTAGATTTATTACATAATATTTTCGGCAGTGATGCGTACTTTGAGCTGCATCGATCATTTATTATTTTTACTCTTGCATGGTTTTTAGGCCTAGCACTACTGTGCACTTAATAAATGATAGTGTAAAAATGTCTTTAGGCTTTTATATGCACTGGTAAGTGAAAATACGTACCGTGATTTGCTTTACGGCATCGGTCTGTAAAAATAAAAGCCTTTAACTAATGCATCATTTTTAAGAAGAAAAATAATTAAAATTAATATATACCATATTTTACGGCAACAAGATGCTCTGGCGTTGACGACGACCCAGAATTCTGACTGACTTACTTTTGAAAAAAATAGATAAATGGTATTAATGCCTCCAAGACACTGGGTAAATTTTCGAGACCTATTTCGGAAAAAAATAGCATCTTCAACGCCGTAAAATACAGTAACTCTAGACGCATCAAACTTTCTTTCCCTCACTTAAGAAAAAGTTGAATTATACCAACTTTTGACATGTCAATTTTTTTTTTAAATTTTGCACCAAACTAACCTCTGGTGGCTCTGGTGGCCTGGTGGTTAACGCTCTGGCTTCACACGGTGAGGGCCTGGGTTCGATTCCCAGCCAGAGTAGAAACATTGGACGTGTTTCTTTCCACCTGTTGTCTATGTTCCCCATCAGTAAAATGGGTACCTGGGTGTTAGTCGACTGGTGTGGGTCGCATCCTGGGACACTGACCTAAGGAGGCCTGGTCACAGACCGGGCCGCGGGGGCGTTGACCCCCGGAACTCTCTCCAGGTAAACTCCAGGTAAACCTAGCAAGATAACCTATAAACAAAAATATAAACTTTATTTGAAATAAAACACATTACTTTTCCTAACTTATAAATTTCTTTAAGCTTTTGAAATGTAGTATCGGCAAGACAGTGATGGTGTGAGTGATGATGAAAGTGTTTCTTCTTTTTCGGGTCACTCAGTCTTGGTGGGAAACAGCCAAAGTCTTAACAAAAAAATATAAAAATACTTTTCCTAACTTTTATGAGAATTATACACAAATAACCCGCACATAAAAGAGAAGCTTACGGCGACGTTTCGGTCCGACTTGGACCATTTACAAAGTCACTTTGTAAATGGTCCAAGTCGGACCGAAACGTCGTCGTAAGCTTCTCTCTTTTATGTGCGGGTTATTTGTGTATCGTTCCAGTCACGGTATTGTGCCTTTTTTGTTATTTATATGAGAATTTCTCTAAAAATTATTCAACTTTTTTTCCTGTGAGGGACAGTTTTTGTGTCTTTTATCGGAAATTAATTTTTCTGTCTCATTATTGCTTTAAAATGCTTTACAAAGTATTGACTTTATTTTGAGCCTAATACAGTGGACCCCCGCATAACGATCACCTCCGAATGCGACCAATTATGTAAGTGTATTTATGTATGTTTGGGGGTCTGAAATGGACTAATCTACTTCACAATATTCCTTATGGGAACAAATTCGGTCAGTACTGGCACCTGAACATACTTCTGGAGTGAAAAAATATCGTTAACCGGGGGTCCACTGTACTTTATTATATATAAACTCCATTACTTATATACTGCAAGAAACATATAAATTTATATTTACAATCACCTTAGAGATTATATCCATAAAATCACTCAATTACTGCTTTATTAATCTTAAGTTAGTCTTAAGTTTGCCCAAAATGCTCTGAATATTAAGGGTTTTCTGCATGTACACCTAAATTTAAGTCACCTCTGTATATTGTATCATGGTGCAATAAATGTAAGTCACCTCTGTATATTGTACCATGGTGCAATAAATGTAAGTCACCTCTGTATATTGTACCATGGTGCAATAAATGTAAGTCACCTCTGTATATTGTACCATGGTGCAATAAATGTAAGTCACCTCTGTATATTGTACCATGGTGCAATAAATGTAAGTCACCTCTGTATATTGTATCATGGTGCAATAAAGTACAATGGTACCCCGAGTGTTGTACAGCTCCCATCTTGAACAATTATGTAAGTGTATTATTGTAAGTATATTATTGTAAGTGCTTATGTAAGTGTATTTTTGGGGTCTGAAACGGATTAACCTAATTTACATTATTCCTTATGGGAACAAATTCGTTTGGTAACGGCACTAACAGCCTTCTGGAACAAATTACAATATGTACGAAACTCAGGGTATCACTGTATCTTATTTTAAATTATTTGTATTATAGGAGGCTTCCTTGATGGGTTTAGTGGATAATTTTGCAAGAAGACTCTCTTATGGGACTGTTGTGGTCCCTAAGGCACCAGAAAAAAGTATACTGGTTTTATCCATAATTTTTTAAGTGGTGGAGAGGTAAGCCAGTGGAAGGCCTCGGTCAGATGACCTAAAGCTCCACCTGTGGGTTATTTTATGACTTAAGACCCGTGTCAAGAAACTTGTCTTGTGTCCTGACAAATCTTACCTAACACTAACAGCTGTTACCAACTGTCACAGTGTCATAATATATATTTTATTGACTTATAAGAACATAAGAAAGGAGGAACACTGCAGGAGGCCTGCTGGCCCATACTAGGCAGGTCTTTCACATTCCATCCCACTAACAAAATATTTGCCCAACCCAATTTTCAATGTTACCCAAGAAATAAGTTAAGATACAAGATAAGTTAAGATACAAGGTAAGTTAAGATACAAGGTAAGTTAAGATACAAGATAAGTTAAGATACAAGATAAGTTAAGATACAAGATAAGTTAAGATACAAGATAAGTTAAGATACAAGATAAGTTAAGATACAAGATAAGTTAAGATACAAGATAAGTTAAGATACAAGATAAGTTAAGATACAAGATAAGTTAAGATACAAGATAAGTTAAGATACAAGATAAGTTAAGATACAAGATAAGTTAAGATACAAGTTAAGATACAAGATTGTCTACTTATTTTATATATTATAAATGGTGGCATATACTTTCACCATAACTAATAATTTTGGAAGCATTAGAAAAAATGTAACTACAGTTATTAATAATAATAAATATACCTTTGAGGAGTGTCAAGTCTTTTTACTCCTGGAGCCCGGTGCTGTCTGGTCAACTAGGTTGTTGCTGCTGGTGGTCCTGGACCTGCTGGTCCGGTGCTAGCCTGGTCAACTAGGTTGTTGCTGTTGGTAGTTCTGGACCAGGCTAGTCCAGTGCTGCCTGGTCAACTAGGCTGTTACTATTAGTGGTCCTGGACCAGGCTGGTCTGGTGCTGTCTAGTCAACCAGGCCGTTGCTGCTGGTGGTCCTGGGCTAGGCTGGTCTGGTGCTAGCCTGGTCAAACAGGCTGTTTCTACTGGTAGCTTGCTGCTCCACACATTCATCACAGCCCGATTGATCTGCGTAGTGTCCGACAAACTGAAAGTAACTGTTTGATCCGAGGATCAATATTATAATCATACCTAAGCACTAAACCCACAAGGGCCAAGAATCAATAACCCTGTGATCAAGGTCCTTCAATATTCTTGATACCTTCTTTAAGATGACATGAAGGAGGTCTCTTGATGCTAGCAAGGGGATCTTGATACAGGGGACTGCTGCTACCCTCCCCTTTCAAGGATCAAACCTGCTTCCTTCAGTGGTGAAAGTTAAGACACATGTGCAACATACACAAATAACCCGCACATAAAAGAGAGAAGCTTACGACGACGTTTCGGTCCGACTTGGACCATTGACAAAGTCACACTGTTATTTATGTGCAACATCTGGATATCTTTAATATAGACGTTTCGCCATCCAGTGGCTTTATCAATACAAATTCCAGGACATAATTAGAAGACAGTAGAACTATGTACACAGGACGAAGTAATCAGTCCCTCAGCCTTGGAGTTGGTGTGAAGAGCACCGTGGTGGTAGAGATTCTGGAGTAAAGGCAGACTGGCGTTTATATAGGCGCCTTTATAAACGCCAGTCTCTCAACACTAACTCCAAGGTTGAGGGACTTATTACCTCATCTTTTGTACATAGTTCTACTGTCTTCTAATTATGTCCTGGAATTTGTATTGATAAAGCCACTGGATGGCAAAACTAATATAATAAAGATACCCAGATGTTGCACATAAATAACAGTGTGACTTTGTCAATGGTCCAAGTCGGACCGAAACGTCGTCGTAAGCTTCTCTCTTTTATGTGCGAGTTATTTGTGTATGTTGCACATGTGTCTTAACTTTTATCTTGTTGGTATTGTATACTTTTCTTGCACAACATTTTTTCAGTGGTGTATTTCACACTTGATAATGCTGACACAACCAGGATAACTAATACAAAATACTTCCTTTCAGTATACTATATTATATATAATACATGACATATACAGTAAACGCTTCATAATACGATCCAATAACTGTTAATAAACACTCAGAAGAGGCACTTTAAGAGCAAACACTAACATACATAATATACTATATATATATATATATATATAAAATATATATATATATATATATATATATATATATATATATATATATATATATATATATATATATACATTCATACATTATATATATACACACACACACACAATCTATACATATATATACATACATATGTTTTATCCTGGGTGAAATAATAAAGGGAGTAAGGCATGTATACACATACACACACATACATGCATACACATAAGGGAAATCGGTCTGACGACACTGGAGGACAGGAGGGTCAGGGGAGACATGATAACGACATACAAAATACTGCGCGGAATAGACAAGGTGGACAGAGACAGGATGTTCCAGACATGTGACACAGAAACAAGAGGTCACAATTGGAAGTTGAAGACTCAGATGAATCAAAAGGATGTTAGGAAGTATTTCTTCAGTCATAGAGTAGTCATGCCGTGGAATAGCCTAGAAAGTGACGTAGTAGAGGCGGGAACCATACATAGTTTTAAGACGAGGTATGATAAAGCTCATGGAACAGGGAGAGAGAGGACCTAGTAGCAACCAGGGAAGAGGCGGGGCCAGGAGCTATAACTTGACCCCTGCAACCACAAATAGGTGAGTACACACACACACAGCATGTAAGAACGGCTAAAATAAACATTAACATCTCCCTCAAGGTTAATAATGATGACCTAAGATGATGAGTGTCACTTGAAGGTCACTAAGGCAGGACCTTTATTCTACTACCTTTACACCACACCGGACCTTTATTCAATACAAGTGTCCCTGACTTCTTGCAGAGGCTTGGTCCTCTCACACTTACCTCGCTAATATGACACTTTGCTTTACAGCGCTTCGCTAATACAGTGCTTTGTTTTTCATATTTAGTAATTTATACACGTTACTAGCACTGTGCTCATGGCATTTAGTACAGCGTCTCCTCACTTAGCAACGTACTCGTTTACCGACGGCTCGGACTTATGACGGGCTCTCTGACCAGTATGCATACCTAAATAATGTATATTAGAGCTAATTTCCTATATTCTTAATGAAGAATTTGTTTACCAATGTGGTCTCAGGAATGCAACTCCGTCATTAGGTGAGGAGACGCTGTAATTTATACAAGGGAAGGTGTTACTAGTACCTTGCTGCCAGAATTTAGTAATTTATACAAGGGAAGGTGTTACTAGTACCTTGCTGCCAGAATTTAGTAATTTATACAAGGGAAGGTGTTACTAGTACCTTGCTGCCAGAATTTAGTAATTTATACAAGGGAAGGTGTTACTAGCACCTTGCTGCCAGAATTTAGTAANTTTATACAAGGGAAGGTGTTACTAGTACCTTGCTGCCAGAATTTAGTAATTTATACAAGGGAAGGTGTTACTAGCACCTTGCTGCCAGTATTTTAGTTACCTCTTATGACACATCTGACTTACTGGGGAAGGATTCTAACCCACTTTCCATGGAAGTGGAAAATGGAATATTATATACACATGTATTAATAAATCTGCAATGGGTACACTTGTATCTTATAAAGCACTGTGGTTAATTTATTACACAGTACAGTGGTACCTCAGGATGCGAACAGCTCAGAACTCGAACAATTACGTAAGTGCTTTTGTAAGTGTATTTTTGGGAGTCTGAAACGGATTAAACTAATTTACATTATTCCTTATGGGAACAAATTAGTTCGGAATCGGCACTCAAACAGCCTTTTGGAACAAATTAAGTTCGTATCCCGAGGTACCACTGTATGTGTTCTCTCTCTGCTAAAACCTTAATATAGCAGCTCCCATATAACATTTTGGATTTTCTTCTTCAGTGACCTGGCCGTGTCCCACCGACAAAGGGCGATACAAAAAGAAAAACAAAAATTTTTTCTTTTTAAACTTGGTAATGCATTTTGGATATATGGCAGAAATGTTTAACCAAGAAGTATTTAATACAAATGACTAGGTCCCCTGTACCAAGACTGTCAGCGGTAGTATGTCTGATAGTCTCACCATACAACAGACCAAGTCTACTGTACAGTGGACCCCCGCATAACGATTACCTCCGAATGCGACCAATTATGTAAGTGTATTTATGTAAGTGCGTTTGTACGTGTATGTTTGGGGGTCTGAAAGGAATAATCTACTTCACAATATTCCTTATGGGAATAAATTTGGTCAGTACTGGCACCTGAACATACTTATGGAGTGAAAAAATATCGTTAACCGGGGGTCCACTGTATAAGATTTTGTCTGTCAGGGGAAATATACATGTCCAACAACCCCTCCATACAATAGACTTCGTGTCATTGGGTATTTTGCTAAACCGAGGTCTCACTACAGGTGCTTCTTGACTTAGAATGGGGTTACATTCCGATGAACTCAGCACGAGTTAAAAATATCGTAAGTAGAACATGAATACGATATGATAAATGGGTAAATGAATAACTATCACTGAAGAAATAAACAAATAATTACTTTAACTAAATATCGGTAATGAAAAGTAAATAAACGAATACAAGTTATGGACTCGTCACCTTCATGCCGAGTAATTAAGTTTCATCTCCAAAGGAATTCTTGCTACACCATCGTAAAGTCAAAATATCGTAAGTCAAGGATCACCTGTCCTTGCAACTCTCTCAACTTACTAACAAAATTAAAACACAAGAGGGTACCAACTTACATATACCAAACGCTACACACATGTCCACTTACAAACATTACATACAAACCAATCCAAGATGTACAACTATTGAGCTATAGTACAAATGTGTGAAACATAACCATTCTCTGTAATAAATAGTTGACCCTCGAATTTAGTCCTGCCTTTTCTGTATGCAAAACTATTTTTATCTACAAAATGTATTTTTTGTTAATATTTTTGGGTGTCTGGAATGGTTTAATTGGATTTACATTATTTCCTCTGGGAAATATTAACAAAAAATGCATTTTATAGATAATAAAAATAGTTTTGCATACAGAAAAGGCACGACTAAATTCGAGGGTCCACTGTATATACAAACAACTCGTCTGTATGTGTATATGGAATGGTCGGTATTACCAACAAATATGCTAGAGAGATACTCGCTCTAGAAAAAATTTATTACGTCCGTCTCCCCTCTGAGCAAAGCAAAATACAATAAAATACAATACTGTAGCCTCATTTATAAAGTTATTCTATAATAGTATTGCAGTTTTGGTGCAAATGCATTTGAAAAATTGCATTCAAAATCAAATACCGCATACGTGACGGCTTCTCAAAATGCTGTTCAGTTTTTGTTGAACTCTTTCAGTCACTTACGGAGCTCTATAAGAGAGTTTACTGTACTTTATATCCACATGATATAGTATATAGCTTTTACTAAACTGGACGACATTTAATGATATATGTGGACAGTGACTGTTTATGTGGCGCGCTCTAGCCTTTATCCAGAGGGGAAACTTCTAGAATAGATCTACCCAGGGGAAACATCTATAATAGATCTACCCAGGGGGAACATCTATAATAGATCTACCCAGGGGGAACATCTATAATAGATCTACCCAGGGGGAACATCTATAATAGATCTACCCAGGGGGAACATCTATAATAGATCTACCCAGGGAAACATCTATAATAGATCTACCCAGGGGGAACATCTATAATAGATCTACCCAGGGGAACATCTATAATAGATCTACCCAGGGGGAACATCTATAATAGATCTACCCAGGGGGAACATCTATAATAGATCTACCCAGGGGGAACGTAAAATAAAACTTATATCCTTTCAATTTCCGCTCCCTCGGAGTCAACTTAATACTGTACGATCAATTTGCACGACACAACTTTCAAGGGGATGATAGGTAATACCTTGTAGCTGAAGGGTTTTTGATCCAAGGAGTTGAATCTACCCCCTCCCACTCCCCGGATCAAACCTGATGACTTTCCACTCTCCAGACACAACGCGTACCATACACGTTTATCGTTTCCCCATAAATAATAACAATTATAATAATCTGCAAGAACCTCTGCCTATTGGAATACAACTTTAATCAAAATTTTTTAGGCCTATTAAAATTAAAGGTAAACAAGAAGCAACATTAAAAATCCTTTGTTATAAAAATTATACAACTATAGAAAAAAATCAACTCTATTTTAATACATTAAATTTATACAATTTATACAGTATAGGTGATGTATAATTCATAAAATTTACAAAATGAATTATTTTTGTATTTCCATTCATTGAAAAAGTGATTAAAGCTAATAAAACATTTATTTTTCACTAGTATAAATTTAAGTTTGACAAAAGTAGACGTCAGTCTATCTGAAAAGAGAGAAAAATTTATTATTAGCAAATTTATTGATTAGCAAAACAGGTCCACTGTGTAGTGGACCTGTTTTGCTAATCAGTGGCTTTCTTCAGTCCAATACTAGTTGAAGATCAGAAGTTTGAGGTTATCAATCCCTCAGGCTGGAGTTGAGGGATTGATCAGTGTTGATTGATGGACTGATCATGTTGATGCCAAGATGAGGGACTGTTTACCTCAAACTCCTTCTGATCTTCAACTATTCTTCTCCATATCAGACTGAAGAAGCCAGTGGATGGCAAAACATTTGCACAATAAAGATATCAAGTATCTAATATATCTAATTCATCAACTTGTCAATTCTCAGAGCCAGTTATCAACACTACTTAGTGTTGTCACTCGTGCAACTGTCTAAATGCAAAAGTCTGCAATTGACTAGTGAATTGCATTCTTGGTATTTTGCCTCCATGGCTAACACTCTCTGTCTGCACAGACTCGGCGCTCCGCTCACCTTTTCCCCTTATCAATTTTATGGTTGATTTGGTCTTTCACAGACCCGTCCGCTGACAACTCCACTCCCAAATATTATTATTATTATGAGCGTGTTAGATAGGAGTGAATGGAGACGAATGATACTTGGGACCTGACGATCTGTTGGAGTGTGAGCAGGGTAATATTTAGTGAAGGGATTCAGGGAAACCGGTTATTTTCATATAGTCGGACTTGAGTCCTGGAAATGGGAAGTACAATGCCTGCACTTTAAAGGAGGGGTTTGGGATATTGGCAGTTTGGAGGGATATGTTGTGTATCTTTATACGTATATGCTTCTAAACTGTTGTATTCTGAGCACCTCTGCAAAAGCAGTGATAATGTGTGAGTGTGGTGAATGATGATAAAAGTATTTTCTTTTTGGGGATTTTCTTTCTTTTTTGGGTCACCCTGCCTCGGTGGGAGACGACCGACTTGTTGAAAAAAAAAAAAAAAATTATTATGGTATAAACCTTGGTAATAAATACCGACAAGTTGGTTTCGAAAGACACGTAAGCAAACACTGACATATTTATTAGAAAACGTTTCGGTCCTGGAACCTTGATCAAGGTTCCAGGACTGAAACGTTTTCTAATAAATATGTCATAGTGTTTTCTTACGTGTCTTTCTAAACCATGATATTATTATACACAGTACAGACGGCCCCCAACATGTAAGTCGAGGTCTTACTGTATCTCACCACCTTCATTTCCTCCATTGTATCTGATATCTTGTCACTTCCTAAATTTTATGTTACTCTCAAGGGGGGTCTAGTTGGAAAAATTTAGATTAAGAAAGGAATTGCAATATATTTCCAGCCATCTTGCAGAGTGCAGGCACTGTACTTCCCATCTCCAGAGTGCAGGTACTGTATGTACTTCCCACCTCCAGAGTGCAGGTACTGTATGTACTTCCCACCTCCAGAGTGCAGGCACTGTACTTCCCATCTCCAGAGTGCAGGTACTGTATGTACTTCCCACCTCCAGAGTGCAGGTACTGTATGTACTTCCCACCTCCAGAGTGCAGGTACTGTATGTACTTCCCACCTCCAGAGTGCAGGCACTGTACTTCCCACCACCAGAGTGCAGGCACTGTACTTCCCACCTCCAAAGTGCAGGCACTGTACTTCCCACCACCAGAGTGCAGGCACTGTACTTCCCACCACCAGAGTGCAGGCACTGTACTTCCCACCACCAGAGTGCAGGCACTGTACTTCCCACCACCAGAGTGCAGGCACTGTACTTCCCACCACCAGAGTGCAGGCACTGTACTTCCCACCTCCAAAGTGCAGGCACTGTACTTCCCACCACCAGAGTGCAGGCACTGTACTTCCCACCACCAGAGTGCAGGCACTGTACTTCCCACCTCCAGAGTGCAGGCACTGTACTTCCCACCACCAGAGTGCAGGCACTGTACTTTCCCCCACCAGAGTGCAGGCACTGTACTTCCCAAACCCCCAAGTGCAGGCACTGTACTTCCCACCACCAAGTGCAGGCACTGTACTTCCCACCACCAGAGTGCAGGGACTGTACTTCCCACCACCAGAGTGCAGCACTGTACTTCCCACCACCAGAGTGCAGCACTGTACTTCCCCACCCCCCAGAGTGCAGGCACTGTACTTCCCACCACCAGAGTGCAGGGACTGTAAATTCCCACCACCAGAGTGCAGGCACTGTACTTTCCCACCACCAGAGTGCAGGCACTGTACTTCCCACCTCCAAAGTGCAGGCACTGTACTTCCCACCACCAGAGTGCAGGCACTGTACTTCCCACCACCAGAGTGCAGGCACTGTACTTCCCACCTCCAGAGTGCAGGCACTGTACTTCCCACCACCAGAGTGCAGGGACGTACTTCCCACCACCAGAGTGCAGGCACTGTACTTCCCACCTCCAGAGTGCAGGGACTGTAAATTCCCACCACCAAGTGCAGGCACTGTACTTCCCACCACCAAGTGCAGGCACTGTACTTCCCACCACCAAGTGCAGGCACTGTACTTCCCACCACCAGAGTGCAGGCACTGTACTTCCCACCTCCAGAGTGCAGGGACTGTAAATTCCCACCACCAGAGTGCAGGCACGTACTTCCCACCACCAGAGTGCAGGCACTGTACTTCCCACCACCAAGTGCAGGCACTGTACTTCCCACCACCAGAGTGCAGGCACTGGGACTTCCCACCCCAGTGCAGGGACTGTACTTCCCACCTCCAGAGTGCAGGCCACTGTACTTCCCACCACCAGAGTGCAGGCACTGTAAATTCCCACCACCAGAGTGCAGGCACTGTACTTCCCCCCACCAGAGTGCAGGCACTGTACTTCCCACCACCAGAGTGCAGGCACTGTACTTCCCACCACCAGAGTGCAGGGATGTACTTCCCACCTCCAGAGGCAGGCACTGTACTTCCCACCACCAGAGTGCCCGGCACTTACTTCCCACCACCAGAGTGCAGGCACTGTACTTCCCACCTCCAGAGTGCAGGCACTGTACTTCCCACCACCAGAGTGCAGGCACTGTACTTCCCACCACCAGAGTGCAGGCACTGTACTTCCCACCACCAGAGTGCAGGCACTACTGTATTCCCACCACCAGAGTGCAGGCACTGTACTTCCCACCACCAGAGTGCAGGCACTGTACTTCCCACCACCAGAGTGCAGGCACTGTAAATTCCCACCACCAGAGTGCAGGCACTGTACTTTTCCCACCACCCGAGTGCGGCACTGTACTTCCCACCTCCAAAGTGCAGGCACTGTACTTCCCACCACCAAAAGTGCAGGCACTGTACTTCCCACCACCAGAGTGCAGGGACTGTTTCTTCCCACACTCCAGAGTGCAGGCACTGTACTTCCCACCACCAGAGTGCAGGCACTGTACTTCCCCCCACCAGAGTGCAGGCACTGTACTTTCCCACCTCCAAGTGGGAGGCACTGTACTTTCCCACCACCAGAGTGCAGGCACTGAAATTCCCACCACCAGAGTGCAGGCACTGTACTTCCCACCACCAGAGTGCAGGCACTGTACTTCCCACCACCAGAGTGCAGGCACTGTACTTCCCACCTCCAGAGTGCAGGCACGTACTTCCCACCCCCCCCAAGTGCAGGCACTGTACTTCCCACCACCAGAGTGCAGGCACTGTACTTCCCACCACCAGAGTGCAGGCACTGTACTTCCCACCACCAGAGTGCAGGCACTGTACTTCCCACCACCAGAGTGCAGGCACTGTACTTCCCACCTCCAGAGTGCAGGCACTGTACTTCCCACCACCAGAGTGCAGGCACTGTACTTCCCACCACCAGAGTGCAGGCACTGTACTTCCCACCACCAGAGTGCAGGCACTGGGACTTCCCACCACCAGAGTGCAGGCACTGGTACTTCCCACCTCCAGAGTGCAGGCACTGTACTTCCCACCACCAGAGTGCAGGCACTGTACTTTCCCACCACCGAGTGCAGGCACTGTACTTCCCACCACCAGAGTGCAGGCACTGTACTTCCCACCACCAGAGTGCAGGTACTCTACTTCCCCACCACCAGAGTGCAGGCACTGTACTTCCACCACCAGAGTGCAGGCACTGTACTTCCCCCCCACCAGAGTGCAGGCACTGTACTTCCCACCTCCAGAGTGCAGGCACTGTACTTCCCCCCCCCAGAGTGCAGGCACTGTACTTCCCACCACCAGAGTGCAGGCACTGTACTTCCCACCACCAAAAGTGCAGGCACTGTACTTCCCACCACCAGAGTGCAGGCCCCTGTACTTCCACCACCAGAGTGCAGGCACTGTACTTCCCACCACCAAGGCAGGCACTGTAAATTCCCCACCACCAGAGTGCAGGCACTGTACTTCCCACCACCAGAGTGCAGGCACTGTACTTCCCACCCACCCGAGTGCAGGCACTGTACTCCCACCACCAGAGTGCAGGCACTGTACTTCCCACCACCAAGTGCAGGCACGTACTTCCCACCTCCAGAGTGCAGGCACTGTACTTCCCACCCACCAGAGTGCAGGCACTGTACTTTCCCACCACCAGAGTGCAGGCACTGTACTTTCCCACCACCAGAGTGCAGGCACTGTACTTTTCCCACCACCAGAGTGCAGGCACTGTACTTTTTCCCCCCACCAGAGTGCAGGCACTGTACTTCCCACCACCAGAGTGCAGGCACTGTACTTCCCACCACCAGAGTGCAGGCACTGTACTTCCCACCACCAGAGTGCAGGCACTGTACTTCCCACCTCCAGGATTCAAGTTCAGCTAACCTGAATCCCTTCATAAATGTTACTTTACTCACACTTCAACAACGCTTACGTTTCAGTATATATACTTGCTCTATGCATCTATCCTTCATTAAGTTTCCTCATTACTCCACAATTCCTAAATTTTGTCCATACTGATTTGTAGCAGTTTTCACATTTGGAAAATTTAATACCATTGGATCAAAAATAAAACAATGAAAAAAGTGCTACGGTATCTTATTTTTTTTTTAACAAGTCGGCGGTCTCCCACCGAGGCAGGGTGATCAGTGCTTAAAATAGATACAAAAACCTATGTGTTTTGCAGGCCTATGCACACAACTTACAGGCACTCTACTGATGCTACAGCTCTTGGGTCTCCTCTAGAAGTGAGAGTGGCACAGCAGAGGCAGCAAGGTGGCTCTGGCTGGGACTACCAATGATGTACGGTGCGATGCACACGTGTGCGTACATCCCGATGCACTCGATGATCCAGTCATGAGCCACGCACACTTTCTTGTATTTGTCCAGCAGTTCTGAAACATTATTATTATTATTATTAAATCAGGGTACAGGTGAAAGTCGATTTTTTTTTTCAATGAACCGGCTGTATCCCACCGAGGGATATAGCCGGTTCATTGGAAAAAAATATTTTTGTTTTTCTTTTCACATTACTAAATGTAAAACAAAAACCAAAAGCTTTTCTTTTTACATTTCGTAATTTACACAGGTGTTACTAGCACCTTATTGCCAGCATCTTGATCACCTCTTGCAACATGCAAGATTTACGTACGAACGATTTATCTATAATTGATGTCCAATTTATGGGTCGGATGCACACTATATAAATAAACATTATTAAAGACAAAGATTTACACAGACAGATATATATATATTGAAAGACTTCTAACTTTCAACATTCAATGTAAAGATATCTTAAGTGAAACCTAAACAGAACATGTTTGAGAATACTTTAAACGTTCTGTGACTAGTAAGCTACAGCAACAAATCTAAATCAATCTCTACATTCTGTAACTAGTAACCTTCAAAACACTAGTAAGCTACAATAATGAATCTAAAACTACATACATTAGTTCCCCGTATCCGTGGGGATGCGTTCCAACACTTACCGTGGATGACCGAAACCGTGGACAGTAGCGAACCTTGTATATAACTCGTTTTTCGTTAACATACATGCCTATGATAAAGTTTAATTAATAAATTACACACAAAAACTGGAGAATTATGACTTTATTCACTGATGGGAAGCACTTCAAGGCTTCTCTTAGACTTTGAACAACTGTCACCATCACTACTTTTGTGCTTCGGGGTCACTGTAAACCTTGGTTAACTGAAACCATGGCAACCAGACCTGTGGATACAGTGGCCCTACTGTATGGCAACCAGACCTGTGGATACAGTGGCCCTACTGTATGGCAACCAGACCTGTGGATACAGTGGCCCTACTGTATGGCAACCAGACCTGTGGATACAGTGGCCCTACTGTATGGCAACCAGACCTGTGGATACAGTGGCCCTACTGTATGGCAACCAGACCTGTGGATACAGTGGCCCTACTGTATGGCAACCAGACCTGTGGATACAGTGGCCCTACTGTATGCAACCAGACCTGTGGATACAGTGGCCCTACTGTAATGGCAACCAGACCTGTGGATACAGTGGCCCTACTGTAATGGCAACCAGACCTGTGGATACAGTGGCCCTACTGTATGGCAACCAGACCTGTGGATACAGTGGCCCTACTGTATGGCAACCAGACCTGTGGATACAGTGGCCCTACTGTATAAACTAAAATATTTTTGGAACTAGTAACCTTCAAAATGGAACAAAAATATTTGAAAACAGTTCAACACTCTGCAACTAATAAGATAAAAACTGAATTGGAAAAAAATCTTTATTAAGCACTAAATACAGTGGAACCCTGGTACTCGAACTTTATTCATTCCAGAAGGCTGTTCAAGTGCCAATCCGTTTGAGTGTTGAATGAATTCTTCCCAACCAATTTTCTGTTTGACTCAAGAAATCGTAATGACACGATTGCAAATAAACCATACCCCCGGCCGGGATTGAACCCGCTGGAGATTCGTCTGTAAAAACTTGCATTTGTGGTCACAGAGGTGCCTGTGCTAACCTTCCTATGGTGTAGAAATATACCAAGTTGGATGAATCTTATTGTGGCTAGCTGGTCTAGTGGCTAACGCGACGGGCTGAGTTTTGAGACTATGACCGCGGGTTCAATCCCAGCCGGGGGTATGGTTTAAATTTCTGTTTGTTTGGCTGTTATCACTAATCTTTGTAGGCCCCACGGTTACTTAGTTATACAAGTAATATACACCAAAAAATACGAAGAAACACAAAAAAGTTTACAGCTAAGTTATGGCAGGTTGTGTTTGTCTGGTCGAGTGCCGAGCTTTGTTCGAGTAGGGAGCTGTTCCAGTACCAAGGTTCCACCATATTTTTGTAATTACTAACCTTGAGGATTGTGATCACTATCAGTCTGGACCACAACAAGCTTCACTGACTGCTTATTCTTACTAAACTTGACTGGAGACTCCACAACTTGAGCACCACACAACTGGATCAGTTCCTTATGGGTGAAGAAATAATTCAATAATAAGCAATGTAGTCAAGGTCCAAAATTCTGAATTAATAAAAGATATATAGAGAAGTTCCCCCATATCTGTAGATGATATGTTCCAAGACCTACCGTGGATGCCGGAAACCGTGGATAATAGCGAACACTATACACAAGTCATTTTTCGTTTACGTACATTTTTTTTTTTAACACGTCAGCCGTTTCCCACCGAGGCAGGGTGACCCAAAAAGAAAGAAAAAACTTTCATCATCATTTAACACTTTCACCATCACTCATACATAATGACTAACTTTCATCATCATTTAACACTTTCACCATCACTCATATATAATGACTGTCTTTGCAGAGGCGCTCAGGTACGACACGTGTAGATGTCACTCCAAACAGCCACATATATACTTACCTATGATAAAATTTAATTAATAAATTACACACAATAACTGGAGAATTATCACTTTTTCACTTGTGCACTCTGGTGCCATTATTAAGCAAAATTAAGGGGTATTTCCTAGCCAGGTTAAACCACAGAAACCAAGTCCATGGATACTGGGGTTCCACTGTATAGTATATATTATTTGAATGCACTGGTTGTCTCCCACTGAGGCAG
This sequence comes from Cherax quadricarinatus, assembly GCF_026875155.1. Lineage (NCBI taxonomy): Eukaryota > Metazoa > Arthropoda > Malacostraca > Decapoda > Parastacidae > Cherax > Cherax quadricarinatus. The sequence continues at coordinate 17,427,935 of NC_069494.1, forward strand.
GGTGACCAAATTTTTTTTTTTTTTTACACTTAGCAATTTATACAGGGAAAGGGGTTACTAGCACCTTGCTGCCAGCATTTTGGTTGCCCATCAGGGACTATCAGTCCCTGCTGGACTGATCAAGTCCACAGCGGACAAAATGTAGTCTTGATTAATGCCACAAACTACATATTGTGCCTTATCAAAAAAGCACTGCTAGGTTCGTAGAGGAGTAAGTATCGTACCTTCAGTTGTTCTAGGGTCACCTCAACACACGGAGGCTTGACGTAAAATTCGTAATCGTTAAAGAGCTGCAGGGGTTTAGTGCGACTTCTGTGAGGTCCAGGAGCCCCGGTACAATCCAGTACTTCATAGTCCTCCTGCAGGTAACATTAAAATTACTGCTAAGCTTCTGACCTTTGTAAATAAATAAAAAATTATTTCTTTTCTGCAGTACAGTAAGTCCTCGACTTACTGTACTGTGTAGGTTATCATTATATCATACGGTAAGTCCTCGACTTACTGCATTGTGTAGGTTATCATTATATCATACGGTAAGTCCTCGACTTACTGTATTGTGTAGGTTATTATTATTGTGTATACTATCATTATTCAGGTCCCCAACGTGTTTGTAAGTTGAGCACTTAATGTATACAGGTCAGTAATCCCACTTAACCGAACATCAATGAATCAGTATCAAGTACAATATTTCTACAAGTACATGCAGTGCTGTATGACTCTTACGAGTTTAGCACTTAGTTACGATCACAATAATAACCTACAAGTACACGGTAAAACTTATACAGACCATAGCTGACACCAATGACATACTATATAAAAAGTCCCCCTGGTTATACAAAATATTTTGGGCAACAGTATTAATACACTTAAAATTGTACTATTGTTCACTTAACTAACTCTCCTTTTTGTACATTTAACCCTTAAACGGTCCAAACAGATCGACGTTCAAATTCGTACTGCTGCAAAAGTAGATCTACGTTTTTTTACATATTTTCAAAAAAAAAAAAAAAAAAAAAAAAAAAAAAAAAAAAAAAAAAAAAAAAAAAAAAAAAAAAAAATTAGATAAAAGTTTTTTTCACACAATTTTAAATGTAAAACAAGAAAGAAGATCTACATTTTTTCACATACTTTCAAATGTTGAAAAAACGTATACAGTGGACCCCCGCATAACGATCACCTCCGAATGTGACCAATTATGTAAGTGTATTTATGTAAGTGCGTTTGTATGTGTATGTTTGGGGGTCTGAAATGGACTAATCTACTTCACAATATTCCTTATGGGAACTAATTCGTTCAGTACTGGCACCTGAACATACTTCTGGAGTGAAAAAATATCGTTAACCGGGGGTCCACTGTATATACGTTTGGACCATTTAAGGGTTAAAAACTAGTGATAAACCATACCACGGGCGGGACTGAACCCGCGGTCAGAGAGTCTCAAAACTCCAGACCGTCGCGTTAGCCACTGGACCAGCTAGCCACAATAAGATTCGTCCAACTAGGTTCAATCCCGCCCGTGGTATGGTTTGTTTGCAATCGTGTCATTACGATTTTGTGAGTCATACTAGTGATATACAGTGGACCCCCGCATAACGATTACCTCCGAATGCGACCAATTATGTAAGTGTATTTATGTAAGTGCGTTTGTACGTGTATGTTTGGTGGTCTGAAATGGACTAATGTACTTCACAATATTCCTTATGGGAACAAATTCGGTCAGTACTGGCACCTGAACATACTTCTGGAGTGAAAAAATATCGTTAACCAGGGGTCCACTGTATTACCTGTATAATGCAGGAAAGAAATACAGTTTCTGTATTACACGTATGTATTTCCTGTCTACAATTTACAGGTAACGTAATTTGCATTTTTTTAAATGCATCAGCCATCTCCCACCATGGAAAGGTGACCAGAGAAAGAAGAAACACTTCCACCATCACTCACTCCATCACTGCCTTACCAGAGGCATGCAGATACTATTGCTTAAATACTACTTAACAACTAGACATGGGATATTAAGTAGTTTTAAATGAGTGTAAATTAAAAGTAATTCTGAGATGATATACTCATCTCTGTGAGATGATATACTCATCTCTGTGAGATGATATACTCATCTCTGTGAGATGATATACTCATCTCTGTGAGATGATATACTCACCTCTGTGAGATGATATACTCATCTTTGGGAGACAATATACTCACTTCTGTGAGATGATATACTCATCTCTGTGAGATGATGCTCATCTCTGTGAGATGATGCTCATCTCTGTGAGATGATATACTCATCTCTGTGAGATGATGCTCATCTCTGTGAGATGATATACTCATCTCTGTGAGATGATATACTCACTTCTGTGAGATGATATACTCATTTTTGGGAGATGATATACTCACTTCTGGGAGAAGTTTGTGAGTGGAGAGTGAGTCCAGTACCCACTGGTGAGTAATAACCCAGCACCCGGCCGCTACCCCATACAGGAACTTCAGTGTCCGCTGGGCCGAGCGATCTGGCCCAGTCTTCACCACGACATGAGTGATGTCTCGGCCCCACGACCTCCTAACAGATGATCCGCTGGCTCCTAATTTCCTCACTAGGTCCTCCACTTTACCCATTTCCAGACCAGAGAGACCAGTGCAGACCACTTGAGGTGGACCACCAAGACCACTGTGTATTCTTCTGGCCACCACAGACCTGAAACGTTATAGATTTATAGTGTTTAAGTTGAGGATTTTGTGTATTGTGAATATTGTACACTGATTCAGGTCCCCAATGTGTTTGTAAGTTGAAGACTTCCTGTATCGTCAGGGAAAACAACACTAACCTCGGCGTTACAGTGCAAGTGCTACTCGGCGGTAATTTGGGTTCCGTTGATTCGGTGAGGTCAGGAAAACTGGAGAAGAGTTCCTCGGACTCGTCGCCGCTGTCACTTGATGGGCTCTGGGGAGGCACCACATCGCTTTTGGTACTAGCCTCGCCTACAGAAAATATAAAAGCCATGCCACTTACTGGAACATTATCATTTTTATTACTACACTTCCAGGACTTGAGTCCTGGAAATGGGAAGTACAATGCCTGCACTTTAAAGGAGGGGTTTGGGATATTGGCAGTTTGGAGGGATATGTTGTGTATCTCTATACGTATATGCTTCTAAACTGTTATATTCTGAGCACCTCTGCAAAAGCAGTGATAATGTGTGAGTGTGGTGAAAGTGTTGAATGATGATGAAAGTATTTTCTTTTTGGGGATTTTCTTTCTTTTTTTTTTGGGTCACCCTGCCTCGGTGGGAGACGACCGACTTGTTGAAAAAAAAAAAAAAAAAAAAATTATTATTACAATTAGGTAGTAGGTTGGTAGACAGCAACCTCCCAGGGAGGTACTACCATCCTGTGGTAGTAGGTTGGTAGACAGCAACCACCCAGGGAGGTACTACCATCCTGTGGTAGTAGGTTGGTAGACAGCAACCTCCCAGGGAGGTACTACCATCCTGTGGTAGTAGGTTGGTAGACAACAACCACCCAGGGAGGTACTACCATCCTGTGGTAGTAGGTTGGTAGACAGCAACCTCCCAGGGAGGTACTACCGTCCTGTGGTAGTAGGTTGGTAGACAACAACCACCCAGGGAGGTACTACCATCCTGTGGTAGTAGGTTGGTAGACAGCAACCACCCAGGGAGGTACTACCATCCTGTGGTAGTAGGTTGGTAGACAGCAACCACCCAGGGAGGTACTACCATCCTGTGGTAGTAGGTTGGTAGACAGCAACCACCCAGGGAGGTACTACCATCCTGTGGTAGTAGGTTGGTAGACAGCAACCACCCAGGGAGGTACTAGCTAAGTTTGTATGGAAAGAAGAACATGAGTTGGCTCACGAAAAATTAAAGGCTGAGCTTACAAGTGAGCCGGTATTAGTGGTCCTTGATTTTTCCAGAGACTTTGAGATACATACAGACGCTTCAGCAGTTGCAATAGGAGGTTGCCTAATGCAAAGAGACAAGGAAAATAACCCACACCCAGTAGCGTATTTTAGCAGAAAGATTAAAGGACCGGAAGTCAGGTATGCATCACTGATAAAGAAGCCTTGGCAGTGGTAGAAAGTGTGAGATACTTTGAACCGTATGTATTTCAGCGCCATTTTAAAATAATAACAGATCACAGGGCATTGGTGCACATATTTAAAAAGAAAACTCGCTGTCCTAGGATGTCTAGATGGGGTTACGAACTGTCAGCACACTCGTACCAGATTCTTTATAAACCAGGAGCCTCACACCATGTACCAGACATATTGAGTAGGAATGTAGCAGCAATAAATGTTGATGTTAATATTGAGAATGTGAGGGATGGGAGGTTTTCTTTTAGTTCCTAGAAATGGGATAATGATTGGTCCTGGTTGCAATTCCTGCCTTGTCATGAATGGTCACGGTAGGGTGCAAGGAAAATGCGACATTGTGGTCGTGTAATGGTTCAGTTGCAAGTACTTGAAGGAGTAATACCCGCTGGAGCTGTTTTCTACGCCAGGAAAACCTTACGAGGTTCGGCTCAATGGTTAATTAGCGAGGGTGACTACAGGAGCTAGTTTATTTCTAGTAGAGTACAGGAAGGCACTGGAGCCTGATATTTAGTTTTAAGGAGACATGACGGATAAGGAGGTTTCGCACCAGAGTCATTGTTATTCGTTTCTTGTGCTAGAATTTATTAAACCTACTGATCTGTGTGAATTCATATTATTTGCTATTGTATTGTAATAGAATAAAAGGGTTAGGATTAAAATAGTCTAATAACTTAGGACAAATTGTCCTAGTTCCCAGATATTTTAAATTGGGGGAGAAAGGGGGATGTGATGCAGTTCAGATGGGCTTGTGAGGTCTCTAGGGAGACCTAATTATATGGTCACAGTTAACGGTAAAACAAATGATAGGCGACACATAGAAATTAATATTTGGTTTTGATAGCAAAAACCGACCAGTCATAAAGCATGTGAGCCGCGTTTAATGATAAACGCTAAACCGCTGCCACCATGTGAGACCTCTACCCACTCTACCTGAGGTATCCCAGCGAGTGAGCACGTCTCCTGTATATCCCAGTGCTTAACAGAATAGGGAATAGCATATGAAGGTACTAATAAAAATGGGAACTATGGCTATAGTTTACTTAATAACATAAAAGGGCTAGAATACAACATATCCTGAAGGAAATTTACACAATATAACAATTGACCTATGAGACTTATTACCAGGGGGAAGGGTAGATGCTATCAGTAACACGGACTAGTACTCACTCTTAATTCACCGACCAGCTGACCCGAGATTCCCAATGCGTGGTCCACTACACACGCGGCTGTCCAGAGATCTCGCTCCCCAGACCTGTCACCAACAACCTCTTTGCCCCGCTGTTCCCTGGGCTTATATCGTAGTCAAAGTACCCCCTCCCCAATTGTGTATGTACCAGGTGTTACAACCTGACGCCGAGGTCTGACACCGTTAAGAACAAAAGACCTCAGACATGGGCTTGACTACCCGACATTTGCTAAGGCAGGTGTGACCATATAATTAGGTCTCCCTAGAGACCTCACAAGCCCATCTGAACTGCATCACACGTCCTGTGGTAGTAGGTTGGTAGACAGCAACCACCCAGGGAGGTACTACCATCCTGTGGTAGTAGGTTAGTAGACAACAACCACCCAGGGAGGTACTACCATCCTGTGGTAGTAGGTTGGTAGACAGCAACCTCCCAGGGAGGTACTACCGTCCTGTGGTAGTAGATTGGTAGACAGCAACCTCCCAGGGAGGTACTACCATCCTGTGGTAGTAGGTTGGTAGACAGCAACCACCCAGGGAGGTACTACCGTCCTGTGGTAGTAGGTTGGTAGACAGCAACCACCCAGGGAGGTACTACCATCCTGTGGTAGTAGGTTGGTAGACAACAACCACCCAGGGAGGTACTACCATCCTGTGGTAGTAGGTTGGTAGACAGCATCCTCCCAGGGAGGTACTACCATCCTGTGGTAGTAGGTTGGTAGACAGCAACCTCCCAGGGAGGTACTACCATCCTGTGGTAGTAGGTTGGTAGACAGCAACCACCCAGGGAGGTACTACCGTCCTGTGGTAGTAGGTTGGTAGACAGCAACCACCCAGGGAGGTACTACCATCCTGTGGTAGTAGGTTGGTAGACAGCAACCACCCAGGGAGGTACTACCATCCTGTGGTAGTAGGTTGGTAGACAGCAACCACCCAGGGTGGTACTACCATCCTGTGGTAGTAGGTTGGTAGACAGCAACCACCCAGGGAGGTACTACCGTCCTGTGGTAGTAGGTTGGTAGACAGCAACCACCCAGGGAGGTACTACCATCCTGTGGTAGTAAGTTGGTAGACAGCAACCACCCAGGAAGGTACTACCATCCTGTGGTAGTAGGTTGGTAGACAGCAACCACCCAGGGAGGTACTACCGTCCTGTGGTAGTAGGTTGGTAGACAACAACCACCCAGGGAGGTACTACCGTCCTGTGGTAGTAGGTTGGTAGACAACAACCACCCAGGGAGGTACTACTGTCCTGTGGTAGTAGGTTGGTAGACAACAACCACCCAGGGAGGTACTACTGTCCTGTGGTAGTAGGCTGGTAGACAGCAACCACCCAGGGAGGTACTACCGTCCTGTGGTAGTAGGTTGGTAGACAGCAACCTCCCAGGGAGGTACTACTGTCCTGTGGTAGTAGGTTGGTAGACAACAACCGCCCAGGGAGGTACTACCATCCTGTGGTAGTAGGTTGGTAGACAGCAACCACCCAGGGAGGTACTACTGTCCTGTGGTAGTAGGTTGGTAGATAGCAACCACCCAGGGTGATACTACCGTCCTGTGGTAGTAGGTTGGTAGACAGCAACCACCCAGGGAGGTACTACCATCCTGTGGTAGTAGGCTGGTAGACAGCAACCATCCAGGGAGGTACTACCATCCTGTGGTAGTAGGTTGGTAGACAACAACCACCCAGGGAGGTACTACTGTCCTGCCAAGTGAGTGTAAAACGAAAGCCTGTAATTGTTTTACATGATGGTAGGATTGCTGGTGTCCTTTTTTCTGTCTCATAAACTTGCAAGATTTCAGGTACATCTTGCTACTTCTACTTACACTTAGGTCACACTACACATACATATACAAACATATATATACACACCTCTCTGGGTTTTCTTCTATTTTCTTTCTAGTTCTTGTTCTTGTTTATTTCCTCTTATCTCCATGGGGAAGTGGAACAGAATTCTTCCTCCATAAGCCATGCGTGTTGTAATATTTCCCATAAGAAATAATGTAAATCCAATTAATCCGTTCCAAACACCCAGGAGGCAGTGGAGATATTATGTCTGAGGGAAAAGTATGGTGTGAAATTATGTAGAGAATTTGGAGCTTGGTTCAGTGGTTAGCACACTTGCCTGCTAGTCTTAGCACTGGCTTACCATGGGTTTGAACCCTCCATGCTGTGTGCTGTTTACAATTGTGCCATTACAATTTCTTGAGTTATTTCACACTTTTGTTTATTTTTTAACACACCCGTCATCTCTCACCAAGGTAAGGTGACCCAAAAAGAAACACTTTCACCATCATTCACACTACTACTGCCTTGCCAGAGGCACGTAGATACAACAGCTTATATATTTCTGAAAACAGCAAATATCCCAAACCCATCCTTCAGAGTGCAGGCATTGTACTTCCCACCTCCAGGACTCAAGTCCGACTAACGGGTTTCCCTGAATCCCTTCACAAAATATTACCCTGCTCGCACTCCAACAGCTCATCAAGTCCCAAAAACTATGTAAATGTGCCTACTGAACATTCAGTCAATTATATAACTGAAAATTTGGTATCCCAGGCTAAGAGAAAGTCTATACAATATAATCTATACATATAATTCTTTTTTTTAATTAACACATCGGCAGTTTCCCACCAAAATAGAGTGACCCGAAAAAGAAAAACTTTCATCATCATTCACTCCATCACTGTCTTGCCTGAGGCATGCTTACACTACAGTTATAAAACTGCAACATTATTGTATAATCTATACAATATAAACTATACAATATAATCTATACAATACAATCTATATAATACAATCTATACAATATAATCTATACAATACAATCTATACAACATAAGATAATTTATCCACCTCACCTGCTTCAGCAGCATTCTTCTTGACCATTGCTGCCTCCAGCTCTCGGACCCTGGCCTTCAGCATTTCAACCTCATCCTGTTGAGGACAGAGCATATTATAAACAAGTAGGGGATTATACAGCGTCAGGGGAGAGGGAGGTAGCAAAGTTCAACTGAGGGGAGAGGGAGGGAGGGAGGAGGAGAGGAGAGGGGAGAGAGAAGAGAGGAAAGCGAGGTCCAGATCCCTCATTGCTTAAAAAACAAAGAGGTGAGATACGAAGTTAACAGTGAACAATTACCAATTAAAATGAGAGAAGAGTTAAATATTCTGGTCATAGCTAATACCAACAAGTTAGAACTAATACCAACAAATACAATCCCACTTCATAGTCACTATATTGAAATGAAAATACAGAATGTAACATTATATTCATGGGTAAGCGCTAAACTCGTAGGGTTGACACAGTGGCTGGGGGACGGAAGTATTCAGGCTAACCAGTCAAGTGGTACATGTAGAAGTAGTACCTTGACTTGCTGTTGCTTCTGAGTACTGACTGCTTCACTCTGGGAAGAGTATGCACTACTGTGGCTAACATTATCCACTTCGTCCTCATCCTCCGCTGCACAATCCTCTGCTTCACCATCCTTCACTTCACTATCCACATCTTCGTCTGTACAGGAAAAACAACAATAAATAGGGAAAATATAAAAAATATTAATACCCATTATTACTGATTTTTATCTTCTGCACAAGACAATTTTTTTAGCCTCATTTGCTGTGTCAGGATGGCATAAAGAGGAAAATACATTCACCATCAATCATTCAGTGACTGTCTTTCAGGAATGTGATGACACCATGGTTCAGATGGCCCTCTGAACTATAACATTCTCAATCATCCTTCAGAGTACAGGCACTGTATTTCCCAACTCCAGAAGTGTAACATCCTCACTCATCCTACAGAATACAGGCACTGTACTAGTGTACTTCCCACCTCCATAACTGTAACATCCTCACTCATTCTTTAGAGTACTGGCAATGTACTTCCTACTTCCAGAACAGTAACATCCTCACTCATCCTTCAGAGTACAGGTACTGTACTTCCCACCTCAGAACTGTAACATCCTCACTCACCCTTCAGAGTACAGTACTGTACTTCCACCTCCAGAACAGTAACATCTCACTCATCCTTCAGAGTACAGGTACTGTACTTCCCACCTCCAGAACTGTAACATCCTCACTCATCCTTCAGAGTACAGGTACTGTACTTCCCACCTCCAGAACTGTAACATCCTCACTCATCCTTCAGAGTACAGGTACTGTACTTCCCACCTCCAGAACTGTAATTCCTCATCTCTTCAAGTACAGGTACTGTATTCCCACCTCCAGAACTGTAACATCCTCACTCATCCTTCAGAGTACAGTACTGTACTTCACCATCCAGAACATAACATCCTCATCTATCCTTCAGAGTACGGTACTGTACTTCCCACCTCCAGAACTTAACATCCTCAATCATCCTTCAGAGTACAGGTACTGTACTTCCCACCTCCAGAACAGTAACATCCTCCCTCATCCTTCAGAGTACAGGTACTGTACTTCCCACCTCCAGAACTGTAACATCCTCACTCATCCTTCAGAGTACTGGTACTGTACTTCCCACCTCCAGAACTGTAACATCCTCACTCATCCTTCAGAGTACAGGTACTGTACTTCCCACCTCCAGAACTGTAACATCCTCACTCATCCTTCAGAGTACAGGTACTGTACTTCCCACCTCCAGGACTCAAATCTAGTAACCAACTTCCCCTCTGCATACCTTGTTAAATGACCCCTTGCTCACACACTCCAAACCCACATACATATTTACCTCTGTTATCTTTACTGCTTGTTGGTGGTGTTGTGTTGGGTTTTATGCTGTTGCTCATGTCTGGTGCACAGCTGTTCTTTGCCTCTACAGGTGTGCACAGATCTTCAAACATTATACCGTCTCTATCTAGAAGAGCTTCGGCTTTAGTAAGGGATTTATCGACCTTTGTAAACAATTTATTTGTGGTAACAGAGAGGACTGTGTTGGTGGATATTACAGATTCCTGCGATGACATGTCAGTGGTCACTTCAGGAACCTTCAATTTTTCCTCACGCATTTGTTTAATTAGTAACATGTCAGCGTTGACATTGCGTATAACATCAGCTGTGCTGGACATCTCCTCATCATCAGAGGAGATGGAGAGAGTTGCCGGTGGAAGCTCGTCGTGGTCCGTTTGGTTGGAGTCCAAATCATCGATGACGTGGGAATTTTGGTTGACTCCTTTTTTATTTATACCTTCATCTGGGTGCCCAAAAAATTCCCAGACATTTTGGTCAAGCCTCTCCAGATCTCTCATCTCCTCAGAGTCGACAGGATACTCTTGCTCAATCTCAACTTTCATATTCCGTTTCTTCTGAACCGCAGAGGATTGGTTACTGCTGCCGCTGCTGGAAATGGATTTAGCTTTACGTTTTACTGGAGGAATGATCACTTCCAAATCACTGTCCTCACAGCTGGATCCTGAAGTTGATGGCCGACGAATTCTTTTGAACTTTCGTCTAGTCATATCGAATGAACTTCTCAGTGGACTATCATTATCCGTCTCTTCCAAATCTTTATCTTTCGCCGGACTACCTGCCATCATTTCGTTCCTCTGACCTTTGTTTGAACTTTTCACAGAGTCTGTGGGAAACAAAGATACAATTTTCTGACTCTCCTGGGGTAAACTGCTTTGTATTAAAGTCACTTCGTCCTTCTCATTGGGTGGTATCTTGCCATCTTTCATGACTTGGGACATGATATTTTCCAGCACTGGCTGCCCTGACTGTAAAGGTTTCCTTCGTGGTCTATTAATGGCCGGGTGTATTTTGCCATTCTTTTTTAAATTTTCCTTTTCAACATCCACCAACTCATTGCTAAGAATTGTTTTTGTTATCGCACATTTTTCTTTATTTTTTTGGTTTCCCTGTATTCTCCTTTCGGTCTTTTCCGCTGGCTTCTCGTCTGCCTTTGCACTTCCGCTTGCGCAACAAGCACGCCTGGCTCGTGTCATCCTGCCGTCAGCAACATCAGCCAGGAGACTTGCCGACTGTTGGCTGCTCTCTGTGTTCTGCGTCTGACATGCTGAAGAACTATTATTGCAAGTCATCAGTGCATAATTATCAATCAATATCTCTGATGACTGAGAGCATGATCCCAATGGTGCTAAATCAATACATAAATCCTCAACATGCTCGTCATGTGTTTTATTAGCAGACGTTTCCCGATTTGCATCTGTGTCTACATCACAGGCTGGCATTTCCTGCTGATCACCAGTATCTGGGGACTGCAGAGTTTTGACATGGGTATCAATTTTATCAGTAGGTAGCGGGATTGCTACATCCATTTCCTCAGTGGAGTAACTGCTGGGTACCACCTCATTCCCCTGGTTAGAGTGGACAGCTGTGGGTATCATGGGTAGCTGGTTAAAATCCCCCATTAATTTCACGTTGGAAAAGGAGTTTTCTGTCGTTTTCTCGGCCCTGGCTTCATGCTTATTTGACGACAGTTGATTATTAGATACATATTGGTCAAGTCCGTTTTTTTGAATGCTAAGTAAATCTTGAGTGCTAGGTTGTTCTCGATTGGTAGGTTCTAGAGTGCTAGGTTCTTCTCGATTGGTAGGTTCTAGAGTGCTAGGTTCTTCTTGATTGGTAGGTTCTTGAGTGCTAGGTTCTTCTCGATTGGTAGGTTCTAGAGTGCTAGGTTCTTCTTGATTGGTAGGTTCTTGAGTGCTAGGTTCTTCTCGATTGGTAGGTTCTTGAGTGCTAGGTTCTTGATTGATAGGTCTATCTTCTTGATTGCTAGTTTGTTGTTCTTCATTGCTAGGCCCAACATCTTGATTATTAGGTTGATCTTGCTTCTTAGGTTCAACTGGAGCAGCAATGTTACTGGTAGACAGCAAAGGTTCAGCAGATTCCAGAGGCATCTTGGCACCACAGGCTGCAGTTGTACAAGCCCTGCAGATATAAAAACCACAAGATTATAAATCTGACTTGTAATCATGATACAACATAGTATGCAGTAAATTTTTTTTAGTCATAACCTGGTTGATCAGCAAAGTAAAAAGTGAATTGTGGCTTCAACATACGTACAACACATGACTTAATCATCTGTGGTAGGCTCCTGAAGATAATAATCATGTACAGGTGCTCCTTGACTTACAATGGTTCAACTTTACGATGGTGCGGCAGCAATTACTTTGGAGGTGAAACTTAAGATAATTACCCAATATGAAGGTGACAAGTCACTAACTTGCAGTCATTTATTTACCTTTCAATACTGGTACTTAGTTACAGTAATTATTGGTTTATTTCTTTAGTCACAGTACAGCCTCTCCTCACTTAGCAACATACTCGTTTACTGACGACTTGGACTTACGATGGGCTCTCTGACCAGTATGAATACCCAAATAATGTATATTAGAGCTGATTTCCTATATTCTGTTTATTACAATGTACAGTACACTGCTGTATAAACATTTAAAAATATACCAGAAATGTTATAAATGGTGCAAATGTGATATTAAAACACTATCAAAGATGGTTGACACAAACCCACTACCATTATAGTGTGATCCTCACTTAGTGATGATTTTATTTACCGACGTTAAGTGAGGAGAGGATGCAGTCATTTCTGTACTCAGTTTTTTTAGAATATCATATTCATATTCGATTTACGATATTTTCAACTTACGATGGGTTCATAAGTCGAATCCATCAAAATGTAGCCCCCATCGTAAATAGAGGGGCGCCTGTATTTGCAATACAGGTCCATAACCCTTTATCCAAAATTCTGAAATTGGAAAAGTTCCGAAAACCAAAAGTTTTTGGTGGAGTGCAGAGCATCGGTCATCTCAGTGCTGGGTTACGCCACCACGTGACAGCGTTGAGAATCATTCTGAACTTCGAAAAATTCTAAAATTCTAAACAACACTGGCCCCAAGGGATTTGGATAAAGGGATGTGGACCTGTATACGTCGCCACCCATGTGTGATATTTATCAACCAAACGAATACAAGGGTGTATTTATTTGGCTCGGCTATATCAGGCAGAATAACAGCTCATAGTTCGTAAATTCATATGAATTTTACTTTTGAGAAGACAAGGAATACAGAACTTTAAATACAAAAGATATACATTGAAGAACAAGGTTTTATTTATTTTTTAACACAATGGTTGTCTCCCACTGAGGCACGGTGAACTGTAAAAGAAGAAATGCTTTCACCATCATTCATGCAATCACTGCCTTGTCAGAGGTGTTTTGACACTGTAGTTCAGATGACCCTTTGATGTGCAACATCCTCACACCCCTCTAGAGTGCAGGCACTGAGGTGGGAAGTACAGTGCCTGCACTCTGAAGGATGCATGGGGATGCTACAGTTGAGTGGGTCATTAAAACTGTCATGTCAGCATGCTTCTCACAAGACAGTGATTGAATGAATGATGATGAAAGTGTTTCCTCTTTTTCAAGTCACTCTACCTAGGTGATAAACAGATGTAGAATTTTATTAAATCCCAATAATACAGTGGACCCCCGGTTTACGATATTATTTCATTCCAGAAGTATGTTCAGGTGCCAGTACTGAATGAATTTGTTCCCATAAGGAATATTGTGAATTAGATTAGTCCATTTCAGACCCCCAAACATACACGTACAAACGCACCTACAAAAATACAATTACATAATTGGTCGCATTGGGAGGTGATCGTAAACAGGGGGTCCACTGTATTTCGTCATGAAGTGTGTTTACAGCCAGCTTCGAATTTTTAGAGTGAATAATGAATCCTGTGAAACAGCCGCACTACTCAAATCATACTATTTGAAATATTTACAATTTTTGCAAATGATCTGAAGAGTTTGGGGGGGAAACTAGCATTAATTAGTTTCACACTTAATCAAAATTCACACTATAGGAGGGCCCTGCTTACACAGCAGGTTAGGTTCCAGGTTACTGCTGTACAGGAGGGCTCTGCTTACACAGCAGGTTAGGTTCCAGGCTACTCCTATACAGGAGGGCCCTGCTTACACAGCAGGTTAGGTTCCAGGTTACTGCTGTACAGGAGGGCCCTGCTTACACAGCAGGTTAGGTTCCAGGTTACTGCTGTACAGGAGGGCCCTGCTTACACAGCAGGTTAGGTTCCAGGTTACTGCTGTACAGGAGGGCCCTGCTTACACAGCAGGTTAGGTTCCAGGCTACTCCTATACAGGAGGGACCTGCTTACAAAGCAGGTTAGGTTTCAGGCCACTGCTGTACAGGAGAGCCCTGCTGATACAGTAGGTTAGGTTCTGGACTACTGCTGTACAGGAGGGCCCTGCTTACACAACAGGTTAGGTTTCAGGCTACTGCTGTACAGGAGGGCCCTGCTGATACAGTAGGTTAGGTTCTGGACTACTGCTGTACAGGAGGGCCCTGCTGATACAGTAGGTTAGGTTCTGGACTACTGCTGTACAGGAGGGCCCTGCTTATACAGCAGGTTAGGTTCTGGACTACTGCTGTACAGGAGGGCCCTACTGATACAGTAGGTTAGGTTCTGGACTACTGCTGTACAGGAGGGCCCTGCTGATACAGCAGGTTAGGTTCTGGACTACTGCTGTACAGGAGGGCCCTGCTTATACAGCAGGTTAGGTTCTGGACTACTACTGTACAGGAGGGCCCTGCTGATACAGCAGGTTAGGTTCTGGACTACTGCTGTACAGGAGGGCCCTGCTTACACAGCAGGTTAGGTTCTGGACTACTGCTGTACAGGAGGGCCCTGCTTACACAGCAGTTAGTTCAGGCTACTCTGTCAGGAGCCTCTACACAGCAGGTTAGGTTCCAGGCTACTGCTGTACAGGAGAGCCCTGCTTATACAGCAGGTTAAGGCTACTGCTGTACAGGAGGGCCCTGCTTACACAGCAGGTTAGGTTCCAGGCTACTGCTGTACAGGAGGGCCCTGCTTATACAGCAGGTTAAGGCTACTGCTGTAAAACAAAAATTGCTGTAAATTGAATCACAGCTTTTTCTCACTTTCAAACAGATATAAAAGCCTGATAACAAGTTTACACTATCATATATTAAGTGAGCAATTGAGCCAGGCCTAAAAACTGCATACACAGTACACACAATACTTACCTTAAAATATTTTTGTCTTTAGCTTATGAGTGGTAAATACAGTGGACCCCTGCTTTACGATCAGCTCCCAATGCGACCAATTATGTAAGTGTATTTATTATAGTGCGTTTGTGCGTGTATGTTTAGTGGTCTGAAATGGACTAATCTAATTCACAATATTCCTTATGGGAGCAAATTCGTTCAGTAATGGCACCTGAACATACTTCTGGAATGAAATAATATTGTAAGCCGAGGGTCCACTGTATATTTATTGTATCAAGTCTGAATAAATAAACAATGGCTAGAAATGAAAACTGATGTACAGTGGACCCTCGAATTTAGTCGTGCCTTTTCTGTATGCAAAACTATTTTTATCTATAAAATGTATGTTTTGTTAATATTTCCCATAGGAAATAATGTAAATCCAATTAAACCATTCCAGACACCCAAAAATATTAACAATACATTTTATAGATAATAAAAATAGTTATGCATACAGAAAAGGCACGACTAAATTTGAGGGTCAACTGATGTATTAGCAAAATGCTGTAAAGTGGGGCCCTCATGTATTCATCACCTTGTTGTATTTTCTCAATTACAGTGGACCCCCGCATAACGATTACCTCCGAATGCGACCAATTATGTAAGTGTATTTAAGTAAGTGCGTTTGTACGTGTATGTTTGGTGGTCTGAAATGGACTAATCTACTTCACAATATTTCTTATGGGAACAAATTCGGTCAGTACTGGCACCTGAACATACTTCTGGAGTGAAAAAATATCGTTAACCGGGGGTCCACTGTATTGCTAGGATTATGTCTTCTGAATCCACAGAACCGAAATAGAATAAATATGCGCTGATATACTCACGTATGTTGCTGTTGTGAGAGTAAAAACGACATATATTTCATGAGCACTTGATATACTTCACAAGGGACTGTGTGCAGACAAAAGTCACGTCCAACGCCCCCGGCCGATTCAACGGGATTGACACTGTCCACTACTGTTCTGCAACTGTTGAAGAGGAACATGCTCAAGAGGATGGTTCATGTGGTTAAGATTGATCAGGAATTGTGGAATGACACCATACTTCCTTCCCACACTGTAGTTTGTTCCACAACAACCTTCAGGAGGGAGGGAAGAAATGGGCGTGAGGAAGGGAATGGGAGAGGGACAGAATTAGAGAGAATGGGGGAAGGAGAGAATAAGAGAGAATGGGGGAAGGAGAGAATAAGAGAGAATGGGAGAAGGAGAGAATAAGAGAGAATGGGGGAAGGAAATGGTAGAGAGGGAGAGAAAAAGAGTGAATGAGATAAAAAATAGAAGAGAGGGAGAGTAGGGATGGGAGAGGGAGTCCTATTTCTGTCACCCATATCATGTGTCAGATACTGAATGATGGGTGAGAATACAGAAGCAAATGGGAGAATAGGGAGTGAATACAAGAGAGAATAAGAGAGTTAGACAATGACAAACAAAAGAGAAGAGAAAGAGCTCATTTAAAATTACACAGTCCACTCTATCATCAAAAAATAAAATTAGATCCAAAACATTACAGTCCAGGAGAGCACCTACAGCCACAACACAGGTATTAATGGGGAAAATAGGTTACCAGCCCCAAACACCTCAGTAACAAACAATATAAATACTTATTTATTATTTTTATTATCACACTGGCCGATTCCCACCAAGGCAGGGTGGCCCGAAAAAGAAAAACTTTCACCATCATTCACTCCATCACTGTCTTGCCAAAAGGGTGCTTTACACTACAGTTTTTAAACTGCAACATTAGCACCCCTCCTTCAGAGTGCAGGCACTGTACTTCCCATCTCCAGGATTCAAGTCCGGCCTGCCAGTTTCCCTGAACCCCTTCATAAATGTTACTTTGCTCACACTCCAACAGCACGTCAAGTATTAAAAACCATTCGTCTCCATTCACTCCTATCAAACACGCTCACGCACGCCTGCTGGAAGTCCAAGCCCCTCGCACACAAAACCTCCTTTACCCCGTCCCTCCAACCTTTCCTAGGCCGACCCCTACCCCGCCTTCCTTCCACTACAGACTGATACACTCTTGAAGTCATTCTGTTTCGCTCCATTCTCTCTACTTGTCCGAACCACCTCAACAACCCTTCCTCAGCCCTCTGGACAACAGTTTTGGTAATCCCGCACCTCCTCCTAACTTCCAAACTACGAATTCTCTGCATTATATTCACACCACACATTGCCCTCAGACATGACATCTCCACTGCCTCCAGCCTTCTCCTCGCTGCAACATTCATCACCCACGCTTCACACCCATATAAGAGGGTTGGTAAAACATACTCTCATACATTCCCTCTTTGCCTCCAAGGACAAAGTTCTTTGTCTCCACAGACTCCTAAGTGCACCACTCACCCTTTTCCCCTCATCAATTCTATGATTCACCTCATCTTTCATAGACCCATCCGCTGACACGTCCACTCCCAAATATCTGAATACATTCACCTCCTCCATACTCTCTCCCTCCAATCTGATATCCAATCTTTCATCACCTAATATTTTTATCCTCATAACCTTACTCTTTCCTGTATTCACTTTTAATTTTCTTCTTTTGCACACCCTACCAAATTATAAATCGAAGCTTTAAGGTATATGTAATAACAGAACCCCTGTATCTGAGGGTCCAGTATCAGCGGTTTACCATGGCCCGAAAATAACAAAAATAACCCTTAATTTTTCTCAATAATGGCCTTGAAGTGCAAAAAAGTTACGGTGGAAGTTGTTTACAGTCTAAAGAAGCCTTGAAGTGTTTCCCATCAGTGAAAAAGTTATAATTCTCCATTTATTGTGCATAATTTATCAATTAAACTTTATAATAAGCATGTACAGGACTCATAGATAGTAGTGAACTCTATAGAGTTCACTACTATCCACAGTTTCAGTATCCACAGCAGGTCCTTTATTATAATAACAAAAGGGCATGGATCCCTAGGGACATTTTCTGATTGGTTTCGCAAATATATAAATATTAGAAAACACAAAAATATCTGAAATCTGAAATACTTACAGCCTCAGGCATTTCAGATAAAGGATTCTCAACTGCATTAATATTATTATTGATAGTTATTATCATTATTACTATTATTATTATCATGTTTATTTAGAAGCAGTAAGGCCAGAAGTAATATACAGTAGCAAGGTGATAAGTGGCATTCAGACTAGATTTTAAGAGAGTACAGTAAACCTTCCATACAGCGGACTAACAGGGAGGACTGCAGGAGTGGACCATTAAACCAGATTATCTAAAAAAACAAAGTAGTAAAAACCACTGAATTACTCTACTGTACACCTAATACAGCAGTGTACACACAGTTTGCAGATAAACTGCAATAAACATTGAAAATCAAGGCAGTTAAACGTACAATTAAACCAGTCTATTATGTCTTGGAATCAAAAGCCTGTCACCAGTAGCAAGGCAGTCCCCATGAAAAGTCAAAATGCATAGAAAGATTTGAAAGTAGCTTGTTTTATCAACATAGAGAAAGATTTGAAAGCGGCTTAAGATTTGATAATAACTTGTCTACTCAACATACCTTTTAGAGCAGAGTGAACCCACTAGTTTAAATGGCACCAACTGTAAGTGGCGGTCTGTGCGAGACTGAGAGTTTGGAATCTTGGAAGACAATTTCTGTGAGATCGGAGACATCGCACTGGAAACATCCTTGATAGCTTCACGTCTGGATAAAAAAGGTGTGGATGATGCTTCTAGTACGGAACTGGGGCTTATGGTGTGATGGGGGACACACTGGCTTGCTCACAACTGTTGAATTTGATGGTAAGAATGTTGTCTTGTCTTTGAGTTCCTCTGTAGCGTTACCTTGCAGTGCTAACATTTCCACATTATCTCCTGCAGGAACCATGTCAACTGCACACTCTTCAACATTTGCAACTTCATTAATCGGGTCATTGCTGTGCAAAACATGAAGGTCTTGTGTGGTAGCTTTCAAGGAAAATGTTCTCCTTCCTGGTTTTGGTATATTTGAAATTTTGCTTTTAATTTTGACAGGTTTTTGAGGAGTTTGATCCTTGTGTTCTACTGGAATAGATTTAGGGCTTCTCTTCCTACTCAATGTTGACAATGATCGAGACAAGGATTTCATGGAAGATTTTGAGGGAATGCTAACATCAGATTTGCCAGTGTCAAAGTCATCATCAATGCAAAATGTCTCTGTTTCTGCACATAATGGTAGTGAGGGTTTAGTGTGCTCTGACTGATTCTCTCTGCTGAGGTTAATATTTCTATTTAGCAGTAACTTCTGCTGTGCATCTGGCTTTTTACTGTCTTTATTATCTCCTTTGGATTTCTTACTGTCTTCATTCTGTTCTTTCTCATCTTCTTGTAACTGAGAGACTATCTCCTTCAACTTCTTGACTCGATCTCTCTTACTCTGAGATGACGACAGATGTTCAACATCGAAATCTTGAGTTTCTTCATCAATAGTCACATTAGTCTCTACTGAAGAAGCCAGGGTAGTGATGGAGTGTCTGCTGGTTCCTCCCTCAGTTCGTGAATCATTGATACTGCGTTGTTCACCTCCTGTTATGTTAAGACTCGCCTGCCGGACTTTCAGATCTCTGCGGGCACCTTCAACGTGCGACCATCCAGGCGACTTGGCATATTTCACATTAACCGAGACAGCAACGACTTTACTGGTGTCCATTAGCTTCGATTTAATTTCTGAAGCATATCTTACATTGCGGGAGGTCTTGCAAGCGTCGGCAATGGTGGTCTTCCCCGATGACCTAGTTGATGTTGATGGCACAGACTCCTCATAACTGGGAACTTCACTCGGTTTAGCAGAAGCATTAGCGTTAAACCGTACTTTTCTGTTTCTAGTGGGCGCTTTTGGGGGTGGCATCAATTTCTCACTTTTGGGCATCAAAGATGGAATAGTCTTGTTGAGATGAGTATTTTCATGAGTTTGAGCCATTAGAGAGAGATTTTGCCTCATTATTCTTTCTTTTTCCTGCTCTTTATTCTTCTTGTTCTTCTCTTCCTCTTCCACTGACAAGGTATTTAACTGGTAGTTGTCAATATCCTCAAACATAGAGCAAATCGCTTCCACTTCCTCTTTAGCTTTTTCAGCTTTGGATTTTGGATTCTTAATAGTGTTTAATTTACTGTTATTACTATTAAGACTATCATCAGTCGAGATAGTCTGCTGTTTCTTTGTCTTTGGTTTCTTCTTTGCTCCTATCTCGTGTACACTCTCATCATTACTTCTCTTTTTAACTATCTTTTTACCTTGGTCTTTGCTGCTAGTATTGGGTAAATCTTCACCTTGAGCAGGAGTTATGAAGATTAGGTTCTCATCTTTACCGTCATTGACTAAGCCGTCTCCTTTGGGTTGCGAAGCATGAATACCATCATCACACCGTTCATTGTCTTTTGCATCCGAAATGAGGACATCGAACTCATTCTTGGTGACAACAGGACAACTATCTGGTAAGTCGTAATGGCCATCATCATCGTCGTGATTTTGTACGATGACCGATTCGATTTGCTTCGTGTGAGACAAAGCTATGCTAGTATCGAGTGGTTTTATAACACTGAGATCAACATTGTGGTTGTGTTTAGCACCTCTGGCAATGGGCGTGCTATGCTTCTGGGTAGTGGAATTAACACTCATATCAGAATTAACAATACTATCATCTATTTTGGCAAATCTTCCCTGCATGACCGGTATACCTCTGCCTCTACCCCGGCCCCTCACTCGACCCCGACTCACATTCACCTTCCCTCTAGCTCTTGTTCCAACCCCATGACCTGTTTTTACAGTCTTCCTATTTTCCGGTGTCTTCTGACTAGGAATAAATTTAAAAGGATCACTAGGAGTCCCAGTAATAAGATCATTGGGATTAAATATCTGAGTTTCTATATCAGCCTGAGAGTCCGGTGAATCACGTTCGAGATTTTCTGTATTGGTCTTAGATTTGAAGAACTTTTTCGAACCAGTGAGAGAGGATACTAAGCTATCTTCACTTTTTTTGTTGGATAATGTGGAAGAAGATTTATTTGAGCAAATTAATCTTTTAATACCTGTTTTAATACTGGAATTATTTGGCCCTGATGCCTGCTGAGAATTTTGATCACCGAGAGCAACACTTTTAGCCTGGTTAAAGACCCGAGAGGATTCAGAATCGGTGGTGGAAGTGGTATCGGTTGAATGTGAGGCTCCTATCTGGAAGCCGACTTCTCTGCTGTTGCAGAGCCATTTTGCAACCTTGTCCGCCGGTTTTTCCCTGCCCAGTTTTTCACTAAGATGATCAGTAGACTGCTCGTTGCTTTTAATAAGTTCCCCAGGGAGTAGCAATGCATCTTCCATCTGCTGACTCACAGATATAAGTTCATCTCCTTTTGTATCTTTCTTGCCATATGTGGTGACTGGTTTGCCATTGTCTTTAGTCAGTTTTCTTGACAGTGGAGCAGCATTTCCTCTTGCACCACTTGTAGGTTTAGCCTTGCCAGATAACAGCTGCCCATTGCCCGAGCTGCGAGTGCCCCTCCCACGAGTGAAAGAGGGTATCAAGCTCTTCCTTGCTTGGGGTTCCTGTTTGCTCGGAGACGAGTAAGAATGTTCTTCGGATATGACATCCACAGCGAGAGGTTTCTTGGGGTCGTTGATACCAGCCACAGACTCCTGTGTCTGGGGTTTGTCTGTGTGCACACTCACATCTGAAAATATTAAATAATCTAGTTAATTTAGTTAATATAATATCTCTATTATGCATCCTATACCTACCCTGTGAGTACAAAATAATTAACAGCTAAATTGAAATACTTTCCAAAATCCAAATACTCATCGAAATCCAGACCCAAAACTTTACAATAATGGAATATTATTTAAGGATTCAGGGAAACTGGTTAGCTGGACTTGAGTCCTGGAGGTGAGAAGTACAGTGCCTGCACTCTGAAGGAGGGGTGGAGATATGTTAGTTTTTGAACTGTAGTGTAGACATGCCTCTGGCAAGACAGTGATGGGGTGAGTAATGATGAAGGTGTTTCTTCTTTTTTGGGTCACCTTGCCTTGGTGGGAAATGGCTGATGTGTTAATAAAAAAACAAACCATTACCAAGGTTTATATCATAACTTACCTTGGTTACTGTTGGAGGTTAAGATTCTCTGCTTGGCTGATCGTGCTCTAGGCTTAGGTATATAGACTTCTGGGTTATAGTGATCTGTTATGCCTCTCTTGCGAGTGCCTCGTCTGGGCTCGTCATTCTCCTCGTTCTCTGAGTCATCCTCCTCGGCGCTGATCACTGGTCGAGGTCTTGGCCGGTACTTTGATGGGGTAACTGAAAGATACGCCACAATAAATGTTACATCAAATAACATGACAAATTTACATACAGGAGGTCCTCGACTTACAATGTTGGTCAAGTTCTGACGAACCCGTCGTAAGTTGCAAATACTGTAAGTCGAGAATGAATATATGATAAATAAGTAAATAACTACTGTCACTGAATAAGTAAATAAACAAATAATTAATGTAACGAAATACCGGTACTGAAAAATGAATAAACGAATTAAAGTTAAGGACTTCCCACCTTCATGTTGGGTAATTATCTTAAGTTTTATCTCCAAAGTAATTGTTGCCGCACCATCGTAAAGTTGAAATACAGTGGACCCCCGGTTAACGATATTTTTTCACTCCATAAGTATGTTCAGGTGCCAGTACTGACCGAATTTATTCCCATAAGGAATATTGTGAAGTAGATTAGTCCATTTCAGACCCCCAAACATACACGTACAAACGCACTTACATAAATACACTTACATAATTGGTCGCATTCGGAGGTAATCGTTATGCGGGGGTCCACTGTATTGACTTGTGTGCTGTGAGTTTAACCCGTAAACGGTCCAAGCAGATCTACGTTCACATGTGTAGAGCTACAAAAGTAGATCTAAGTTTTTTTACATATTTTCAAATATAACAAAAAAAAAAAGTAGATCAAAGTTTTTTTTACACATTTTCAAATGTAGAAAAACAAAAAGAAGATCTACTTTTTTTACATACTTTCAAATGTTGAAAAAACATATATATACGTTTGGACCGTTTACGGGTTAACCCCTAAGCGACAATGAAAATAATGGTCACAATAAAGGCTTTTATTTGCAAAACATGTTTAACGTGTCTGCCATTATTATCAATACATGTAAGTACGTAAGCTTATTGAGGTACAGGTACACGTAAATACAGCGGACCCCCGCATAGCGACTTTAATCCGTGCAAGAGGGCTGATTGTTATGCGAAATGATCGGTATGCGAATGAATTTTCCCCATAAGAAATAATGGAAATCAAATTAATCCGTGCAAGACACCCAAAAGTATGAAAAAAAAAATTTTACCACATGAAATATACATTTTCCTACACACAAAGAGAAGGATACATGCACAGTAGTAGAGTAGTACATGCACAATATATATTGTGCATGTACTAGTCTACTAAATGAAGAATAAATGACACTTACCTTTATTGAAGATGCAGCAATGACTGATGAGACACTGTGTCCTGGGAGTGCCTTTTCCTCCTGAGTACTGTAGGTCCTGTTTGGCATTTTCTTCCAGAACAGGCCTTATCACACTGTGTATGCCACTACGATTCTTAAATCTCTCAAACCAACCTTTGCTGGCTTTAAATTCACCAATATGAGCACTAGTTCCAGGCATTTTTCCCTGTTCACCTGGGTGTTAGTCGACTTGTGTGGGTTGCATCCTGGGAGACAAGATTAAGGACCCCAATGGAAATAAGTTACAGTCTTCGATGACACTGACTTTTTTGGGTTATCCTGGGTGGAAAATCCTCTGGGGTTAATTGTTTCTTGGTATATTCTCAATAAACCACACCAACAACAGTGCTACAGCAGCAGCAGCAGCAGCTGACAGTGCTACAGCAGCAGCAGCAGCTGACAGTGCTACAGCAGCAGCAGCAGCTGACAGTGCTACAGCAGCAGCAGCAGCTGACAGTGCTACAGCAGCAGCAGCAGCTGACAGTGCTACAGCAGCAGCAGACAATGCTACAGCAGCAGCAGACGGTACTACAGCAGCAGCTGACGGTGGTACAGCAGCAGCAGACGATGCTACAGCAGCAGCAGACGGTACTACAGCAGCAGCTGACGGTGGTACAGCAGCAGCAGCAGCAGCAGCTGACGGTGGTACAGCAGCAGCAGCAGCAGCAGCTGACGGTGGTACAGCAGCAGCAGCAGCTGTACCACCAATAGTAGCGATGGTTGATTGGGGTTTATTATACAACCTGGCCAGCTCGGAGACACGCACTCCACTTTCATACTTATCAATGATCTTTTTCTTCATCTCTATAGTAATTCTCACCCTTATTGCTGTAGGGTTGGCACTAGAAGCTTTCTTGGGGCCCATGGTCACTTATTTTGCAGATAAAATCACCAAAAACACTGTAATAATACGAAATGTTCCGATTGTATGCTTGGATGTTACCGCGGAGGCTGGCTGGTAAACAATGCCACCGGCGGCACATGTGAGGCTGGCTAAGGGCGCACATTGGACGCGTCTCGGACGAAGAGCGGTGAGCGGGTTTTTGAGCGGGTTTTTGAGCAGTATGCGAGGCAAAATTTTTGCGATAAAAGCGAGCGGTATGCGGATTGAATGTTATGTGATGCGTACGGTATGCGGGGGTCCACTGTACAATTATCAAACATAGTAACATATACAAACATTCTCTCTCAGTCCATAGCCGGATTCTAACCCTCTGATGCCGAGTGTGCAGGTTCAATTCCTGCTGCAGACTGGGTGATAATGTTTGTAAATAATTTTGCCTCTTTGTAAATTAAGCAAAGGCATGTGTAGGTTGGTAGACAGCAACCACCCAGGGAGGTACTACCGTCCTGCCAAGTGAGTGTAAAACGAAGCCTGTGATTGTTTTACATGATGGTAGGATTGCTGATGTCTTTTGTCTGTCTCATAAATATGCAAGATTACAGGCATGTCTTGCTACTTCTACTTACACTTAGGTCACACTACACATACATGTACACATTTATTTATACACACTCATCTGAGTTTTCTTTGATTTTATCTTAATAGTTCTTGGTCTTATTAATTTTCCTTTTATATCCATGGGGAAGTGAATAAGAATCTTTCCTCCGTAAGCCATGCGTGTTGTAAAAGTCAACTAAAATGCCGGGAACAATGGGCTAGTAACCCCTTTTCCTGTAAAGATTACTAAAAAGAATAAGAAGAAGAAAATTGTCAAAGTGGGAAGTCTGAATGTGCGTGGATGTTGTGCAGATGATAAGAAAGAGATGATTGTGGATGTTATGAATGAGAAGAAGCTGGATGTCCTGGCTTTAAGTGAAACAAAGCTGAAGGGGGTGGGAGAGTTTCAGTGGAGAGGAATAAATGGGATTAGGTCAGGGGTTTCAAATAGAGTTAGAGCTAAAGAAGGAGTAGCAATAATTTTTGAAGGATAAGCAATGGCAGGAAAAGAGGGACTATAAATGTATTAATTCAAGGATTATGTGGATTTAAAATAAAGATTGGATGTAAAAAAGTGGGTTATAAATAAGCGTGTATGCACCTGGAGAAGAGAGAAGTGTAGAGGAGAGAGAGAGATTTTGGAAATGTTGAAGTGAATGCGTGGGGAGTTTTGAATCAAGTGTGAGAGTAATGGTGGTTGGGGATTTTAATGCTAATGTGGGTAAAAAAGTTATGGAGGGAGTAGTAAGGGAAATTTGGGGTGCCAGGGGTAAATGGTAAATGGGGAGCCTTTTTAAATTTAGCATGTGTAGAAAGAAATTTGGTAATAAGTAATACATATTTTATGAAAAGAGGATAAATAAATATACAAGGTAATGATGTAGCACGTAATGAAAGTTGTTTATTAGATTATGTATTGGTGGATAAAAGGTTGATGGGTAGGCTCCCGGATGTACATGTTTATAGAGGGGCAAATGATATTATCGGGTCAATTATTTAGTTTGTAGCTACGTTAGAGTAAGAGGTTTGATGGGAAAAGAGGAAGGTGGCAACAACAAGTAAGAGGGAGGTGAAAGTGTATAAACTAAGGGAGGAGGAAGTTCGGGTGAGATATAAGCGACTAAATTTGGGAGAAAGGTGGGCTAGTGCAAAGATGAGTAGTGGGGGGGTTGAAGAGGGTTGGAATAGTTTTAAAAATGCAGTAAAAGAAGTGGGGGCAGAAGTTTGTGGTTAAAGGAGGGTGGGGGCAGGAGGAAGAGGAGTGATTGGTGGGAAAGATGAAATAAAGGGTGTGATAAAAGAGAAAAAGGTAGTTATGAGAGGTTTTTACAAAGCAGAAGTGTTTAAGAAGAGCAAGTATTGGAGAGTAAAAGAAAGGTAAAGAGAGTGGTGAGAGGTGAAAAAAGGAAGCAGATGATAGAGTGGGAGAGGCACTGCAAAAAATTTAATGAAAAAAAAAAAAAAAATTTTGGAGTGATTAAAAAATTAAGAAACCTGGGAAAAATAGGGATTTGTCATTTAAAAAAACAAGTAGGGGAGTTAGTAGATGGGGGAATGGGGTATTGGGAAGATGCGAGAATATTTGAGGAACTTTTAAATGTTAAAAGGAGAAAAAGAGGCAGAAATTTATGCACTGGTCGGGGGGGTATACCATTTTTAGGGTGAAGAAAGCAGAATGTAAGTGTGGGGGAGGGACGGAGGCATTTTGTAAAAAAAAGGGGGGTAAAGCAGCGGGAAAGATGGGGTCATGACAGAAATGTTAAAACAGGGGGGGATAAGGTTGGAGTGGTTGGACTTTTTTTTAAAAATGTATAAAAAGGGGAAAGGGACCCAGGGTTGGCAGGACATGTATGTCCCTTTAAAAAAGGGGAAAGGGGGCAAAAGAGACGAAAAAATTTTAGGGAATAAGCTTACGAGTATACCCGGAAAAAATGTACGGTAGGGTATAATTGAAAGAATAAGGAAGACGAAGTTGGGTTGCGGATGAGCAAGGAGGTTTTAAGGGGGTGGGTAGGGGGTGTGTAGATAGGGGTTTTCATTGAAGCATATATGTGAACATTATTTAGAAAAGATAGGAATTTTTATTTCATTATGGATTTAAAAAGGCATATGTAAGTGGATAGAGGAGCAATGTGGGGAGATTTGCAAGATTGAATTGGTGGGAAGTTATTAAATGCTGTAAAAAGTTTTATGAGGAAGGAGGCCAGGTTAGGGGTTAAAAGGAGGGGGATACTTCCCGGTAAAAATAGGGCTTAGACGGGATGGTAATGTCCCCGGTTGTTTAAATATTTTTAGATGGGGGTTTAAAGGAATAAAAACTAGGGGGTTTTGGGAGAGGGGGGGGATTAAAATTAGGGGAATCAAATTCAAAATGGGAATTGACACGTTACTTTTTGCTGATGAAACTGGCTTATGGGAGATTCTAAAGAAAAAATTGAAAGGGTTTTGTGGGTGAGTTTGGGAAGGTGTAAAGGGGAAAAGTTGAAAGTGAAAATAGAAAAGGGGTAAGGGAGAGGGGGCAAATGATTTTGAAAAGAAAAATTGGATATCAAATTGGGGAGGAGGATTTTGGAAGAAGTGAATGTTTTTAGATACTTGGGAGTTGACGTGTCGGCGGATGGATTTATGAAGGATGAGGTTAATCATAGAATTGATGAGGGAAAAAAGGTGAGTGGTGCGTTGAGGTATATGTGGAGTCAAAAAACGTTATCTATGGAGGCAAAGAAGGGAATGTATGAAAGTATAGTTAGTACCAACACTCTTATATGGGTGTGAAGCTTGGGTGGTAAATGCAGCAGCGAGGAGACGGTTGGAGGCAGCGGAGATGTCCTGTTTAAGGGCAATGTGTGGTGTAAATATTATGCAGAAAATTCGGAGTGTGGAAATTAGGAGAAGGTGTGGAGTTAATAAAAGTATTAGTCAGAGGGCAGAAGAGGGGTTGTTGAGGTGGTTTGGTCATTTAGAGAGAATGGATCACAGTAGAATGACATGGAAAGCATATAAATCTATAGGGGAAGGAAGGCGGGGTAGGGGTCGTCCTCGAAAGGGTTGGAGAGAGGGGGTAAAGGAGGTTTTGTGGGTAAGGGGCTTGGACTTCCAGCAAGCGTGTGTGAGCGTGTTAGATAGGAGTGAATGGAGACGAATGGTACTTGGGACCTGACGATCTGTTGGAGTGTGAGCAGGGTAATATTTAGTGAAGGGATTCAGGGAAACCGGTTATTTTCATATAGTCGGACTTGAGTCCTGGAAATGGGAAGTACAATGCCTGCACTTTAAAGGAGGGGTTTGGGATATTGGCAGTTTGGGGGATATGTTGTGTATTTTTTTATATGTTTATGCTTCTAGACTGTTTGTATTTCTGAGCACCTCTGCAAAAACAGTGATAATGTGTGAGTGTGGTGAAAGTGTTGAATGATGATGAAAGTATTTTCTTTTTGGGGATTTTCTTTCTTTTTTGGGTCACCCTGCCTCGGTGGGAGACGGCCGACTTGTTGAAAAAAAAAAAAAAAAAAAAATGTGTACTTATTATTATTATAATCAAAACCAAGTGTTAAACCCACCAGGGCTAAAGAGCGCTGAGAAACGTGTTAATTACCCCAAAAAAGTCAAAGTGACTTATTTCCATTATTTTTTCAGTCATGGTATTGTGTCTTTTGTTAATTAGAACTCATCTGCCATGAGTTTAAACCCCATCCATTCTAAATTTTGACCTCCCTTCAATATGTGTGGGTTTTTGGCAAATCATTGCAGCCAAAATCGAAGTCACCATCACACTACCTTCAAAGCAGCAATCTTTCTTGATACTGTCGATGATCTTTCGCACGTGGACAACCAGTTTGGTTATTTTGTTGTTGTGGCCCAGAGATCGGCGGGTGATGTTGGCCATGCAGAGTGGACAGTGGGCCGTGTTGCGAGGGCCCTTCACCACTTGCTGAATACAATCACCACAGAACGAGTGACCACATTTGGTGGTTAGGGGATTATTGAGCAAATCCAGGCTGAAAACAGAGATTATATAAGTATGGGAATAGTAATTACAAATTATTCAACAATCCAGGCTGAAAACAGATTATATAAGGCTCGGTGTTATTCTTACAATAAGAGCCAAGTGCTAAACCCACATGGGTCATAAGTTTTGGTAAAATAACTGTCATAATAATTATATTATAGGCCTGGTCACAGACCGGGCCGCAGAGACGTTGACCCCCGAAACTCTCTCCAGGTAAACCTTGGCATCAAATACATCTCACTAGAAAAACAGTTGAAATGTGTCCAACTGATCTATAAGACACATTCCAACACATTAGATGTGTCTCAGTACAGAAATGTATCCACTTCAGCAGGGACCTGAAGAAATTTTAAAAACATTCATAAAAAATCATTTTCATTACTACTCTTCTTAATTCATACAAACACACAACAGGTATACTTCAGGTATACGCCAGGTGTATACTCACCATATATTGCACTGCAGAGTCTTCTGCATCGCCTGAAGCACTGCATTCATCTGGTTGAGACGGTCCTCCATGTTTACCCCATTACACTGCACCGCGGTGCAACCTTAAGGCAAACAAGGGAATATTTAAGCTGTGGCATGAACAGGATGGAGGTTCTGACGTTCTTTCACATGAACAGATGGAGGTTCTGTTACATGAACAGATGGAGGTTCTGAGGTTCTGTTACATGAACAGGATGGAGGTTCTGAGGTTCTGTTACATGAACAGATGGAGGTTCTGAGGTTCTGTTACATGAACAGATGGAGGTTCTGAGGTTCTGTTACATGAACAGGATGGAGGTTCTGAGGTTCTGTTACATGAACAGGATGGCGGTTCTGAGGTTCTGTTACATGAACAGATGGAGGTTCTGAGGTTCTGTTACATGAACAGGATGGAGGTTCTGAGGTTCTTTCACATGAACAGGATAGAGATTCAAAGGTTCTTTCACATGGACAGGATGGAGGTTCTGAGGCTCTGTTACATGAACAGGATGGAGGTTCAAAGGTTCTGTCACATGAACAGGATGGAGGTTCTGAGGTTCTTTCACATGAACAGGATGGAGGTTCTGAGGTTCTTTCACATGAACAGGATGGAGGTTCTGAGGTTCTGTTACATGAACAGGATGGAGGTTCAGAGGTTCTGTCACATGAACAGGATGGAGGTTCTGAGGTTCTCTCACATGAACAGGATGGAGGTTCAGAGGTTCTGTCACATGAACAGGATGGAGGTTCTGAGATTCTGTTACATGAACAGGATGGAGGTTCTGAGATTCTGTTACATGAACAGGATGGAGGTTCTGAGGTTCTTTCACATGAACAGGATGGAGGTTCTGAGGTTCTGTCACATGAACAGGATGGAGGTTCAAAGGTTCTGTCACATGAACAGGATGGAGGTTCAAAGGTTCTGTCACATGAACAGGATGGAGGCTCAAAGGTTCTGTCACATGAACAGGATGGAGGTTCTGAGGTTCTTTCACATGAACAGGATGGAGGCTCTGAGGTTCTTTCACATGAACAGGATGGAGGTTCAAAGGTTCTGTCACATGAACAAGATGGAGGTTCTGAGGTTCTGTTACATGAACAGGATGGAGTTTCTGAGGTTCTGTCACATGAACAGGATGGAGGTTCAAAGGTTCTGTCACACGAACAGGGTGGAGGTTCAAAGGTTCTGTCACATGAACAGGATGGAGGCTCAAAGGTTCTGTCACATGAACAGGATGGAGGTTCTGAGGTTCTTTCACATGAACAGGATGGAGGTTCAAAGGTTCTGTCACATGAACAAGATGGAGGTTCTGAGGTTCTGTTACATGAACAGGATGGAGGTTCTGAGGTTCTGTTACATGAACAGGATGGAGGTTCTGAGGTTCTGTCACATGAACAGGACGGAGGTTCAAAGGTTCTCTTACAGGACCAGGAAAAAAACAGCGAACCAAGTGACGGTTAAAGCGTTTCTTTCTCGGGCCCCAATACCCCAATGGGAGACGATCGATGTGTAAAAAATAATAAGATAAGATTCTGTTTGTATTTTTAACTCCGGAGGGTTAGCCAAACAGAATAACCCAAGAAAGTCAGTGCGTCATCGAGGACTGTCTGCCTTATTTCCATTGTAGTCCTCAATCTTGTCCCCCAGGATGCCACCCACACCAGTTGACTAACGCCCAGGATGCCATCCACACCAGTTGACTAACACCCAGGATGCCACCCACACCAGTTGACTAACACCCAGGATGCCATCCACACCAGTTGACTAACACCCAGGATGCCATCCACACCAGTTGACTAACACCCACACCAGTTGACTAATACCCAGGATGCCATCCACACCAGTTGACTAACACCCAGGATGCCATCCACACCAGTTGACTAACACCCAGGATGCCATCCACACCAGTTGACTAACACCCACACCAGTTGACTAATACCCAGGATGCCATCCACACCAGTTGACTAACACCCAGGATGCCATCCACACCAGTTGACTAACACCCAGGATGCCACCCACACTAGTTGACTAACACCCAGGATGCCACCCACACCAGTTGACTAATACCCAGGATGCCACCCACACCAGTTGACTAACACCCAGGATGCCACCCACACTAGTTGACTAACACCCAGGATGCCACCCAAACCAGTTGACTAACACTCAGGATGCCACCCACACCAGTTGACTAATACCCAGGATGCCACCCACACCAGTTGACTAACACCCAGGATGCCACCCACATTAGTTGACTAACACCCAGGATGCCACCCACGCCAGTTGACTAACACCCAGGATGCCACCCACACCAGTTGACTAACACCCAGGATGCCACCCACACCAGTTGACTAACACCCAGGATGTGACCCACACTGGTTGACTAACACCCAGGATGTCACCCACACTAGTTGACTAACACCCAGGATGTGACCCACACCAGCTGACTAACACCCAGGATGCCACCCACACCAGTTGACTAACACCCAGGATGTGACCCACACCAGCTGACTAACACTCAGGATGCCACCCACACCAGTTGACTAGCACCCAAGATGCCACCCACACTAGTTGACTAACACCCAGGATGCTACCCACACTAGTTGACTAACACCCAGGATGCCACCCACACCAGTTGACTAACACCCAGGATGCCACCCACACCAGTTGACTAACACCCAGGATGCCACCCACACTAGTTGACTAACACCCAGGATGCCACCCACACCAGTTGACTAACACCCAGGATGCCACCCACACCAGTTGACTAACACCCAGGATGCCACCCACACCAGTTGACTAACACCCAGGATGTGACCCACATCCTGGGAAGGGTAAAGAGAAAGGAGAGTCTTTCAATGTTTATTATGCTAATGCCGAAGCACTAGGAATAAGATGGACGAGTTGAGATTAGTTGCTGGTGCAGGTAACATTGATGTATTTGCCTTAACTGAGACGTGGTTTAATTCAAAACGTCGGGACATGGATGCGGAATGTCATATTCAGGGTTTTAAACTGTTCCAAGTAGATAGAAGCATCGGGAAGAGGGGTGGGGTGGCATTGTATGTCCGAGATCGCTTGAACTGTTGCATAAAAACGGGTATTAAGTCTGAAGTAACACATACAGAGTCTGTTTGGATAGAATTTTCAGAGGGGCATGAAAAACTGATTTTAGGAGTGATATACCATCCCCCAAACTTAGATAGGGACCAGGGGAGACTACTATGGGAGGAAATTGTTAAGGCCACAAGGCACGATAATGTAGTAATTCTAGGAGACTTTAACTTTAGTTTATATTGATTGGAATTTCTTGACTGGGAATTTAGAATCATACGACTTCTTAGAAGTAGTTCAGGATTGTTTTTTGAAGCAGTTTGTGACAGAACCTACAAGGGGAAATAACACTGCTTGACTTAGTTATGGCAAACAATGAATCCTTGTTAATAATTTAGAAATTTAAGAGGAACTGGGTGCTAGCGACCACAAATCAATTAATTTAGCATTGAATGGAAGTACGATAGTAGCGATAACTCAGTAACAGTCCCAGATTTTCGCCTTAGCAGATTACGATGGGCTTAGAGAACACTTATCATCTGTTGACTGGGGTAACGAAGTGAGCTATCAATATGACAGTTTTCTGAACACTATACATGCTGCTCAAAAAACATATATCCCATATAAAGAAATTAGATCAAATAGAAATGACCCAAAATGGATGATAATAGGCTCAAATATCTACTAGGGCATAAGAAAGGAATTTATAGGCGTATCAAAAGAGGTGAGGGTCATCTTATGAATCAGTATATTGACAATAAGAGGGACATTAAAAAGGGGATAAGAAAAGCTAAAAGGGACTATGAAATTAAAGTTGCTAGGGATTCTAAAACTAACCCAAAAGTTTTTTCCAGGTCTATAGAACAAAAAGTTAGAGATAAGATAGGTCCCCTTAAAAATAACTATGGGCACCTTACTGACAAAGAGAATGAAATGTGCTCGATTTTTAATACAGTGGACCCCCGCATAGCGAACGCATCGCATAGCGAACAATCCGCATAGCGAACGCTTTGTTCGCTGAATTTTGCCCGCATAGTAGACAAAAAACCCGCTCAGCGAACTTCGTCCGAGACGCGTCCAATGTGCGGCCTCAGCCAGCCTCACATGTGCCGCCCGTCCATTGTTTACCAGCCAGCCTCCGCGGTAACATCCAAGCATACACTCGGAATATTTCGTATTATTACAGTGTTTTCGGTGCTGTTTGTGGAAAATAAGTGCCATGGGCCCCAAGAAAGCTTCTAGTGCCAACCCTACACCTCAAAGGGTAAGAATACCCATTGAACTTAAGAAAGAAATCATTGATAAGTATGAAAGTGGAGTACGTATCACCGACCTGGTCAGGTTGTACAAGAAACCAAAATCAACCATCGGTTCTATTGTGGGCAAGGAAAACGGCAATCAAGGAAGCTGTGTTGCCAAAGGTTTAACTGTGTTTTCGAAACAAAGATCGCAAGTGATGGAAGATGTTGAGAGACTCTTATGGTGTGGATAAATGAAAAACAGCTAGCAGGAGATAGCGTCTCTCAAGCGATCATATGTGAAAAGGCTAGGAAGTTGCATGACGATTTAATTAAAAAAATGCCTGCAACTAGTGATGATGTGAGTGAATTTAAGGCCAGCAAAGGTTGGTTTGAGAGATTTAAGAAGCGTAGTGGCATCCATAGTGTGATACGGCATGGTGAGGCTGCCAGTTCGGACCACAAAGCGGCTGAAAAATATGTGCATGAATTCAAGGAGTACATAGAAACTGAAGGACTGGAACCTGAACAAGTGTTTAATTGTGATGAAACAGGCCTGTTTGGAAGAAAATGCAAGCAGGACCTACATTACTCAGGAGGAAAAGGCACTCCCAGGACATAAGCCTATGAAAGACAGGCTTACTTTGTTGATGTGTGCCAATGCTAGTGGTGATTGCAAAGTTAAGCCTTTATTAGTGTATCACTCTGAAACTCCCAGAGCGTTCAGGCAAAAGAATATCCTCAAGGATAATTTGTGTGTGCTGTGGAGGGCAAACAGTAAGGCAGGGGTCACTGGGGGAATTTTTCTATAACTGGTTACACCATGCATTTGCCCCCAATGTGAAAGATTACCTAACTCAAAAGAAATTAGACCTTAAGTGCCTCCGGGTGTTGGGACAATGCCCCTGGTCATCCTACAGACGTGGCAGAGCGACTTTATGGGGACATGAGCTTCATTACGGTGAAGTTTTTGCCTCCTAATACCACTCCTCTCCTGCAGCCCATGGACCAGCAGGTCATTTCCAACTTCAAGAAACTGTACACAAAAGCTCTGTTTCAAAAGTGCTTTGAAGTGACCACAGACACTGGATTGACTCTAAAAGAGTTTTGGAAGGATCACTTTAATATCCTCAGTTGTGTAAACCTTATAGGTAAGGCTTGGGAGGGAGTGACTAAGAGAACCTTGAACTCTGCTTGGAAGAAACTGTGGCCAGAATGTGTAGACAAAAGGGATTTTGAAGGGTTTGAGGCTAACCCTGAGATGATTATGCCAGTTGAGGAATCCATTGTGGCATTGGGAAAGTCCTTGGGGTTGGAGGTTAGTGGGGAGGATGTGGAAGAGTTGGTGGAGGAGGACAATGAAGAACTAACCACTGATGAGCTGATAGATCAACTTCAAGAGCAAGAGGCCAGACCTGGGGAAACTGGTTCAGAGGAGGGGAGAGAGAAATTGAAGGAATTGCCTACTTCAAAGATTAAGGAAATGTGTGCAAAATGGCTTGAAGTGCAAACCTTTTTTGATGAAAATCACCCTCACACAGCTATTGCAAGCCGTGCTGGTGACTATTACAATGACACTGTTGTGAAACACTTTAGGAAAGTCATAAAGGAACGAGAGGTACAGGCCACTATGGACAGATATCTTGTGCGACAGAAGTCCAGTGACTCTGAAGCTGGTCCTAGTGGCATTAAAAGAAGAAGGGAAGTAACCCCAGAAAAGGACTTGCTACCTCAAGTCCTAATGGAAGGGGATTCCCCTTCTAAACACTAACACTCTCTCTCCCCTCCTCCCATCCCATCAATCATCACCAGATCTTCAATAAAAGTAAGTGTCATGTAATTGTGCATGCCTTTTTCAGTTTGTGTGTACTAAAATTAACATTTTTTTGTGGTAAAAAAATTTTTTTTTAATACTTTTGGGTGTCTTGCACGGATTAATTTTATTTCCATTATTTCTTATGGGGAAAATTAATTCGCATAGCGAACATTTCGCATAACGAACAGCCCTCTTGCACGGATTAAGTTCGCTATGCGGGGGTCCACTGTAATTATTTTCTCTCAGTTTTTACACAGGAAGACACTAACAATATTCTAGTAATTAATTTTTATAGTGGGCTAGAAGAAGATAAATTATGTAACATCACAGTCACTAGTGAAATGGTTGTGAAGCAGATAGACAGACTGAAGCAAAATAAGTCGCCGGGTCCTGATGAGGTTTTTTCAAGGGTTCTTAAGGAATGCAAAATGGAACTCTGTGAACCATTAACTAATATTTTTAATTTATCTCTTCAAACAGGTGTAGTGTCTGATATGTGGAAGATGGCTAATGTAATTCCTATTTTTAAAACAGGGGACAAGTCGTTACCGTCAAATTACCGCCCAATAAGCCTGACCTCAATTGTAGGCAAATTACTAGAGTCAATTACAGCTGAGATTATAAGAAGCCATCTTGATAAGCATAGCTTGATTAATGATACTCAGCATGGATTCACAAGAGGCCAGTCTTGTCTAACTAATTTATTAACTTTCTTCAGTAAAGCTTTTGAGGCTGTTGATCACGATAAAGAATTTGATATTATTTACTTAGATTTTAGTAAGGCTTTTGATAGAGTTCCGCACCATAGACTGTTAAAGAAAGTGGCAGCTCATGGCATTGGGGGAAGAGTGGTCTCGTGGATCGAGTCATGGCTCACTGACAGGAAGCAGAGAGTGTCCATAAATGGGGTTAAATCCGAGTGGGGATCTGTAACAAGTGGCGTTCCACAGGGATCAGTCTTGGGCCCGTTGTTGTTTATAATATATATCAATGATCTTGATGAGGGAATTACTAGTGATATGAGCAAATTCGCTGATGACACAAAGATAGGTAGGATAATTGATTCAAACGTAGATGTTATGGAACTTCAGGAGGATTTAAACAAACTCTATTCTTGGTCAGAAAAGTGGCAGATGCAGTTCAATGTAGATAAATGCAAGGTTCTGAAGCTTGGGAGTGCCCATAACTCTAGCACTTATAAGTTAAATGATGTAGAACTTAGCCATACAGATTGCAAAAAGGACTTGGGGGTTATGGTGAGCAGCAACCTTAAACCAAGACAGCAATGCCTAAGCGTACGTAATAAGGCAAATAGATTACTGGGATTTATATCAAGAAGTGTAAGCAACAGAAGTCCAGAGGTCATACTGCAGCTTTATACATCATTAGTAAGGCCTCACCTAGATTATGCAGCTCAGTTCTGGTCTCCATATTACAGAATGGACATAAATTCGTTAGAAAACATTCAGCGTAAGGATGACCTAAATTAATACATAGCATTAGAAATCTTCCTTATGCAGAAAGATTGAAGAATCTTAAGTTACATTCACTTGTTAGACGAAGAATGAGGGGAGACCTGATCGAAGTGTATAAGTGGAAGATAGGTATTAATAAAGGGGATATTAATAAGGTCTTGAGGATGTCTCTCCAAGAGAGAACCCGCAGTAATGGATTTAAATTAGATAAGTTTAGATTTAGAAAGGCCATAGGAAAGTATTGGTTTGTAAATAGGGTAGTTGATGAGTGGAACAGTCTACCTAGTTGGGTTATTGAGGCTAGGACTTTGGGTAGTTTCAAATTAAAGTTGGATAAGTACATGAGTGGGAGGGGTTCGATTTGAGTGTGACTTTCACATCAGAGCTTATTTCTTGGGTGGCATTGAAAATTGGGTTGGGCAAATGTTTTGTTAGAGGGATGAATTGTAAAGGACCTGCCTAGTATGGGCCAACAGGCCTCCTGCAGTGTTCCTCCTTTCTTATGTTCTTATGACCCACACTGGTTACCCACACCAGCTGACTAACACTCAGGATGCCACCCACACCAGTTGACTAGCACCCAAGATGCCACCCACACTAGTTGACTAACACCCAGGATGACACCCACACCAGTTGACTAGCACCCAAGATGCCACCCACACTAGTTGACTAACACCCAGGATGCCACCCACACTAGTTGACTAACACCCAAGATGCCACCCACACTAGTTGACTAACACCCAGGATGCCACCCACACTAGTTGACTAACACCCAAGATGCCACCCACACTAGTTGACTAGCACCCAAGATGCCACCCACACCAGTTGACTAGCACCCAAGATGCCACCCACACTAGTTAACTAACACCCGGGATGCCACCCACACTAGTTGACTAGCACCCAGGATGCCACCCACACCAGTTGACTAACACCCAGGATGCCACCCACACTAGTTGACTAGCACCCAGGATGCCACCCACACCAGTTGACTAACACCCAGGATGCCACCCACACTAGTTGACTAACACCCAGGATGCCACCCACACCAGTTGACTAACACCCAGGATGCCACCCACACCAGTTGACTAACACCCAGGATGCCACCCACACTAGTTGACTAGCACCCAGGATGCCACCCACACCAGTTGACTAACACCCAGGATGCCACCCACACTAGTTGACTAACACCCAGGATGCCACCCACACCAGTTGACTAACACCCAGGATGCCACCCACACTAGTTGACTAACACCCAGCATGTGACCCACACCAGTTGACTAACACCCAGGATGCCACCCACACCAGTCGACTAACACCCAGGATGCCACCCACACCAGTCGACTAACACCCAGGATGCCACCCACACCAGTCGACTAACACCCAGGTACCAATTTGCTGCTAGGTGAACAGGACAACAGGTTTAAGGAAACACGTCGAAATGTTTCCACTCGGCAGGAATCGAATATTTAGTACTAAGAATAATTAGTAATAATAATTAATCAATAATAATTAGTAATAAATAATTAGAAATAAAATAACAGTAATAACAATAGAAATAATAATAGTAATAAATGATAATAAATCATAATACGTAATAAATTATCACACTTCAGGCAAACTTAAGACTAGCAAGGTTGGTATGATGAAGTATAATGTCTTATGGGGTTGGTATGATGAAGTATAATGTCTTATGGGGTTGGTATGATGGAGTATAATGTCTTATGGGGTTGGTATGGAGTATAATGTCTTATGGGGTTGGTATGATGAAGTATAATGTCTTATGGGGTTGGTATGATGAAGTATAATGTCTTATGGGG
This sequence comes from Cherax quadricarinatus, assembly GCF_026875155.1. Taxonomy (NCBI): domain Eukaryota; kingdom Metazoa; phylum Arthropoda; class Malacostraca; order Decapoda; family Parastacidae; genus Cherax; species Cherax quadricarinatus. Next base: position 17,467,097 of record NC_069494.1, read on the forward strand.
TTGGTATGATGAAGTATAATGTCTTATGGGGTTGGTATGATTAAGTATAATGTCTTATGGGGTTGGTATGATGAAGTATAATGTCTTATGGGGTTGGTATGATGAAGTATAATGTCTTATGGGGTTGGTATGATGGAGTATAATGTCTTATGGGGTTGGTATGGAGTATAATGTCGTATGGGGTTGGTATGATTGAAGTATAATGTCTTATGGGGTTGGTATGATGAAGTATAATGTCTTATGGGGTTGGTATAATGGAGTATAATGTCTTATGGGGTTGGTATGATGAAGTATAATGTCTTATGGGGTTGGTATAATGGAGTATAATGTCTTATGGGGTTGGTATGGAGTATAATGTCTTATGGGGTTGGTATGATGAAGTATAATGTCTTATGGGGTTGGTATGATGAAGTATAATGTCTTATGGGGTTGGTATAATGGAGTATAATGTCTTATGGGGTTGGTATGATGAAGTATAATGTCTTATGGGGTTGGTATAATGGTAGTATAATGTCTTATGGGGTTGGTATGGAGTATAATGTCTTATGGGGTTGGTATGATGAAGTATAATGTCTTATGGGGTTGGTATGATGGAGTATAATGTCTTATGGGGTTGGTATAATGGAGTATGTCTTATGGGGTTGGTATGATGAAGCATAATGTCTAATGGGGTTGGTATGATGGGGTATAATGTCTTATGGGGTTGGTATGATGAAGTATAATGTCTTATGGGGTTGGTATGATGAAGTATAATGTCTTATGGGGTTGTATGATGGAGTATAATGTCTTATGGGGTTGGTATAATGGAGTATAATGTCTTATGGGGTTGGTATGAAGTATAATGTCTAATGGGGTTGGTATGATGGGGTATAATGTCTTATGGGGTGGGTATAATGGAGTATAATGTCTTATGGGGTTGGTATGATGAAGTATAATGTCTAATGGGGTTGGTATGATGGAGTATAATGTCTTATGGGGTTGGTATGATGAAGTATAATGCCTTATGGGGTTGGTATGATGGGGTATAATGTCTTATGGGGTTGGTATGGAGTATAATGTCTTATGGGGTTGGTATGATGAAGTATAATGCCTTATGGGGTTGGTATAATGGAGTATAATGTCTTATGGGGTTGGTATGATGGAGTATAATGTCTTATGGGGTTGGTATGGAGTATGATGTCCTGTGGGGTTGGTATAATGGAGTATAATGTCTTATGGAGTTGGTATGATGGGGTATAATGTTTTATGGGGTTGGTATGATGGAGTACAATGTCTTATGGGGTTGGTATGATGGGGTATAATGTCTTATGGGGTTGGTATGATGGAGTATAATGTCTTATGGGGGTGGTATGATGGAGTATAATGTCTTATTGGGTTGGTATGATGGAGTATAATGTCTTATGGGGTTGGTATGGAGTATAATGTCTTATGGGGTTGGTATGGAGTATAATGTCTTATGGAGTTGGTATGATGGGGTATAATGTCTTATGGGGTTGGTATGATAGAGTATAATGTCTTATGGGGTTGGTATGGAGTATAATGTCTTATGGGGTTGGTATGATGGGGTATAATGTCTTATGGGGTTGGTATGATGGAGTATAATGTCTTATGGGGTTGGTATGAAGGTGTATACTGTCTTATGGGGTTGGTATGATGGAGTATAATGTCTTATGGGTTTGGTTATGATGGAGTATAATGTCTTATGGGGTTGGTATGATGGGGTATAATGTCTTATGGGGTTGGTATGATGGAGTATAATGTCTTATGGAGTTGGTATGAAGGTGTATACTGTCTTATGGGGTTGGTATGATGGAGTATAATGTCTTATGGGGTTGGTATGATGGAGTTTAATGTCTTATGAGGTTGGTAATGATGGAGTATAATGTCTTATGGGGTTGGTATTGATGAGTATAATGTCTTATGGGGTTGGTATGATGGAGTATAATGTCTTATGGGGGTGGTATGGAGTATAATGTCTTATGGGGTTGGTATGATGGGGTATAATTGTCTTATGGGGTTGGTATGATGGAGTATAATGTCTTATGGGGTTGGTATGATGGGTAAAATGTCTTATGGGGTTGGTATGATGGAGTATAATGTCTGATGGGGTTGGTATGATGGAGTATAATGCCTTATGCGGTTGGTATAATGGAGTATAATGTCTTATGGGGTTGGTATGATGGAGTATAATGTCTTATGGGGTTGGTATGATGGAGTATAATGTATTATGGGGTTGGTATGGAGTATAATGTCTTATGGGGTTGGTATGATGGTGTATACTGTCTTATGGGTTGGTATGATGGAGTATAATGCCTTATGTGGTTGGTATGATGGAGTATAATGTCTTATGGGGTTGGTATGATGGGGTATAATGTCTTATGGGGTTGGTATGATGGAGTATAATGTCTTATGGGGTTGGTATGATGGGGTATAATGTCTTATGGGGTTGGTATGATGGGGTATAATGTCTTATGGGGTTGGTATGATGGGGTATAATGTCTTATGGGGTTGGTATGATGGAGTATAATGTCTTATGGGGTTGGTATGATGGAGTATAATGTCTTATGGGGTTGGTATGATGGAGTATAATGTCTTATGGGGTTGGTATGATGGGGTATAATGTCTTATGGGGTTGGTATGATGGGGTATAATGTCTTATGGGGTTGGTATGATGGGGTATAATGTCTTATGGGGTTGGTATGAAGGGGAGGGGGAACCAATACTTCCCATCCCTTGGATCAAGAGCCCCTGACTGCCACCACCCTAATTACTATTATAACCAAAACCAAGTGCTAAACCCGTAAGGGTCACCCCCTTAAAGCACTACCCATAAGGGTCACGCAATTAAAGCGCTAAACCCATAAGGGTACCCCCATTAAAACTCTAAACCCATAAGGGCCACACCCTTAAAGCGCTAAACCCGTAAGGGACACACCCTTAAGCTTTAAACCCGTAAGGGCCACACCCTTAAAGCTCTAAACCCGTAAGGGCTACACCCTTAGCTATAAACCAGCAAGTGCCACACCCTTAAAGCGCTACGCCCTTAAAGCTCTAAACCCGTAAGGGCTACACCCTCAAAGACGAGGGTGTCTTTAAGGGTGTGGTCTCCTCACCTCGACCAGCGATAATGACCCTTAGGGGTAACTCGCCCCCCCCCCCCCCCGACACAATCCCCGGCATTTAGGGCCCCAAAAAGGAAACAATTTTTTAAAGACGCGGGAAAAAAAATTAATGGCCAAAAAAACATGTGGGTAAAATTTCGCGCCAAATTTCATAACTGGAGTTACGGGCGATTCAGGACGAATCAGCTGACATGTAACACCCATTTTCCCCCCTAATTAACCCCCTAACTACCCAACTAACCACTTCTGGAGAATCTATGGCCACTCACTAGAAAGCTCTGATGCACACAAAGTCGAAATTCGCTCTACTAACAGGAAAAAAAAAATAAAATTGAAAATCCTTGGCAGCCGCCGCCGCTGACACAGGTAAACAAACCTCCATTAATTATTTATCTTTATTGGCAGATTTTTACTATATATTTTTTTCTCTGGCCTTTTTTTTTGCATTGGTAGATAGTAGATATTGATAGAAAAAATATATATAAATCTATTTATGGCCTAAAATTTATTTATTTTAAGATATTTGGGGACGATTTAGGCCTCCCAAAAATAGTGGTAACTTTGAATTAGGCGTTATATGTATTAATATATTTTTTGCAATGGTATTATAACCACATAGATGTAATATATACATAAAAAAGTACTCTAATGACACATAAATATTATATTAAGAAGTTCATGGTAAAGACATCAAAAGTTGGTATATATTTAGGTTTTATAAATAATAAAAAATTGTATAATGGTTCTATAGAGTCAATTACGTATAATTAAACTTAAAATAACACAATAAAACGAAAAACATTGTACAATATTACCCCTGAAATTCTCCTTCCCACTATAATTTAACCTGCCTAAGCATCATCTATTAATTAAAATCTATTTTAGCCACACAATTACATAAAAAATTAACACAATTATCTCTATTTTAGCCAATTAATAAAAAAAACTTTGCCGAAAAAATTCGCCAAATTTTTGTTGTTGATGACGTCATAGGTGTTGTCTGGTGTCACCCTGATAACATTATTTTCCTGATTTACAATGTTTCTGCAGCCTGATTGACCGTCCTGAGTGAGTGATCTGATGGGCAGCACCTCGCTCTTGATCCCAGGAGTGTGAGTGGTGGGACTAACCCCGGGGGAGATGAGATATAAGGGGGTTTAGTGGGGGGGTTTGTGATGGTGCAATTGTGGCGTCAATGACAGTTATTTAAGTCCCTTAAAGGGGCCCTTTATGCCCCTTAAGGGACGTGCTTACCCTTAAGGGGGGGTTTTGATCCAAGGGACGTGAGGGAAGATGAGTTATATGACTTATAGTGGTATAATTCTGTTTCGAACGACCCCTTACCACCGATAAGTCCCTTAAGGGGTCCCCTTTATGACCCCTTAAGGGACGTGCTTACCCTTAAGGGGGTTTTGATCCAAGGGACGTGAGGGAAGATGAGTTATATAACTCAGTGGTATAATTGCGACATTTCAAACGACCTCATAACACCAAAGTGTCCCTTAGGGGGGTCCCTTTATGACCCCTTAAGGGATGTGGCTCCCCCTTAAGGGGTTTTTGATCCAAGGATCGTGAGTGAGGATGAGTTATACGACTGAGAGTGAGATAAATGGTATAATTTTGATGTTCTGAACGACCCTTATTATCAGAAAAGTCCCTTAGGGGTTTTTTTAGGGGTCTTGGCTCCCCCTTAGGGAAGGGTTCCTTGATGCTGGGAAGGGGCTCTAGATCCTGGGAATTGGATCTATCCTTCCTTCCCTTAGATCAAACCTGACTGCTACCTATTACTCAGGTGTCTGCTACCCATTACCCAGGTGTCTGCTACCCATTACCCAGGTGTCTGCTACCCATTACCCAGGTGTCTGCTACCCATTACCCAGGTGTCTGCTACCCATTACCCAGGTGTCTGCTATCCATTACTCAGGTGTCTGCTACCCATTACCCAGGTGTCTGCTATCCATTACCCAGGTGTCTGCTACCCATTACCCAGGTGTCTGCTACCCATTACCCAGGTGTCTGCTACCCATTACCCAGGTGTCTGCTACCCATTACCAGGTGTCTGCTACCCATTACCCAGGTGTCTGCTATCCATTACTCAGGTGTCTGCTACCATTACCCAGGTGTCTGCTACCCATTACTCAGGTGTCTGCTACCCATTACCCAGGTGTCTGCTACCCATTACCCAGGTGTCTGCTACCCATTACCCAGGTGTCTGCTACCCATTACCCAGGTGTCTGCTACCCATTACCCAGGTGTCTGCTATCCATTACCTAGGTGTCTGCTATCCATTACCCAGGTGTCTGCTACCCATTACCCAGGTGTTTGCTACCCATTACCCAGGTGTCTGCTATCCATTACCCAGGTGTCTGCTACCCATTACCCAGGTGTCTGCTATCCATTACCCAGGTGTCTGCTACCCATTACCCAGGTGTTTGCTACCCATTACCCAGGTGTCTGCTACCCATTACCCAGGTGTTTGCTACCCATTACTCAGGTGTCTGCTACTCATTACCCAGGTGTCTGCTACCCATTACTCAGGTGTCTGCTACCCATTACCCAGGTGTCTGCTACCCATTACCCAGGTGTCTGCTACCCATTACCCAGGTGTCTGCTACCCATTACCCAGGTGTTTGCTACCCATTACCCAGGTGTCTGCTACCCATTACTCAGGTGTCTGCTATCCATTACCCAGGTGTCTGCTATCCATTACCCAGGTGTCTGCTACCCATTACTCAGGTGTCTGCTATCCATTACTCAGGTGTCTGCTACCCATTACTCAGGTGTCTGCTATCCATTACCCAGGTGTCTGCTACCCATTACTCAGGTGTCTGCCACCCATTACCCAGGTGTCTGCTATCCATTACCCAGGTGTCTGCTACCCATTACCCAGGTGTCTGCTACCCATTACCCAGGTGTCTGCCACCCATTACACAGGTGTTGTATAACACTGCCACCCATTACACAGGTGTTGTATAACACTGCCACCCATTACCCAGGTGTTGTATAACACTGCCATCCATTACTCAGGTGTTGTATAACTGCCACCCATTACTCAGGTGTTGTATAACACTGCCACCCATTACTCAGGTGTTGTATAACTGCCACTCATTACCCAGGTGTTGTATAACACTGCCACCCATTACTCAGGTGTTGTATAACTGCCACTCATTACCCAGGTGTTGTATAACACTGCCACCCATTACTCAGGTGTTGTATAACTGCCACCCAATACTCAGGTGTTGTATAACTGCCACCCATTACTCAGGTGTTGTATAACTGCCACCCATTACTCAGGTGTTGTATAACACTGCCACCCATTACTCAGGTGCTGTATAACACTGCCACCCATTACTCAGGTGCTGTATAACACTGCCACCCATTACCCAGGTGTTGTATAACACTGCCACTCATTACTCAGGTGCTGTATAACACTGCCACCCATTACTCAGGTGTTGTATAACTGCCACTCATTACCCAGGTGTTGTATAACTACCACTCATTACCCAGGTGTTGTATAACTGCCACTCATTACCCAGGTGTTGTATAACCCTGGGTAATGGGTTCTGGGAGTGTAGACTACCTCTCTAGCATGGACAGTAGGCCTAGCACAGTGCTACTGTAATATCAGCGTACCTCTGACAAGACAGTGATGGAGTGAATGATGATTAAAGTGTGTCTTCTTTTTTGGGTCGCCCTGTGTGGTAAAAATATATTACGGTTTATAAATTTCAACCATTCAGTAATATTACCCTCAATTAAGTCAATTTACTACTATTTCCCCACCCCCCCATTTAAAAAATAGGGCTTAGTATTCTTGAGTATTCTTTTAGTATTAATACAAATATTATCCATGAATATCTACACTACCTACTTTTTCTACCCTCCCCCCCCAAAGAAATAATAGGCCTTAGGACCCTGTGGCCTGGTGGCGAAAGCTCTGGCTTCACACAGCGAGGGTCTGGGTTCGATTCCCAGCGAGGGTAGAATTATTGGGCGAGTTTCCTGATACCGGTTGTCTTTGTTCACCCACCAGTAAAATGAGTACCTGGGTGTTAGTGAACTGGTGTGGGTCACATCCTGGGTGTTAGTGAACTGGTGTAGATCACATCCTGGGTGTTAGTGAACTGGTGTGGGTCACATCCTGGGTGTTAGTGAACTGGTGTAGATCACATCCTGGGTGTTAGTGAACTGGTGTGGGTCACATCCTGGGTGTTAGTGAACTGGTGTGGGTCACATCCTGGGTGTTAGTGGACTGGTGTGGGTCACATCCTGGGTGTTAGTGAACTGGTGTGGGTCACATCCTGGGTGTTAGTGAACTGGTGTGGGTCACATCCTGGGTGTTAGTGGACTGATGTGGATCACATCCTGGGTGTTAGTGGACTGATGTGGATCACATCCTGGGTGTTAGTGGACTGATGTGGATCACATCCTGGGTGTTAGTGGACTGGTGTGGGTCACATCCTGGGTGTTAGTGGGACTGGTGTGGGTCACATCCTGGGTGTTAGTGGACTGGTGTGGGTCACATCCTGGGTGTTAGTGGACTGGTGTGGGTCACATCCTGGGTGTTAGTGGACTGGTGTGGGTCACATCCTGGGTGTTAGTGGACTGGTGTGGGTCACATCCTGGGTGTTAGTGGACTGGTGTGGGGTCACATCCTGGGTGTTAGTGGACTGGTGTGGGTCACATCCTGGGTGTTAGTGGACTGGTGTGGGTCACATCCTGGGTGTTAGTGAACTGGTGTGGGTCACATCCTGGGTGTTAGCGGACTGGTGTGGGTCACATCCTGGGTGTTAGTGAATTGGTGTGGGTCACATCCTGGGTGTTAGTGGACTGGTGTGGGTCACATCCTGGGTGTTAGTGAACTGGTGTGGGTCACATCCTGGGTGTTAGTGGACTGGTGTGGGTCACATCCTGGGTGTTAGTGGACTGGTGTGGGTCACATCCTGGGTGTTAGTGGACTGGTGTGGGTCACATCCTGGGTGTTAGTGGACTGGTGTGGTCACATCCTGGGACAAAACTGACCTAATTTGCAGGAAATACACAACATAACAAGTGACTTTCTATATAGTAGTATGTCACTGATGTCAACTATGGTCTGTATACCTTATTATTATTATAATGTATTCTTAATAATACAATACAGTATAACTTAATTTCTTTTCTGCAATATTCAGAGTGTAGTTTACATTTAATAAAATATTGTTAAGGAGAAATAAAGCCACGAAGATGCCGTGTATTTTAGGTATAAGTGATGCTGCCATGTAAGCAAGCTTATTTAGGTAGTTACATAACTTTTAATATATAGCAGTATACGTGTTGATACACTGGATAACCCCCCAAAAAAGTCACTTATTTCCATTGTGGTCTATTTAAAATAGATGTCGGTCATTGTTACGTCACTGATAAGACCCTTGATAAGTGGTATCTCCTGAACAATGGATTGCTGATATAAATATTTAGTATAATTGTGATACTTCTGAGTGTTTAAAATGTGATTGTATATTCTGTAATTGTTGGGAATTGTATCACTATGGCTCAGAATTTGTGGCAAGAAATTAAGGTAAGACTTTTAGCTGAAATATAACTTGACTGAAGATGACTGAATTAGTTCCAGGTATTAATACATGTGTAGCAGTAGCCCAGAACCTAACTTGCTGTATAACTGGGGGCTCTCCTGTACAGCAGTAGCCCGGAACCTAACTTGCTGTGTAACTGGGGCCCTCCTGTACAGCAGTAGCTCGGAACCTAACTTGCTGTATAACTGGGGCCCTCCTGTACAGCAGTAGCCCAGAACCTAACTTGCTGTATAACTGGGGCCCTCCTGTACAGCAGTAGCCCAGAACCTAACTTGCTGTATAACTGGGGCCCTCCTGTACAGCAGTAGCCCAGAACCTAACTTGTTGTATAACTAGGGCCCTCCTGTACAGCAGTAGCCTGGAACCTAACTTGCTGTATAACTGGGGGCCCTCCTGTACAGCAGTAGCTCAGAACCTAACTTGCTGTGTAACTGGGGGCCCTCCTGTACAGCAGTAGCTCGGAACCTAACTTGCTGTGTAACTGGGGCCCTCCTGTACAGCAGTAGCCTGGAACCTAACCTGCTGTATAAGCAGGACCCTCCAGAGAGGGACCCCACTTATACAGCAGGTTATGATAGTTACATTCCAATGAACCCATATTAAGTTTAAAATATCATAAACCAGATAATTATATGATCTTTTCTTTCTTTCAACGCACCGGCCGTATCCCACCGAGACGGGGTGGCCCAAAAGGAAAAACAAAAGCTTCTCCTTTTAAATTTAGTAATATATACAGGAGAAGGGGTTACTAGACCCTTGTTCCTGATGTATATGATATACTAACTAAATAAATTACTATTGTCACTGAATAATTACTGTATTGTTGGGTAATTATCTTAAACTTTATCTCCAAAGTAATTGCTGCTGCACTGTTGTAAAGTCGAACCATCGTAAGTCAAGGACCACCTGTAAAGACAGCCAGATGTCACACAAATTTCTCAGTTATCATTTACAGTACTATATGACCCTAGTGGGTTTAGTGCTTAGTTTTGATTATAATAATAACCATCATTCATTATTTTGTATTGGTCATTTTGTTCCTAAGTCGAAACTTTATTTTTCCAGGCTGCAACCATGAGTGGGCGTGACGGCAGCCCCAAAATTTCTCTGGCACTACTGAAGGGCCGTGCTTCCAACCAGAGTGTGCCGAGTATCAGCTTCAGGTTTAATACTACAGCAGAGAATATCACACAGGTGTCTGAACCAGAAGAAGGTTAGTCCAGCAGTTAGGTTAGGTAAGGTTTGTCGGGACACAGGACAAATGTTTCTTGAATGTTTTTGATGATGACCTGCCATTGGAGCTTTTGGTCATCTGACCGAGGCCTTGCACTGGCTTATCGGTCCACCCCTATAAAGAGTGTGGATATTATCACCATTTTTTTCGGTTTTATTTTAACTCTGGCAGTCTCCCACTGAGGCGGGGTGTCTCCAAAAGAAGAAACCTTTCACCTATTAAACACTACATTGTCTTTATTTTTTTTAACATGTCCTCCCCACGAGGCGGGGTGCCCAAAAAAAGAAACACTTTCCCCCATCATTCACATATCATGTCTACCCAGAAGTAAAAATTCTTTATCACTAAAACTAGAGACAAATTTTTAAAAAAATATTGTATAAAAAATTATCACCGAGAACTGGTCATACATATAAAGCTCCCCTTTAGGTTTCCCGTGTAGTAACAAAATTTTTTTTCGAGTACTGTTAAAATTAATTATTTCTCAAAACCCCTAATTAAAACAAATTTTTTTTTTCCTCATAATTTTTTAAAAGGTTATTTTTATAAATAAATATTTCAATTTGAATTTTAAGGGTCTACTTAGCTAACATTTTATAATGGTCCTGTACTACAAGTTTTTAATGGTCTACTGTACTACCGTTTTAATGGTCTACTGAGCTACACGTTTATTGGTTCTTAGCTACACATTTTTAAAATGGTCTACTGTAGCTACACATTTTTATAATGGTCTACTGTAGCTCACGTTTATAATGGTTATGTAGCTACACGGTTTAAAGGGGCTACTGAAGCTACACGTTTATAATGGTCTACTGTAGTACACATTTTTAAATTTTGTCTACTGTAGCTACACATTTTAAAATGGTCTACTGAGCTAACAGTTTTTTAATGGTCTATGAGCCACACAGTTTATAATGGTCTACTGTAGCTACACAGTTTATAATGGTCTACTGTAGCTACACAGTTTATAATGGTCTACTGTAGCTACACAGTTTATAATGGTCTACTGTAGCTACACAGTTTATAATGGTCTACTGATACAAGTTTAAAAGGGTTACTGTGTACACATTTTATATGGCTACTGTAGCTACACGTTTATAATGTTACTGTGTACCGTTTAAAAGGGTCTACTGTAGCTCACAGTTTATAATGGTCCTGATACACAGTTTTTAATGGTCTACGTAGTACACAGTTTATAATGGTTACTGTAGCTACACAGTTTATTGGTCTACGTACCCAAAACATTTTTAAAATGGTCTACTTGCCAACAGTTTATAATGGTTACTGACCACAAGTTTATAATGGTCTCTTAGCCACACAGTTTATAGGGTTACTGTAGCCAACAGTTTTTAATGGTTACTGAGCTACACAGTTTTAAGGGTTACTGTAGCTCACGTTTTAAGGTCTATGTACCCACACAGTTTATAATGGTCTACTGTAGTACAATTTTTAAATGGTCACTGTACCCACAAGTTTATAATGGTCTCTGTAGCTAACAGTTTTAAAATGTCTACTGTACTACACAGTTTATAATGGTCTACTGTAGCCCCACGTTTATAATGGTCTACGTAGCTTCACATTTTAAAATGGTTTTACTGTAGCTCACATTTTTATAATGGCTACGAGCTACACATTTTAAAATGGTTACTGTAGCTACACAGTTTTAAGGGTTTACTGTGCTACACAGTTTAAAGGGGTTCTGTAGTACACAGTTTAAAGGTCTACTTCTACACAGTTTATAATGTTACTGTAGCTACAATTTTATAAGGGTCTACTGTCCACACAGTTTATAATGGTCTACTGTGCTCCAGTTTTAATGGTTACTGTGTACACAGTTTATAAGGGTTTTCTACTGTACCCACACAGTTTTAATGTCTACTGTAGCTACACGTTTAAAATGGTCTACTGTAGCTACACAGTTTATAATGGTCTACTGTAGTACAATTTTTATAATGGTTACTGTGCTACACGTTTATAATGGTCTAATGTAGCTCCCTTTTTATAAGGGTCTACTGTGCCCACAGTTTAAATGGTCTACTGTAGCTCCCATTTTATAATGGTTACTGAGCTACACGTTTATAATGGTTCTGTACACACAGTTTATAATGGTCTACTGTCTACACAGTTTATAATGGTTATGTAGCTAAACACGTTTATAAGGGTTACTGTAGCCCACAGTTTTAATGGTCTCTTAGTCACGTTTTAAGGGTCACTGTAGCCCAAGTTTATAAGGTTTACTGTAGCTACACAGTTTAATTGTTACTGTAGCCCCCACATTTTTATAAGGGTCTCTTAGCTCACAGTTTATAAGGGTTTACTGTACTACACTTTTATAATGGTCTACTGTAGCTACACAGTTTATAATGGTCTACTGTAGCTACACAGTTTATAATGGTCTACTGTAGCTACACAGTTTATAATGGTCTACTGTAGCTACACAGTTTATAATGGTCTACTGTAGCTACACAGTTTATAAGGGTCTGTACCCCAAAAAGTTTTAATGGTCTACTTTTGCTACACGTTTAAAATGGTCTACGTAGCAAAACCAGTTTTAAGGGTCACTGTAGCCACACAGTTTATAATGGTTCTGTAGCTACAATTTTTTTAAAATGGTCTACTGCAGCACACGTTTAAAGGTCACTGAGCCAAAAGTTTATAAGGGTTACTGTAGCTCAAGTTTATAATGGTTATGTACTACAATTTATAATGGTCCTGTGTCCCAGTTTATAAGGGTTACTGTACCACAAGTTTAAAATGGTCTACTGTGCCCACAGTTTTAATGGTCTACTGTAGCTCCAGTTTATAAGGGTCTCTGTACCCAACATTTTATAAGGGTCTACTGTCCCACACAGTTTATATGGTTACTGTAGTACAAAGTTTATAAGGGGTCTCTGTAGCTACCGTTTTTAATGGTCTACTGTAGCCACACTTTTAAAAAAAGGTACTGTGCTACACGTTTATAATGGTCTCTGTACCACACAGTTTTAATGGCTACTGTAGCTACACGTTTTAATGGTCTACTGTACTACACAGTTTTAAAGGGTCTACTGTAGCTCAATTTTTTTAATGGTTATGTATACACAGTTAAAAGGGTCATGAGCCCACAGTTTTATGGTTACTGTAGCTACAATTTTATAATGGTCTACTGTAGCTACCAGTTTTAAGGTCTACTGTCACACAGTTTAAAAGGGTTCTGTAGTACACATTTTATAAGGGTCTACTGTAGCTACACGTTTATAAGGGCTACTGCAGCTACAAAATTCAGTTTTTTGAAAATTTAGTGAAAAAATTTATTTTTGTGTTTTTTGAGACGAAAAAAGAATTAAAAGCGAATGTTGTTGGATCATCCTAGAAGCAAGTTCCCCCGGTTTTGTATTTCGTGCAGGTCGTTACGGAGTCTCCCCGGGGGAGAAACCTTGGTCCTCCTTCGGCAAGCGCCCTCTTTTTGGATAAAAAACAGCGCCCTTTAGTTGATTCTAACCACCTTAAAACCTCGGAGCGGCGGACTCTGTAGACTCCCAAAACATTCGAGGAAAAGATCAATGAAATTCGGGGAAGGGAAAAAGGGTGGCAAGGTCGAAAAGGAAAAAGAAAAAGATCTTTAGGAATAAGTGGGGAGGGTTCACGGAGAGTGAAGGGGGCGTAAGGGGGTAAATCTCCCCCCGTCTAAGGATAAGAGCCTCTTTATTTGTACAAAAAAATTTGAGAGGATAAATTTAAAAAAAGGAAGTAATGGGTTCCCCCAAAGGGCCCAAAACCCGATTGCAGGACATTTGAAATACTAGTAAATAAAGTCCGAGTCAGCAGCATCAGACCCAAATTTTCGGAGCGCGTTCGGCGAAGCAGCAAAGAAAATGCTAAAGTGCAAAAACAATTTCAAAAACAACAAAAACAGTAGGAACAAACCCCTTCCATTCACCCCTCTTCTTGGGCGAGATGAGGGGGGGAGAGGGGAAAGTGATAGAGTGGGATGAACGGAGGTTTTATAGGCAGGGAAGCGCATGAAGATCCCCCTATTTGACGAAGACCTCGCCGTCATGGATGCGAGGTGACCCTGTGGAAAAAAAACATTGAACAAAATCATCCCCGCACCAAAGTTACCACCCCAGAAGAGGAGTCTTCATTTTTGGCAGAAAAGGGGCAAGGTGTGACCTTCAGGAACAATTTCTAACATAGTGAACATGTTACCAGTTCCCTAACCTTTTTGTCCAAAAATATTTCATAGGGGTATTTTGCTTATGCTTTGTATACCCCTACCAAATTCCCGGCTGGGTTTTTTTGGTGGGTATGCTGGTTTTCAGGCTGGTATTCTACTGCCTCCCCACCCGCTGTGCCCTCCCAACCCCGAACTACCTCCCTTGTAGTGGTCCAAATTTTTCTTATCACTTCCCTCCCCTTTAAAATCAACAATTTTACAGGTTGTCTGCTAATTTTTATGATCTTACAGCGTACCAAACTAACCTGTGTATAAGTGGGGCCGTTGTACAGCAGTAAACCCCGACCTAGTGTGTATAAGTGGGGTCGCTTGTACAGCAGTAGCCCAGAACCTAACGTGCTGTATAAGTGGGGTCAGCTTGTACAGCAGTAACCCAGAACCTAACCTGCTGTGTAAGTGGGGCCAGCTTGTACAGCAGTAACCCAGAACCTAACGTGCTGTATAAGTGGGGTAGCTTGTACAGCAGTAGCCCAGAACCTAACGTGCTGTATAAGTGGGGTCAGCTTGTACAGCAGTAACCCAGAAACCCAACCTGCTGTATAAGTGGGGCCCGCTTGTACAGCAGAACCCCGAACCCAACCCGCTGTGTTTAAATGGGGCCAGCTTTTACCAGTAAACCCGAACCTAACCCGCGTATAAGGGGGCCGCTTGTACGCAGTAACCCCAAAACCTAACCTGCTGTTAAGTGGGGCAGTTGTACGCATAACCAGAACCCAACCGCTGTGTAATGGGGCCAGTTGTCAGCAGTAACCCCGAAATAAAACCCGCTGTATAAGTGGGGGGCTTGTACAGCAGTAACCCGAACCTAACCTGCGTGTAAGTGGGGGGCCGTTGTACAGCGTAAAACCCAAAACCCAACCCGCGTGTAAATGGGGCCAGCTTGCCCCAGAACCCCGAACCTAACCCGCTGTATAAATGGGGCCGTTGTACCGTAAACCCCGAACCTAACCCCGTATAATGGGGGAGCTTGTAAGCAGAACCCCGAACCTAACCTGCTGTATAAATGGGGCCGCTTGTTTATTGTAATAAAAATTTTTAGGTTTAGCAAGTTATTTTAACACACAGCCCTTTTCCCCCTGAGGTGGGGGGACCCCGGATAGAAGAAACACTTTTATCTCATCCCCCACTGCTTTTCAGATTTTGGGATACGCAGTTTTAAAAACTGCAAAAAAATTCAGTTGTCTTGTATAAAATTGATGTTGACTGAATTTGTTACTCTCTAATTCATCTTTTTTTCTTATTCAAGTTAAAAATTTGTATTGACAAGTTTCCCAGGATAAAAATTAAAATTTTTTAAATTTACAATTTTTTGTGGTTTTAAACTTGGTATAGTACTAACAAGTTGGCTCAGAAAAACAACAAACACTGTGGGGCATATTAGATAACATTTTGGGGCTGCTCCCAGGGCCCAAAAGTTTTTCAAATAAATTTTCGGATTTGCCCTGGGTTTTTCCCCATCATAGACCCCTCAGTGGATGGGGCTATGAAAGATGGGTGAATCTAGAATTTATGAGGGGAAAAGGGTGAGCGGTGCATTTGGGTCTGTGGAGACAAAGAAAATTTGTCCTTTGGGGCAAAAAGGGGGGAAGATGAGGTATAGTTTTTCCAAAGTCTTATATGGGTGGAAGCAAAGGGTGATGAATGTTGCAGCGAGGAGAAGGGTGGAGCGTGGAGAGTATGTCTGAGGGGGAAAGTGTGGTGTGAAAATAATGCAGAGAATTGTAGTTTGGAGTTAGGGGAGGGGCGGGATTACCAAAACTGTTGTCCCGAGGCGAGGGGGGTTGTTTAGTGGTTTGGACATGTAGATAAATGGAGTGAAAAAGTGATTCAAGAGTGTATCAGTCTGTGGGAAGGAAGGCGGGGGAGGGGGCGCCTAGGAAAAGGTTGGGGGAGGGGGTAAAGGAGGTTTTTTGTGCGAGGGGGTTTTTACTTCCAGGGGCAGGGTGAGGTGTTTGATAGGAGCGAATAGAGACAAAAAAGGTTTTTTTAAAACTTGACGTGCTGTTGGAGTGTGGCAAGTAACATTTTGAAGGGGGTTTGGGAAAACCCGGGAGGCCCGGGCTTGAGTCCCGGAGTGGGGTCAGTCCTCACTTGAAGGAGGGGTGTTAAAGTTGCAGTTTAAAAAATGTAGTGTAAAGCACCCCCTTTGGCAAGACAGTGATGGAGTGAATGATGGGGAAAGTTTTTTTTTTTTGGGGGCCCCCCTGCCCTTTGGGGGGAATCGGCCTTTTGTTAATAAAAAATAAAAATTTTTTCCAAAACAAAAGTTTTTTATCCATTTTGGGCTGGATGAACGGTTTTGAGGGGGATACGCCAGTCTTACCATGTAACCCCCACTCACCTGTGTTTTTAAACTTCAGGGCTCCAAAATTCAATTGATCCCAGAGGTTAGTATGGCATTTCTCTTCTGTATTAGTTAATGTCTTATTTATTTTGTGTAAAATAAATTATTATCACAAAACAGAAGGTACCAAAAAAATGTTTTGAACTTGAAGACTTCCCGTATTAGAAGTTTGTACACAGTTCGGAGGTCTTTAAGTGTTTGTAAGTTTGGGGTTTACGTGCTGCAATAGGAATTTTTTTTACTCGGTTAATTCTTTGCGCTCCCTCATTCAGATATTATTTTAATGTTTTTATTATTTTATTTTATTATTTTATTAATTGTTCCAGTCATGTATTTTAATTTTATGATCCCTTTAATGGACATTAAGGAGAAAATTTTTTAGGAAAGGTTTCCCAAACACGCCCGACAGAAAGAGGGAAACCGCCCAAAACTGTCTTTCACCCATCACGAGGTAGTCTGTCTGGCTGCCCCGGTTATGCTGTTTCTCGTAACCTGCACGCAGATGGTGAGTAGATGCCTTCAACCCGTTCCTGGGTGTTATCCCCGTTCTTGGGGTGATTTTTCCCCGTCTCTTGGGGTGTATATCCGTCTCTTGGGGGGTAATTTTCCAAAACGGACCCTCTGCATAATATTCACACTACACATTGCCCTCAGACACAACATCTCCACTGCCTTCAGCCTCCTCCACTGCCTTCAGCCTCCTCCACTGCCTCCAGCCTCCTCCACTGCCCCCAGCCTCCTCCACTGCCTCCAGCCTCCTCCTCCAATGCCTCCAGCCTCCTCCTCCAATGCCTCCAGCCTCCTCCTCTAATGCCTCCAGCCTCCTCCTCCAATGCCTCCAGCCTCCTCCTCCAATGCCTCCAGCCTCCTCCAATGCCTCCAGCCTCCTCTACTGCCTCCAGCCTCCTCCTCCAATGCCTCCAGCCTCCACCATTGCCTCCAACCTTCTCCTTGTTACAACATTCACCACCTATGCTTCACACTCGTATAAGAGTGTTGGTATAACCATACACTCAAACATTCCCCTCTTTGCTTCCATGGATAATGTTGTCTCTCTCCAGACTCCTCAGTGCACCACTCACTTTTGTCCCCCTCATCAATTCTATGATTCACCTCATCTTTCATAGACACATCTGCTGCCATATTCACTCCTGAATATCTGAACACATTCACCTCCACCATACTCTCTCCCTCCAATCTGATGTCCGATCTAAATCATTTATCCTCATCACCGTGCTCTTTCCAATGTTCACTTTTAATTTCCATCTGTTACATACACTCCCAAATTCATCCACCAACCTTAGCAACTTCTATGTACGTGTACTTTGTGGAAATAAAAAATGATTTATTTATTTTTTATTTTTTTTTTTTTATTTATTCATCAACCATTTCCCACTGAGGTAGGGTGACTTCATACAGAAGAAACACTTTGATCATCACTCACACTATCACTGTCTTCCCAGAGGTGTTTTATAAACCACTTCTATTATTATTATTATTATTATTATTTTTTTATTTTTTTATTATCACACCGGCCGATTCCCATCAAGGCAGGGTGGCCCGAAAAAGAAAAACTTTCACCATCATTCACTCCATCACTGTCTTGCCAGAAGGGTGCTTTACACTACAGTTTATTATTATTATTATTATTATTATTATTATTATTATTATTATTATTATTATTATTATTATTATTATTATTATTATTATTATTGTTATTATTTTAAAACTTCAAAGAGTATTTGTGTGTTTGCAGGTTGTGGAGTCGCAAATACCCTATTTGCATCCGTCTTCAGAGTGGGTCCAAGGAAAGTTCACCGTCACCCATGTCAATAGCATCAACACCCACAGGGTCTGCCCATGGTAGCCCAACGCGTTTTTCAGGCGCTCCAAGTATGTAGTTTTTCTTAAAACACCATTTGTCTTCCACCAAGGTTGGGTGATCTTAAAAAGGAGAAATACTTGCTGTAATTCAGTCTGTTGCTGTCTTACCAGAGGCATGATGATATTACAGTTCAGATGACCCTTCAGCCTGTAACATCCTCACTCATCCTTCAGAGTACAGGCACTGTACTTCCCACCTCCAGAACTGTAACATCCTCACTCATCCTTCAGAGTACAGGCACTGTACTTCCCACCTCCAGAATTGTAACATCCTCACTCATCCTTCAGAGTAGAGGTACTTCCCACCTCCAGAACTGTGACATCCTCACTCATCCTTTAGAGTACAGGCACTGCACTTCCCACCTCCAGAACTGTAATCTAACTAACCAGTTTCCCTGAATCCCTTCATAAATGTTACCTTGCTCACACTCCAACAGCACATCAAGTCATAAAAACCACTTTGCCTCCACTCTTAAGACACTAGCACGCCTGTTGGGTGTCCAAGCCCCTCGTACACAAAACCTCCTTTACATCTATCTATCTTGCCTTCCACTAGTGTATTGATTTACTGCAGTAGGACCAGCCCTTGCAACATTTGTGCATTCCTGACTTTTGTATCTACCTGTAGTTTTCAATTAGTGTTTGCAATGTGACCTTGTGCAATTATAATTTTTTATGAAATTCTAAATTATTTTCTTTATCAGTTTTCGGTAGTTTTCAATTAGTTTTTGAGGCGTTTCATATTTTAATTTTCTGTAGTCACATATATAGTAGAACCCAAGTTTCCATGGATTCAGTTTTTTTTTTTTTTTTATTATTATCACACCGGCCGATTCCCACCAAGGCAGGGTGGCCACCAAGGCAGGGTGGCCACCAAGGCAGGGTGGCCACCAAGGCAGGGTGGCCACCAAGGCAGGGTGGCCCACCAAGGCAGGGTGGCCCACCAAGGCAGGGTGGCCCACCAAGGCAGGGTGGCCACCAAGGCAGGGTGGCTTCCAAGGCAGGGTGGCCCACCAAGCCAGGGTGGCCACCAAGGCAGGGTGGCCCACCAAGGCAGGGTGGCCCACCAAGGCAGGGTGGCCACCAAGGCAGGGTGGCCACCAAGGCAGGGTGGCCACCAAGGCAGGGTGGCCCACCAAGGCAGGGTGGCCACCAAGGCAGGGTGGCCCGAAAAAGAAAAACTTTCACCATCATTCACTCCATCACTGTCTTGCCAGAAGGGTGCTTTACACTACAGTTTTTAAACTGCAACATTAACACCCGTCCTTCAGAGTGCAGGCACTGTACTTCCCATCTCCAGGACTCAAGTCCGGCCTGCCGGTTTCCCTGAATCCCTTCATAAATGTTACTTTGCTCACACTCCAACAGCACGTCAAGTATTAAAAACCATTTGTCTCCATTCACTCCTATCAAACATGCTCACGCATGCCTGCTGGAAGTCCAAGCCCCTCGCCCACAAAACCTCCTTTACCCCCTCCCTCCAACCTTTCCTAGGCCTTACCCCTACCCCGCCTTCCTTCCACTACAGACTGATACACTCTTGAAGTCACTCTGTTTCGCTCCATTCTCTCTACATGTCCGAACCACCTCAACAACCCTTCCTCAGCCCTCTGGACAACATTTTTGGTAATCTCGCACCTCCTCCTAACTTCCAAACTACGAATTCTCTGCATTATATTCACACCACACATTGCCCTCAGACATGACATCTCCACTGCCTCCAGCCTTCTCCTCGCTGCAACATTCATCACCCATGCTTCACACCCACATAAGAGCGTTGGTAAAACTATAATCTCATACATTCCTCTCTTTGCCTCCAAGGATAAAGTTCTTTGTGTCCACAGACTCCTAAGTGTACCACTCACCCTTTTCCCCTCATCAATTCTATGATTCACCTCATCTTTCATAGACCCATCCACTGACACGTCCACTCCCAAATATCTGAATACATTCACCTCCTCCATACTCTCTCCCTCCAATCTAATATCCAATCTTTCATCACCTAATCTTTTTGTTATCCTCATAACCTTACTCTTTCCTGTATTCACTCTTAATTTTCTTCTTTTGCACACCCTACCAAATTCATCCACCAATCTCTGCAACTTCTCTTCAGAATCTCCCAAGAGCACAGTGTCATCAGCAAAGAGCAACTGTGACAACTCCCACTTTGTGTGATTCTTTATCTTTTAACTCCACGCCTCTTGCCAAGACCCTCGCATTTACTTTCTTACAACCCCATCTATAAATATATTAAACAACCACGGTGACATCACACATCCTTGTCTAAGGCCTACTTTTACTGGGAAATAATTTCCCTCTTTCCTACATACTCTAACTTGAGCCTCACTATCCTCCTAAAAACTTTTCACTGCTTTCAGTAGCCTACCTCCTAACACCATACACCTGCAACATCTGCCACATTGCCCCCCTATCCACCCTGTCATACGCCTTTTCCAAATCCATAAATGCCACAAAGACCTCTTGGGCCTTATCCAAATACTGTTCACTTATATGTTTCACTGTAAACACCTGGTCCACACACCCCTACCTTTCCTAAAGCCTCCTTGTTCATCTGTTATCCTATTCTCCGTCTTACTCTTAATTCTTTCAATAATAACTCTACCATACACTTTACCAGGTATAAATCAACAGACTTATCCCCCTATAATTTTTGCACTCTCTTTTGTCCCCTTTGCCTTTATACAAAGGAACTATGCATGCTCTCTGCCAATCCCTAGGTACCTTACCCTCTTCCATACATTTATTAAATAATTTCACCAACCACTCCAAAACTATATCCCCACCTGCTTTTAACATTTCTATCTTTATCCCATCAATCCCGGCTGCCTTACTCCCTTTCATTTTACCTACTGCCTCACGAACTTCCCCCACACTCAAAACTGGCTCTTCCTCACTCCTACAAGATGTTATTCCTCCTTGCCCTAAACACGAAATCACAGCTTCCCTATCTTCATCAACATTTAACAGTTCCTCAAAATATTCCATCCATCTTCCCAATACCTCTAACTCTCCATTTAATAACTCTCCTCTCCTATTTTTAACTGACAAATCCATTTGTTCTCTAGGCTTCCTTAACTTGTTAATCTCACTCCAAAACTTTTTCTTATTTTCAACAAAATTTGTTGATAACAGCTCACCCACTCTCTCATTTGCTCTCTTTTTACATTGCTTCACCACTCTCTTAACCTCTCCCTTTTTCTCTCCATATACTCTTCCCTCCTTGCATCACTTCTACTTTGTAAAAACTTCTCATATGCTAACTTTTTCTCCCTTACTACTCTCTTTACATCATCATTCCACCAATCGCTCCTCTTCCCTCCTGCACCCACTTTCCTGTAACCACAAACTTCTGCTGAACACTCTAACACTACATTTTAAACCTACCCCATACCTCTTCGACCCCATTGCCTATGCTCTCATTAGCCCATCTATCCTCCAATAGCTGTTTATATCTTACCCTAACTGCCTCCTCTTTTAGTTTATAAACCTTCACCTCTCTCTTCCCTGATGCTTCTATTCTCCTTGTATCCCATCTACCTTTTACTCTCAGTGTAGCTACAACTAGAAAGTGATCTGATATATCTGTGGCCCCTCTATAAACATGTACATCCTGAAGTCTACTCAATAGTCTTTTATCTACCAATACATAATCCAACAAACTACTGTCATTTCGCCCTACATCATATCTTGTATATTTATTTATCCTCTTTTTCTTAAAATATGTATTACCTATAACTAAAATAACCCTCAATTTTGATTAATAATAACCCCAGACCACAAAATTAGTGATGATGGCAGTTGTTGAAGTCTAAGAGAAGTCTTGAAGTGCTTCCCATCAGTGAAAAAGTGATAACTCTCAACTTATTGCGCATAATTTATCAATTAAACTCTTATCATAGGTGTATACGTAAATGAAAAATGACTTATATACAGTGGACCCCCGGTTTACGATCAGCTCCCAATGCGACCAGTTATGTAAGTGTATTTATGTAAGTGTGTTTGTACGTGTATGTTTGGGGGTCTGAAATGGACTAATCTACTTCACAATATTCCTTATGGGAACAAATTCGGTCAGTACTGGCACCTGAACATACTTCTGGAATGAAATAATATCGTAAACCGGGGTCCACTGTATAAGGGTTGCTACTATCCATGGTTTTGGGCATCTATGGTAGGCCTTGGAATATATTCCTTGGGGATACCAGGGAATATATTTCAAAATCAAGAGTAGCATTTTAGTTATAATGAACACAGAACCGATAAGAGCGATGCGATTCTAGCTCATCTGAATTGTTATTCTCTTCACTTTTGGCAAATCAGCTATTGAGTGAATGATGATAAATGTTCTTTCTTCTCTTGGTAGCACAACCTTTGAGGAAAATATTAAGTTTTATTGCTGTATTTTTTTATATCTAATTTATTCCAGTTTTATTATATACATTATAGTGTATTTTTTCGTTATACAATCTTTGCATTCATTGGTTATTGAGGATATGTTGATGAATTAGATATATTGGTAACTTCTGGGTGTATTTTGATGCTTTGCCAGCCAGTGGCTGATACCCAGTGTGTGCCCGGATTATGCCTGGGGTATACCTTGAGGGGGTTTCGGGGGTCAAGGCCCCTGCGGGATGGTCCATGACTAGGCCTGGTGGTGGATTAGGACCTGATCAACCAGGTTGTTACTGATGGCTGCATGTAAATCAATGTAGATACCACAGCTTGGCTGGTCAGCTCCCTCTTGAAGGCAACCAGGAGTCTTGAAACAACCAGGGGTCTTGAAGACAACCAGGGGTCGTGAAGACAACCAGGGGTCTTGACAGCCAGGGGTCTTGAAGACAACCAGGGGTCGTGAAGACAACCAGGGGTCTTGAAGACAACCAGGGGTCTTGAAGACAACCAGGGGTCTTGAAGACAACCAGGGGTCGTGAAGACAACCAGGGGTCTTGAAGACAACCAGGGGTCTTGAAGACAACCAGGGTCATTTAAGACAACCAGGGTCTGAAGCAACCAGGGGTCTTGAAGACAACCAGGGGTCTTGAAGACAACCATGGGTCTTGACAACCAGGGGTCTTGAAGACAACCATGGGTCATGAAGACAACCAGGGGTCTTGAAGACAACCAGGGGTCATGAAGACAACCATGGATCTTGAAGACAACCAGGGGTCATGAAGACAACCAGGGGTCATGAAGACAACCAGGGGTCTTGAAGGCAACCAGGGGTCTTTACAACAACCAGGGGTCTTTACAACAACCAGGGGTCTTGAAGGCAACCAGGGGTCTTGAAGACAACCAGGGGTCATGAAGACAACCAGGGGTCTTGTAGACAACCAGGGGTCTTGAAGACAACCAGGGGTCTTGAAGACAACCAGGGGTCATGAAGACAACCAGGGGTCATGAAGACAACCAGGGGTCTTGAAGACAACCAGGGGTCTTGAAGACAACCAGGGGTCATGAAGACAACCAGGGGTCTTGAAGACAATCAGGGGTCATGAAGACAACCATGGGTCTTGAAGACAATCAGGGGTCTTGAAGACAATCAGGGGTCTTGAAGACAACCAGGGGTCTTGAAGACAATCAGGGGTCTTGAAGACAACCAGGGGTCTTGAAGACAATCAGGGGTCTTGAAGACAATCAGGGGTCTTGAAGACAATCAGGGGTCTTGAAGACAATCAGGGGTCTTGAAGACAACCAGGGGTCTTGGACAATCAGGGGTCTTGAAGACAACCAGGGGTCTTGAAGACAACCAGGGGTCTTGAAGACAACCAGGGGTCTTGAAGACAATCAGGGGTCTTGAAGACAACCAGGGGTCTTGAAGACAACCAGGGGTCTTGAAGACAACCAGGGTCTTGAAGACAATCCAGGGGTCTTGAAGACAACCAGGGTCTTGAAGACAACCAGGGGTCTTGAAGACAACCAGGGGTCTTGAAGACAACCAGGGGTCTTGAAGACAACCAGGGGTCTTGAAGACCACCAGGGGTCTTGAAGACAACCAGGGGTCTTGAAGACAACCAGGGGTCTTGAAGACAATCAGGGTTCATGAAGACAACCAGGAATCTTGAAGACAACCAGTTATGCACATGTCTGATTCATCAGCTTATTGGTGCTGTTTACCAGTAATATGATGATATCAGGATGTCCTTATTCATTTGACCCACGAAATATTAATAACACAATTGTAAACAAACAGAACAGATTGGGATTCAATTCATGACGTGTAAGATTCGTCTGTAAAAACTTGCACTTGTGGTCACAGTGGTGGCCCATCCTAACCTTCCTATAGTGTATAGAAATATACCTAGTTGTATGTATATTTTATTGTCGCCAGCTGGCCCAGTTAACACACTGGGTTAGTTGTTAACACACTCGCCCAGTTGTTAGAACACATGTCCCAGTTGTTAACACACTGGCTCAGTTGTTAGCACATGCCCATCTGTTAGACTGGCCAGTTGTTAACACACTGGCCCAGTTGTTAGCACACTGGCCCAGTTGTTAGCACACTGGCCCAGTTGTTAGCACACTGGCCCATTTGTTAGCACACTGGCCCAGTTGTTAACACACTGCCTGACTTGTAGGACTCACTCACCATGGGATTCAAAACCTACCTGTTCCCTGGTTTATTCAGTTGATCTAATGCAGCCTAACTATATCCCGTTACAGTATTATTAACGTTGAACAGATCTTGGGCGGCAAGGTAGTTCTGAGAGCGGCGAAGGCAACTGGAGTCTGGACAACAACAGGTCGTCGGAAGATGACCTGATGACCTCGTCACTAGATATGGCTTCGTTTGAAGAGGTGACACAGGACATGTGCCAGGAGAAGTCTCTCTATCTCTTCGCTCGTTCTGACAGAGAGAAGGACGACTGGTATTATAAACGAGTTACTGGGGGGGCTCAGTTTATTATTATCTTGAACAATATGTGTTTAATTGTGCACTTATTATATGTATTTATTTACGTTTCAATACTGGTATTGACAGTAATTATTTGTTTATTTATTAAGTGATGCTAGTTATTTATTTAGTTAATTTTTTTTTCAATGCATCAGTTGTATCCCACCCAAAACATGGTCTTTTAATGACAGTGTTTTGGTTAGACCAGTTTTCTTGATGTTTTTAAAGCAATGTTGTGTATCTCAGGTACAGGAGGTTGGTAGCAGCATCAGAAGTGGGCGTAAAGCCACACTCTTCACCCAGCCACAAACCTGCCAGTAAAGATATAGAGGATGTTATTCTCCTCGAAGGTATTCCAGAAGATCCTCTCAGTCAGGGCAGAGAGCAGCAGCATCAGGTAAGTGCAAAGTGAGTGATGGAACAGCCCACGGAACGGTCAGGGGATTGAACTCACGGAGAGTGAGTTCTGAAGCTGCGGGACTCACTTGCTGTGGGCTCAGTTCTTGTTTGTTCCGTGGTTGTTTGCAATTGTGTTATTATTTGTGAGTTGTGTGATGAAATGATATAAATGTTAGCTGGGCTTAAGTCCTGGAGGTGGGAAGTACAGTGCCTGCACTCTGAAGGTGGGAAGTACAGTGCCTGCACTCTGAAGGTGGGAAGTACAGTGCCTGCACTCTGAAGGTGGGAAGTACAGTGCCTGCACTCTGAAGGTGGGAAGTACAGTGCCTGCACTCTGAAGGTGGGAAGTACAGTGCCTGCACTCTGAGGGTGGGAAGTACAGTGCCTGCACTCTGAAGGTGGTATTTGGATGTTACACTTTGGAGGATCATCCAAACTGTGATGTTAGCATTTGTCTGCAAGACAGATATTCAATAATAGAATGATGGTGAATGTATTACCTTTTTATTTTGGAATGGGGGGGGGGGGGTTCAGTCTCGGTGGAGATGACTAGTGTCTTTTTAAAGGCTTTGGAAATCCTTGAAAGTTTTCAAACTCAGTGGTTGCCTCCCACTGAGGCAGGGTGAACCTTAGAAGAAAATGCATTCTCCAATATTCATTCAATTGCCTTCTTTCCAGAATGTACTGACATTAGTCAGTTTACCCTCTGACTGCAACATCCTCACTCATCCTTCAGAGTACAGCCACTGTACTTCCTCACCTCCAGAACTGTAACATCCAGCTAGTCATTTTTCTCTAAGTCCTTATATGAGTATTAGACATGTGCAACACCCAGTGACCTTATCAATACAATACAAGGACATAATGGGAAGACTGTAGAAGCACAGTGGACCCCCACCTTACGATATTAATCCGTTCCTGAGGGCTCATCGTAAGCCAAAATTATCGTAAGTCGAATTAATTTTCCCCGTAAGAAATAATGGAAATCAAATTAATCAATTCCTGACACCCCAAAGTATGAAAAAAAAAATTTTTTTGCCACATGAAATATTAATTTTAATACACACAAACTGAAGAAGACATGCACAATTACTACTCTACTAAGAATAGAATACATGACACTTACTTTTATTGAAGATCTGGTGATGATTGATGAGATGGGAAGAGGGGAGAGTGTGGATGGTGTTAGTGTTTAGAAGGGGAATCCCCTTCCATTAGGACTTGAGGTGTCAAGTCCTTTTCCGGGGTTACTTCCCTTCTTCTTTTAATGCCACTAGGACCAGCTTGAGAGTCACTGGACCTCTGTCGCACAACAAATCTGTCCATAGAGCTCTGTACCTCCCGTTCCTTTAAGACTTTCCTAAAATGGGCCATAACATTGTCATTGTACAGGTTGCCAACACGGCTTGCAGTAGCTGTGTCAGGGTGATTTTCATCCGTAAAGGTTTGCAGTTCAACCCACTTTGCACACATTTCCTTAATCTCTTTTTTCAATTCCATACTAATTCTCGCCCTTTTTACCACAGGGATGACACTAGAAGCTTTCTTGGGGTCCATGGTGACTTATTTTGTAGTTACAAGCACTAAAAACACTGGGATAATGTGAAATGTACCGAATATATGCGTAGATGCGACCACACTGGCTGGCTTGTAAACACTGGCGCTGAGGCCACACGTGGGACGCTTCCTGAACGAATCGCGTAAGGCGAGTTTTTTATCGTGAGACGAGGCAAAATTTTTGCGTTCAAATGCTTCATATGGCAGATTCAACGTAATGCGATGCGTTCATAAGGTGGGGGTCCACTGTATATACAAAAGCTGAGGTAATCAGCCCCTCAGTCTTGTAGTTGGTGAAGAGCATTGTAGTCTTGATGACTGAAGCACTGCCAGGAAGGTTGACTTTATATACTGGCAACCTTATACAGTAGTCCCCCCAATATCTGTGGATGTACGTTCCAGGGCCTACCATGGATACCCAAAACCATGGATAGTAACGAACTCTATATATAAGTCGTTTTTTTTTTACATACATACCTATGATAAAGATTAATTGATAAATTATGCACAATACGTGGAGAATTATCACTTTTTCACTGATGAGAAGCGCTTCAAGGCTTCTCTTAGACTTTGAACAACTGTCACCATCACTTTTGTACTTTTGGGGTCAGTATTAAGCAAAATTAAGAGTTATTTTCTGGCCAAGGTAAACCATGGCCTCGGAAACTGAATCTGAGGATGTGTGGAGTCTGTCGTATAAAAATTACCTCCCTTACACTCCAACAGAAAGTTTATTAAACTAATATTTTATATTTCATAGGATGGAGCAGCATCAACTCCTCCAGAAATGAGCTTCGAGCGGTACATGGCCCGGCTGCTGTACCAGCCAGGCGGCATGTCGTCAGATGGTACGCCTGGACCAGCAAACGTAGCCTGGGTCAATGCTCTGGCCGGCCGGATCTTTTACGATTTTTTACGTAACCCATATTGGGCCAATAAGGCAAGTGTGTACTGTGTCTTGTGACGATATTATATTTGCACTGTTTAATAACTCCAGCTTTTAAATTGTTTTGTATTTGTACAGAAAAACCACAGTTTGAGGGATCCGAATTATCGAATTCTAGATTAAATGGACAAAATTTGTTAAATCTAAAATGTCCATTATTGTTGCTGTCCAACGAGTTTGGATTAAGCAGATTTAGTCTGTTAAATCCAGATTTGTCCTTTTACCCTCATGATCTTGGAAAAATCTCCCATGTTTATGTATCTGTGCACCTCTGGCAAGACAGTGATGGTGTGAATGATGGTGAAAGCGCTTTTTTTTTTGGGTCACACTGCCTCAGTGGGAGACAACCAGTATATTGAAAAAATTACACATGGGGTGAGAAAATGGCTTATATTAAAGAATATTTGTGAATAATAATTATTATAAAAAGTAAGCGCTATAACCCACAAGGGTTATACAGTGCATGGATAGTAACATTCTTAACAGTTTGCAGATTTTTACAAACATTATCTCTTTTCCACAGCAGGATTCGAACCTGCACACTCGGCATCAGAGTACACAGTACTTTATACTCTGATACTGAGTTTGCAGGTTTGATTCCTGTGGACTGAGAGATAATGTTTGTGATTAGTAATATGTTTATTAATGTTCTTAAATTTATTTTGCAGGTACAAGAGCGTGTTCAACGGAAATTGAGCAAGCTTCATGTTCCTTACTTTGTGGGAGATGTGGTTGTGTGTGGAGTGAACATGGGGTCAGCAACACCTCAATTGTGTGCTGTTGGTAGTCCACAACTGGACTCTAGGGGTCTGTGGGTCGACCTCAATGTTGAATACTCTGGTAATTTTACAATGAGTTTAGAAACTAAGTTGGACCTTATGAAGCTTAAGCGAACGACTGGCTTGGAGGGACACACTCCAAATACATCATGTCCTCCCAGTCCAGCAGAACCTGTGCCACATGCTGGACCACGGGTGTACACGCGATCACCGTCCTCCGACCGCCTCCTCCGTAATCTCCACTTTGATACTGATACAGACGATAGTGTTGAATCTTCAAGCGAGGAGGAAGGGGAGGAGGAGGGGCTAGCAGCAGAGGCTGGCCTACCTGTAGGAGGCAGCGGGCCAACTTCCCGACGCTTGTTAAGGCTGGTCGACACAGTGGCAGGATCTCGCTACTTCCAGCAGGCTGCTGAGTGGAGGTTGCTACAAAGAGCCCTTCAGGGTGTGAGCAACACACGGATAGAGCTCAGCGTTGAGGTGCGGCGACTTGCGGGAACCTTGGCACTTAATGTCCCTCCACCTCCTGCAGATCGACTGTGGTATGGGTTTCGTGGGGTCCCTGAACTGGTCATGGTGGCTCGGCCTAGGCTCGGAGATCGCATTCTCAACCTACCATTTTTAGTCGAGTTCATTCAGAAACAGCTGAGAGTCATATTTGAAAAGGTATTTGTATTACCCAACATGGATGATATTGTCATACCCATAATGTCTCCACTCCTCCCTGGGCAGCACCAACAACCACGACCTCCATGGGAAACTACCCATGTTACAGCACCAGTAGATACAGTCCTGCCTATCCTCAAAACCACTAGCTCAAGTGTCGTAACTCCTACTGTCAAATTCACTCCTTCTCCACACTAGTAGCATCATGCAGCTTAAATATCTAATGTAATGTGTGTGTAAACAGAAATATATATCAGATGTAATACAGGAGAACCCAGTGCATACACTATCTATTTTTGTTCTATGTTTTTGTTGGCTTTTAATTGTTCCATTGTTCTTCACGTTCAGTGCTTTTACCGCTGAGCCGCTGTTATCACCATTTTCATACAATAGTTGCGTAAGGGAAGGACAACTGGCGCCGCATTTAGAGGTGTATAAACGAGGCCTTCAAGGGTCCCGTTTGTACACTTCTAAATGTGGTGCCAGTCATCCTTCCTTTGTGCAATTGTACAAAAAATGGCAAAAACAACAGCTCGGTGGTGAAAGCTCCGAACATGAACAGTGGCTCGATTGAAAGCTAACAAAAACGTGTAACACCATAAAGAAGCACTATATGCGCTTGGCGCTCCCTGTTTGTCTAAACAGAAATGTATCAAATATGATGTCTAAGCAGATTGTATCTTGTAAGTCACACCAAATGATCATCATAACAGTAGCAGGTTATGCATGTGTAAATATACTCCCTTGCTGATGCAGTCTTGAGAGCATTAATGTTCACATTTGTATAGCAGTGAAGGATAGTCTGATTCACAACTGTCCCACAGATTGGAAGTGGAAGTAGATGGTCCAGTCCATTATGGACCATCACTGGTCCAGTTTGATAAAGATACAAATGCAGTATAACACAATCTTTTATCAGAGTTTTTCCTACATAGTACCCTTATGGGTTTAGCATTTAGTTGTGATTCTTTTCAACACACAAACGGCCATATCCCACTAAGGCAAAGTGACCCAAAAAGATTTAATAATTTATACACGGGTTACTAGCACCTTGCTGCTAGCATTTTAGTCACCTCTTATGACACACACGACTTACGGAGGAAGAATTCTGTTCCACTTACCCATGGAGATAAGTTATGATTATAATAATAATTTGCCCACGTTGTGAGTTTTGCAAAATCAGCAACTTGAAAATCCAACGTCATTATCATTATTACAATTGTAACTAAGCACTAAGCCCACCAGGGTCATACACAACTGCAAAATACAATAAGTTATTGAATTACAAACACATTGGGGACCTCCTGAATTATGTATAATATAATACAGTATGTCTCCAACTTACAAACACATTGGTACCTACTGTATAATAATGATATAATGATGATATACTCAATACAGAAGATTCTCAACGTATGTGTAAGTGTAGGACTTACTTACTGCATTGTATCATTATCCATCCTGTCTGTATTTCTACCATCCCTCTCCTGAGTGGTCAAGGATAGTCCAGAATGGTGTCTAGTTTTGCTTCCAATTTGTGGGTTAGTTGTGAATTGTTCCAGCTATGATATGGTGACTTTTTCTTCAAAGATGAAATGGATTTGTCTCTGGGAAATTGAGAGGCTCCATATACTTCTAGTCTCTTTTGTATTTACAGGTATGTTGGTTAGTTTTTTTTTTTTTTTTTTTTTTTTTTTTTTTGTGAAGAATAAGGTGAGCAGAATCATTATATTGGTGCTACAATGAGTGGAATTTTTTTATATAGATTTGTGTTTTAAAACAAACACACTGACACACGCACACACTGACACGCACACACTGACACGCACACACTGACACGCACACACTGACACGCACACACTGACACGCGCGCGCACACACACACACACACACACACACACACACACACACACTGACATGCACACACGCACATGGAAGTAATGTCCATTAGAAAACCAAGTTCTCTGTTAAGTACTGTAAATTTGTAATATAACAGTTGAACAGAGTGATAAAAGTGACTGAACGTTCAGTCAGCATCACACAACTTCCAGACCTCTGGTTCACATCCTCTCACTCTCTTAAGGGGCACGCCAGTTCCCATCTTCTAATAATGTTATTTTCCCCTATGATCTACCTTGTCTATAATTACGTACTATCGCATTTGCTTCGTCTGTTTTCGCAAGGCGAAGTCGAGGATCCTTCCTTAATTCATGGTATAACTTAATAAATATTTGAGCTTTGCTCACACTTCTGCAACATAACTGTCCTCGGAGATTTGCTAAGTTATACCATAAATTAACCCTTAAACGGTCCAAACGTATATATACGTTTTTTCAACATTTGAAAGTACGTAAAAAATGTACATCATCTTTTTTTTTTTTACATTAGAAAATGTGTAAAAAACTTTTATTTACATTTTTTTTTTTTTGTTATATTTGAAAATACAGTGGACCCTCGAATTTAGTTCTGCCGTTTCTGTATGCAAAACTATTTTTATTATCTATAAAATGTATTGTTTGTTAAATTTTTGGGTGTCGGAATGGTTTAATTGGATTTACATTTTTTCCTTTGGAATATTAACAAAACATACTTTTTAGTAATAAAAAAAAGTTTTGCTACAGAAAGGCCCGATAAATTTGAGGGTCACGTATGAAAAAAAACGATTATTTTTTGGATCTTAGGATTTGAACTCGATCTTTTTGGGGCCCGTTTGGGGGTTTTAAGAAAAGCCCTGGACTTCTTTTTATAAAGGGACAAACAGATGAAATTGTAATTATGGAAGGGTGATTGTAAAAAAATTATTATTATTAAATCAAGGGGAAGCACAAAAACCCTGGATTATACAGTGCTTGGGGGAGGGATGGAAGGTATTGGGTTTTAAATCGGGGAAATGGAGCACAGATCCAGTTCCCCTAGTCAAGAGCCCTCCCCAGCTCAAGGAACCCCCTTGAGGGGTTGTGGGGAAAAAAAATAAACATGTTTTAGGAGACAGGAACTCAGGTGCCCTTAAACTGTCTCTTACGCATTTCATTTGCAAAAAACAAATTGAGATAATTCAGAACATGCAAAAAATACCCGTTTTTTTTACGAAAAACCTAAATAAAAACATTTTACGGGACAATACTCTAATATTTTGTAAAAATTTTTTTTTTTTAATTGTGAAAAACTTGTTTGTACAATATAAAATTTTTTTTTTCCCAAGAGGGAATAATTTGATTTAAGGAAATAGGCTGTTGGTGTCAGTGAACTTAGACCCGTCTTAATGGTATAATTTAAACATTTTTCCGAGTTTCAAAAATTTTAGGCTCGGATATTTAAAATGACGAAAATTTTAATGGGGCATTTATAAATTATCCTGGGCATTTGTGAAAGAAAATGAAAACACGCCGTTTTTTGTTAAATATGTTGTAGCTGGATGTAGGCCTAGCCAGAGTGTAGGCCTTGGGGAGTGATCAAATTGTAGCTCCGTGAGGATGGCAGGTGCTTTTCTTTATCCTCAGAGTGGCAGAGAAGTGGAACCCGGGTTTGGTAGCAACGCAATGAAGTGGTATAAGGGGTCGGTATGTCAACACTTTCGTAAGTACTTGGCCCGCTGGCGATGACTTATGTATGACCTGGAGTTTTTCGACTGGGCATGGGGTTTGAATCACATCCGTTTTTTGGTTTTTTTGTAGCACTTGCCTTCCTTTGATGAGTTTGAGTTTTTCCTACTCCTGGGCCCGGCCCTGGCCAGGGGGGTCTGGTACTGTTGGGTTAAACCCGGCTGTTGTTGTGGTTTTTGAACCCCGGCTGGTTGGTTTGCCTGGCCAACCCGGTGTTTGGGTGGGGGCCACGCCCCACATATCCATCAAGCCTGGTTATCTGGCACCCGGTGAGATCTTGTCCAGTTCTTTGAGAATTTACATTGTTCCAGCAGTGTTTTGATTTTGAAGACTTCTACATTTTTCCAGCAGTGTTTTCTGTATCTTGAAAACTTTACATTGTTCCCCAGTGTTTCTGATTCTTGAAGGCTTCTCACTTGTTCCGCGTGTTTCGATATCTTGAAGGCTTCTCACTTGTTCCCGCAGGTTTTGAAAACTTGAAACCTACACTTGTTCGCAAGTTTTGATATCTTGAAGATTTTCACTTGTTCCGCGGTTTCTGTTCTTGAAGACTTTACACTTGTTCCCGCATTTTTTTCTGATATCTTCTGTAAATGTTGAAATAATCTGAAACCACAGATGTTGATGTAGTGTTTTTTTTTTAAGGCTTTGACACAGTTCCTCACAAGAGATTAGTGCAGAAGCTAGGCATCAGGCGCATATAACAGGAAGGGCACTGCAATGGATCAGAGAATACCTGACAGGGAGGCAACAACGAGTCATGGTACGTATGACGTATTCACAGTGGGCACCTGGGGACGAGCGGGGTCCCACAGGGGTCGGTCTTAGGACCAGTGCTATTTTTGGTATATGTGAACGACATGACGGAAGGGTTAGACTCAGAAGTGTCCCTGTTTGCAGATGATGTGAAGTTAATGAGGAGAATTAAATCTGATGAGGACCGGGGCCAGGACTTCAAAGAGCCCTGGACAGACTGGACACCTGGTCCAGCAAATGGGGCTTCTCGAATTTAATCCTGCCAAATGCAAAGTCTTGGATAGGGGAAGGGCACAGAGGACCGCAGACAGAGTATAGGCTAGGTGGACAAAGACTGCAAACCTCACTCAAGGAGAAAGATTTGGGGTGAGTATAACCCCGAGCATGTTCCGGAAGCACACATCAATCAGATAACTGCTGCAGCATATGGGCGCCTGGCCAAACCTGAGAACAGCTTTCCCGATACCTTAGCAAGGAATCATTCAAGACACTGTACACGTGTATGTCAGGCCCATACTGGAGTATGCAGCACCTGTTTGGAACCCGCATTGATAAAGCCCCGTAAAAAAACTAGAGAAAGTACAAAGGTTTGCAACAAGGTTGTTCCAGAGCTAAGGGGAATGTCCTATAAAAGAAAGTTTAAAGGGGAAATCGGCCTGACCACACTGGAGGACAGGAGGGTCAGGGGGAGACTTTGATAACGACATATAAATACTGCGTGGAATAGACAAGGGGGGACAAGGACAGGATTTTTCCAGGGAGGGGACACAGGAAACAAGAGGCCACAATTGGAAGTTGAAGACACAAATGAGTCAGAGAGATAGTAGGAAGTATTTCTTCAGTCATAGAGTTGTAAGGCAGTGGAATAGCCTAGAAAATGACGTAGTGGAGGCAGGAACCATACACAGTTTTAAGACGAGGTTTGATAAAGCTCATGGAGCGGGGAGAGAGAGGGCCTAGTAGCAACCGGTGAAGAGGCGGGGCCAGGAGCTAGGACTCGACCCCTGCAACCACAAATAGGTGAGTACAAATAGGTGAGTACACACACACACACATGGAAGTAATGTCCATTAGAAAACCAAGTTCTCTGTTAAGTACTGTAAATTTGTAATATAACAGTTGAACAGAGTGATAAAAGTGACTGAACGTTCGGTCAGCATCACACAACTTCCAGACCTCTGGTTCACATCCTCTCACTCTCTTAAGGGGCACGCCAGTTCCCGTCTTCTAATAATGTTATTTTCCCCTATGATCTACCTTGTCTATAATTACGTACTATCGCATTTGCTTCGTCTGTTTTCGTAAGGCGAAGTCGAGGATCCTTCCTTAATTCATGGTGTAACTTAATAAATATTTGAGCTTTGCTCACACTTCTGCAACATAACTGTCCTCGGAGATTTGCTAAGTTATACCATAAATTAACCCTTAAACGGTCCAAACGTATATATACGTTTTTTCAACATTTGAAAGTACGTAAAAAATGTACATCTTTTTTTTTACATTAGAAAATGTGTAAAAAAAACTTTTATTTACATTTTTTTTTTTTTGTTATATTTGAAAATACAGTGGACCCTCGAATTTAGTCGTGCCGTTTCTGTATGCAAAACTATTTTTATTATCTATAAAATGTATTGTTTGTTAATATTTTTGGGTGTCTGGAATGGTTTAATTGGATTTACATTATTTCCTCTGGGAAATATTAACAAAACATACATTTTATAGATAATAAAAATAGTTTTGCATACAGAAAAGGCACGACTAAATTTGAGGGTCCACGTATGTAAAAAAAAACATAGATCTACTTTTGGATCTCTACGGATTTGAACATCGATCTATTTGGACCGTTTAAGGGTTAAGGAAAGATCCTGGACTTCATTTTATGAAGCGGACAAAGCAGATGCGATAGTAATTATGGACAGGGTAGATTGTAGGGAAAATTATTATTATTATAATCAAGGGGGAAGCACTAAACCCATAGGATTATACAGTGCTTGGGGGAGGGATGGAAGGTATTCAGGTTTAACTCAGGGAACTGGAGCACAGATCCAGTTCCCTAGATCAAGAGCCCCTCACCAGCATCAAGGAACCTTCCTTGAGGGGATTGTAGGGAAAAAATAAACATGATATTAGGAGACAGGAACTCAGGTGCCTCTTAAACTGTCCTCTAATACAGCATTTCATTTGACAAATACAAATTGAGATAATTCAGAACATGCAAAAAATACCCACGTTTTTTTTCACGTAAAAACCATAAATAAAATCATTTTACGGACAATACTCTAATATTGTGTAACAAATTTTTTTTTTAATTGTGAAAAACTTGTTTGTACAATATAAATTCTTTTTTTCCCAAGAGGAATAATTAGATATTAAAGTGAAATAGGCTGTTGGTTGTCAGTGATACATTAGACACGTCTTAATGGTCATAATTTTAAACATTTTACACGAGTTTCAAAGATTTTAGGCTCGGATATTTAAGTGACGAAACTTTTAATGGGGCATTTATAAATTATCCTGGGCATTTGTGAAAGAAAATGAAACACAGCCGTTTGTGTTAAATATGTTGTAGCTGGAGTGTAGGCCTAGCCAGAGTGTAGGCCTATGGTGAGCTGATCAAATTGTAGCTCCGTGAGGATGGCACGGTGCTTTTCTTTATCCTCAGAGTGGCAGAGAAGTGGAACCGGTTGAGTAGCAACGCAATGCAAGATGGATATAATGGATACGGTATGTGCAACACTTGCGTAAGCTACTTGGCCAGCTGGCCGAGTGACTTATGTACTGACCTGGAGTTTTACGACTCGTTGGCCATGGGTTCGAATCACATCCGTTCTCTGGTTTATGTGTAGCACTTAGCACTTACCTTTGATGAGTTGTGAGTTTTTCCTACTCCTGGAGCCCGGCCATGGACCAGGCTGGTCTGGTACTGTCTGATTAACCAGGCTGTTGTTGCTGGTTGCTATGAACCAGGCTGGTCTGGTCTTGCCTGGCCAACCAGGCTGTTGCTGCTGGAGGGCCACTGCCCCACATATCCATCACAGCCTGGTTGATCTGGGCACTGGTGAAGATACTTGTCCAGCTTCCTCTTGAAGACTTCTACACTTGTTCCAGCAGTGTTTCTGATATCTTGAAGACTTCTACACTTGTTCCAGCAGTGTTTCTGATATCTTGAAGACTTCTACACTTGTTCCAGCAGTGTTTCTGATATCTTGAAGGCTTCTACACTTGTTCCAGCAGTGTTTCTGATATCTTGAAGGCTTCTACACTTGTTCCAGCAGTGTTTCTGATATCTTGAAGGCTTCTACACTTGTTCCAGCAGTGTTTCTGATATCTTGAAGACTTCTACACTTGTTCCAGCAGTGTTTCTGATATCTTGAAGACTTCTACACTTGTTCCAGCAGTGTTTCTGATATCTTCTGCTAAGATGTTGAATAATCTGAAGCCACAGATGTTGATGTAGTGTTTTCTTATTGTGTCCACTTGGGTATCTATATTTCTGCTCCACAACTGACTTCAGTTGAATACAGGCAAACACAATACTGAACATTAAAATGGTATAAAATACCGACAGGTTGTTAGGTAAGACACATATGCAACAGTTAGGTATCTTTATTTTGAAATGTTTCACCTACACAGTAGGCTTCTTCAGTCGAGTACAGAAAAGTTGATAGAAGCGTCTTCAAGTATCTTCTGCTTCTATCAACTTTTCTGTACTCGACTGAAGAAGCCTACTGTGTAGGCGAAACGTTTCAAAATAAAGATACCTAACTGTTGCATATGTGTCTTACCTAACAAACACAATACTGTTTACGGTGGTATATACTTCTGACTTTACAATGGTTTGACTTCAGATATTCCAACTTTACGATGGTGTGATAGTGATGCACAGTCAGTAGTCATCTGACGTTGATGACTATTGATTGTAGTTATTTATTTACTTTACACTAATTACTTGTTTATTTACTCAACCACTGACAGTTATTTATTTATCTTATATTTGACTTAGGATATTTTCAACTTACGATGAGTTTATTGGAACATAGCCCCATTGTAAGTCAGCGACCACCTGTATTCAACTGAGGAAGTCTCATGTACAGGTGAATTGTTTTCAGAACTACAGGTGCTCCTTGACTCACAATGGGGTTATATTTCAACGAACTCGTCATAAGTTAGAAATATCATAAGTAGAATATGAATACAGTGGACCCCCGGTTTACGATCACCTCCCAATGCGACCAATTATGTAAGTGTATTTATGTAAGTGCGTTTGTACGTGTATGTTTGGGGGTCTGAAATGGACTAATGTAATTCACAATATTCCTTATGGGAACAAATTCGGTCAGTACTGGCACCTGAACATACTTCTGGAGTGAAAAAATATCGTAAACCGGGGGTCCACTGTATATGATAAGTCTCCGTGGGTGAGTGGAACAAAATTCTTCCTCCATAAGTCATGCATGTCATAAGAGGCGACTGAAATACTGGCAGCGAGGTGCTAGTAACACCGCCTGTATGAATTACTAAATTTAAAAGGAAATACATTCATTTTTCTTTTTAGGTCACCCTTCCTTGGTGGGATATGGCTGGTTTGTTGAAAAAATTAAATAACTGTTACTGAATAATAAACCAATAATTACTGTAACTAAATACCAATATTGAAAAATAAATGCATACAAGTTAGGGACTTGTCACCTTCATGTTGGGACTTGTCACCTTCATGTTGGGTAATTATCTTTAGTTTCATCTCCAAATTGCTGCCTCA
Source organism: Cherax quadricarinatus (assembly GCF_026875155.1). Taxonomy (NCBI): domain Eukaryota; kingdom Metazoa; phylum Arthropoda; class Malacostraca; order Decapoda; family Parastacidae; genus Cherax; species Cherax quadricarinatus. The sequence continues at coordinate 17,505,850 of NC_069494.1, forward strand.
CCATCGTAAAGTTGAAATATCTTAAGTTGAACCACTGCAAGTCAATAAGTTGAACCACTGCAAGTCAATAAGTTGAACCACTGCAAGTCAATAAGTTGAACCACTGCAAGTCAATAAGTTGAACCACTGCAAGTCAATAAGTTGAACCACTGCAAGTCAATAAGTTGAACCATTGCAAGTCAATAAGTTGAACCACTGCAAGTCAATAAGTTGAACCACTGCAAGTCAATAAGTTGAACCACTGCAAGTCAATAAGTTGAACCACTGCAAGTCAATAACCACATGTATATACCCAAGTGTTGTACACATCTTAATTAATCATCTTGTTGGTATTCTATACCATCAGTAACAAGATACGATGACTGGATCACAATGCTTAATTGACAAGTAGAGGACTGTGACATAGAGCTGTAGCTTAACACCCTCCTCCCTTCTCCTGCAAATTCATAGTAATTAGTTGAAAGTGGAGTGACTTTAATAGTCTTAGCTATTGTAGGTAACTGCCACGGGTTGTGGTGTTATAAAGTACCGCTGAGTGATAGTTTTATGTGGCTAGTACAGTAGTGAACTATCCGAGTTTGCAGGGGCACCTGAGGACTTAGACACCTAGGTGTTCCTCACGTGTGTACAGTGGACCCCCGCTTAACAATCACCTCCAAATGTGACCAATTATGTAAGTGTATTTATGTAAGTGCGTTTGTACATGTATGTTTGGGGGTCTGAAATGGACTAATCTACTTCACAATATTCCTTATGGGAAAAAATTCGGTCAGTACTGGCACCTGAACATACTACTGGAATGAAAAAAGTTCGTTAACCGGGGGTCCACTGTATTTGGAAGATGTTTTACCAATTAATGGTTTCTTCATTTCACTAGAGAGATGATGTACAGAGGACGGTAGAAGATGAGGGAATCAATCCCTTAATATTACATGAAGAAATAAGCGCTAAACTCGCAAGGGTTGTATAAATAAGTCATTTAGCCTTGCAGAACTATACACAGAAGACAGCTCCAGGTCCCTCTCAAATTTCAACCTATTGACACGAGACCTGTCATAGCCTTTTTGAGCCCACATATATTATTGTTACAGTCAGAACTATGCGCTAAACCCACCAGGGTCATACAGAACCCGCCTATGAAATCCACTGAGTTGTTACTCGACTCGTTCCACTTCATTACCACTCGTATGTTATGTTGTGACCTGACCAAAGGTAAGTGTTGGTAATACACAGTGCAAACTGCTCTGTGTATGATCAGCCGTAAGTATACACCAGTTTATATACTGCTGTATATGGCAGTATATATTGCAAGCATACGGCAGTATATACTGCTTCATATGGCAGTATATACTGCTTCATACGGCAGTATATACTGCTTCATACTGCAGTATATACTGCTTCATACGGCAGTATATACTGCTTCATACGGCAGTATATACTGCTTCATATGGCAGTATATACTGCTTCATACGGAGATATACTGCTTCATACTGCAGTATATACTGCTTCATACGGCAGTATATACTGCTTCATACGGCAGTATATACTGCTTCATACGGCAGTATATACTGCTTCATACGGCAGTATATACTGCTTCATCTGCAGTATATACTGCTTCATACGGCGTTATATACTGCTTCATACTGCAGTATATACTGCTTCATACGGCAGTATATACTGCTTCTACGGCAGTTATACTGCTTCGTACGGCAGTATATACTGCTTCATCGGCAGTATATACTGCTTCAATACTGCAGTATTTACTGCTTCATCGGCAGTATAACTGCTTCATACGGCAGTATATACTGCTTCATACGGCAGTATATTACTGCTTCATACGGCAGTATATATGCTTCATACGGCAGTATATACTGCTTCTGGGCAGTATATACTGCTTCATACGGCGTATATACTGCTTATACTGCAGTATATACTGCTTCATACGGCAGTATATATGCTTCTACGGCAGTATATACTGCTTCATACGGCAGTATATACTGCTTCATACGGCAGTATATACTGCTTCATACGGCAGTATATACTGCTTCATACGGCAGTATATACTTCATACGGCAGTATATACTGCTTCATACGGCAGTATATACTGCTTCATACGTAGACTGAGGTTGTCTGCATTTAAGGGTTTAGAAATAGATTGAAATATTATTTTTGCACAGTAAAAAAAAAGGTTGATAGGATTTTGAATGTCAGTAGTGTCGTATCTTTCCATTTTTTAAACTGTACTGCGTTTTTGTTATATAATAAAAAAATATTGTATATGCTAAGCGTCTTTCAGATTATCCTTTCGATTATATTTTAATAAAAAAAATGTACAAATCTTGGTTAATATAGTTCCTTACAAAAAATTGCAATAAGTCTTGTATTAATAATCAAGATGTTGTATTTTTTATACAAAAATACGCTGTATAGCCCTTTTGACTTAGCGCTTCTTTTTGATTATAATAATATACAAAAATAATATAATAATATTGGCAGTTTGGAGGGATATGTTGTGTATCTCTATACGTATGTGTTTCTAAACTGTTGTATTCTGAGCACCTCTGCAAAAACAGTGATTATGTGTGAGTGTGGTGAAAGTGTTGAATGATGAAAGTATTTTCTTTTTGGGGATTTTCTTTCTTTTTTGGGTCACCCTGCCTCGGTGGGTCACCCTGCCTCGGTGGGTCACCCTGCCTCGGTGGGTCACCCTGCCTCGCTGGGAGACGGCCGACTTGTTGAAAAAAAGAAAAAAAAAACAAAAATACATAAGATGCACCATCTCCTCACATACAATGTACTCGTTTATCGACGGCTTGGACATGCGACTGGCTCTCTGACCAGTATACGCCTACCATCCGACTTATGACCGAGTTCGGTTCCGAGAAACCGGTCGTAAGTCGAAATGGTTCTAAGTTGAACTTTACTTCTGAATATCAACAAAACATTTTGTAATGACTATTTTATTGTTTTATTTTGGTATTTCATGTTTTACTTTACTTTTTATGTTGTTAGTACTGTATTTTATACTGTAAGGTTTAGGATAAACACTGTGTACAACACAAATAGTTGTTTATTTCCCAGAAATTTGGCATAAAAAACACGGTCGTAAGTTGGATGGTAGGTGTACATACCTTAATAATGTATATTAGAGTCAATTTTCTATATTCTGTTTATTACAATATACAGTACACTACTGTGTAAACATTTAAAAATATACCAGAAATGTTATAAATGGTGCAAATGTGACATTATAACAGTATCAAAGATGGTTGACACAAACCCACTACCATTATAGTACGATCCTCACTTAGCCACAAATTTGTTTACTGACGAGGTCTCAGGAACAGAACTCCGTCATTAAGCGAGAAGAGGCTGTAAATCAAGTGATATCAAGGAACAGCCAATAAAAGTAAAAATCACAGTAGAAAACACCCGGGGATTTCGCTTTTTTAAAACAAACGCAAAACCCAAAACCTTTTTTCCCCCCATAAAACCCACACGGGGGAGGATTTTCTTAAAACGTACAAAAATCGAACCCACCCCCTTTTCCCTTTGAAAGGGGGTTTTTTACCCAAATGTGGGGGTCAGAAAAGTATTTTCCCGGGTTTAACGGGTTTATACATGTACAAAATTTAAAAAAATTTTTATCATACATAACATTTAAAATGTGAAGAAAATCTTCAGGATCCCCAAAAAATAAAAGTGGCTTATTTCCTTTGGGGACCCTTTGGGGGTTTTTCGCTCCTGTTTATAAAAAAAAATATATCTTTTTTTCCCCCCCAAACCCAGTACATGTAAAAAATGACATCATTGACATACTACTATATAGAAAGCCCCCTTTTTAAAGTTTAGTTTTTCCCCCTCCCAAATTAGGTCAGTTTTATCCCAGGATCACCCCAAAACCCGTCCACTAACACCCAGGGTACCCATTTTATATTGATGGGTGAAAAATAGACAACCTGTGAAAAAGGAAAAAACGTCTATGTTTCCACCCCTTTTGGGAAACGAACCCGGATCCTCACCTGTAAAACCAGGGCTTTACCCAAAAAAAGGGCACGGGCACCGTTTAGAACCCTTCTTCGGTACTTTTTTTACCCGAAACAACAAGAAACTGGGAAAAGCACTGTTTTGGGGCCATAGTTCCCGTGCTGTTTTGACCCTTCTGATTAAGCACCCATGATTAAAGGCTTGACAAAAACCCCCTGGGGGAGTGAAACGTTGCCCAAAAAAAAATGTCAAAATTAGTTACACTTTTGTTCCTTTTCTTAATTATAATCAGGCACTGTAAAATTTTCCCCTATGGTTTTAGTGCTCCTCACCCCTCAATGGAGGTTCCTTGAATTTTGGTTTAAGGGCCCCGTGATTTTAGGGAAAAAAGGGTTTTGGCTCCAAATTCTCCGAATTAAACCCGAATTCCCTTTTATCCCCCCCCCCAATGCGCCCGTATTAAACCCCCTGGGTTTAGTGGGTCCCCCATGATTTAAAAATTTTTTGCTTCCCATGATAACAGGGTTAAAAAATTTTAAAACCCCCGAAAAACCACTTTTCAAGCTTTTAGGGACGATTATATAGTCAGGAGCTGTTGACCCCTTATGGGGTTTTGCTCTTCACTTTGTAATAATAACAGGGGTTTTTTAAAAAGAAAAACCCAATTTCAAGGCAGGAGCGACTTCAAATCTGATCCATCGTTTTGAAATGCCCTGTATATCAGCAGTTTTTGATTCGCATTTCCGCTGTATGGCGTTGTAGGTTTAGCGCATCTTTTTGAAAATAATGTGGTTTGTGTTTTCGAGAATTACTGAAAAAACAGTTCCGCTGCGTCAGTTAAGTAAATTTGTTAGGTAAAAAGCAACTTGGTAAATCCTAGAGGAATTAGTACCAAACTTGCACACGAAAATCACTGTCTATGACAGCAAAAGACTCGGCAGGAGATGTAACATTCCCACAATGAACAACAACGGTTTGACCACCAAGTACACTGGAAAACCAATAGTGTCCAGGGGACCAAGACTGTTCAAACTGCTACTAACAGCCCCCCTGACTGTCTTTCAAGACCCCTGTTGTCTTCAAGACCCCGGGTTTTGTCTTCAAGATCCCTGGTTGTCTTAAAGGGACCCCGGGTTGTCTTCAAAACCCCTGGTTGTCTTCAAGACCCCTGGTTGTCTTCAAGACCCCTACTGTCTTCAAGATCCCTGGTTGTCTTCAAGACCCTGGTTGTCTTCAAAGACCCCTGGTTGTCTTCAAAACCCCTGTTGTCTTCAAGCCCCCCGGGTTTGGGTCTTCAAGCCCCCTGTTGTCTTCAAGACCCCTGGTTGTCTTCAAGGCCCCTGGTTGTCTTCAAAATCCCTGGTTGTCTTTCAAGAACCCCTGGTTGTCTTCAAAAACCCCTGGTTGTCTTCAAACCCCTGTTTGGTTGTCTTCAAGCCCCCCTGGTTGTCTTCAAGATCCCTGGTTGTCTTCAAGCCCCCTGGTTGTCTTAAAGGGACCCCTGGTTGTCTTAAAAACCCCCTGGTGTCTTCAAGACCCCTGGTTGTCTCAAGAACCCCTGGTTGTCTTCAAAACCCCTGGTTGTCTTCAAGCCCCCGGTTGTCTTCAAGCCCCCTGGTTGTTTTTCCCAAAACCCTGGTTGTCTTCAAGACCCCTGGTTATCTTCAAGACCCCTACCTGTCTTCAAGACCCCTGGTTTCTTAAAGGGCCCCTGGTTGTCTTCAAGATCCCTGGTTGTCTTCAAGACCCCTGGTTGTCTTCAAGACCCCTGGTTGTCTTCAAGACCCCTGGTTGTCTTCAAGATCCCTGGTTGTCTTCAAGAACCCCTGGTTGTCTTCAAGACCCCTGGTTGTCTTCAAGACCCCTACCTGTCTTCAAGACCCCGACCGGGGAATCGAACCCATGTCCTTCCCATTGTGGACCGAGAGTATGATCGATCTTTAACCTCGAGAGAGAGAGAGAGAGAAAAAAGAGAGAGTCTACACCCCTACCTCTGACATCCCCCCATTAAAAACCCACCTCCCCACACCCATCCCACCCCAACCCACCCCCACACAGGTGGGCTCCACAGGTGGTCCTGACACTAGCCAGCTGACTAGCACCACCTGGACCGCCATCTTTCCACCACGTACAACATCCACCTCATTTTAACCCATTACTCGACCCATGGGGCACCCACTTCCCCATCACCCACCCACACAACCTCCTGGCCCACCAACCCACCCCACCCATTCCCCCATTCACCCCCCCCCCCCCAAAAAAAATGGGGTGCAGAAATAGGAAAAATGTGAGACTGTTGGTGTGTGTGTGTGAGAGAGTGAGAGAGAGAGAGAGAGAGAGAGAGAGAGAGAGAGAGAGAGAGAGGCAGTGCCAGGCAGTGTGTGTATGGCACTGGTGGAAGGCGGTTGTGTGTACTCTCACTCTGAGTACTCTAGCTTACACTGGTACTCAGTTTAGTACAGGTTAGTGACTGTGTAAGAGTGATATTACTACAAGGAGGATCGAGTCTTTAACTGTAATGGTGTTTTGTACACTCGTAAAACACACACACACTCGGGGCCAGGAGCTATGAATCGACCCCTGCAACCACAATTAGGTGAGTACACACAAGATCCATAAATAGCTTTAAGAAGAGGTATGATAAAGCTCAGGGCGCTGGATGAGAGCGGCCCTAATAGCCACCAGTGAAGAGGTGGGGCCAGGAGCTGTGAATCGACTCCTGTAACCCCAATTAGGTGAGTACACATACACACACACACACAGGCAGGATCGATACATAGTTTTAAGAAGAGGTATGATAAACCTCATGGAGCAGGGAGAGAGTGGACCTAGTAGCCACCAGTGAAGAGGCAGGGCCAGGAGCTGTGAATCGACCCTTGCAACCGCGAATAGGTGAGTACACACACGTATGGTGCACCAGCTAGTGCTGGACACACTACATACAACCAGAGACGAGGTGAAGAGGCTGCTAAGTGGTGGGACTGGACAACATCTCTCTGTGGGTCCTGAGAGAGGGAGCAGAGGCACTGTGTGTACCACTAACAACAATCTTCAACACATCTGTCATAACAGGGCGACTACCTGAGGTGTGGAAGACAGCAAATGTTGTCCCAATCTTTAAGAAAGGAGACAGACAGACAACATTACACTACAGACCAGTGTCACTGACATGTATAGTATGTAAAGTGATGGAGAAGATTATCAGGAGAAGAAATGGTGGGGCACCTAGAAGAAATGGTGGAGCACCTAGAAGACTGGTGGAGCACCTAGAAGCTGGGGGGAGCACCTAGAAGACTGGTGGTCACCCCAGAAGACTGGTGGAGCACCCAGAAGGCTGGGGGAGCACCTAGAAGACTGGTGGATCACCCAGAAAGACTAGTGGGGCACCTAGAAGACTGGTGGAGCATCTAGAAGACTGGGGGAGCGCCCAGAAGACTGGTGGAGCATCTAGAAGACTGGTGGAGCACCTAAAGACGGTGGAGCACCCAGATGGGCTGGTGGAGCATCTAGAAGACTAGTGGAGCACCTAGAAGACTGGTGGAGCACCTAGAAGGCTGGTGGAGCATCTTGAAGACTGGTGGAGCACCTAGAAGACTAGTGGAGCATCTAGAAGACTGGTGGAGCACCTAGAAGACTGGTGGAGCACTTAGAAGACTGGTGGAGCACCTAGAAGACTAGTGGAGCACCTAAAGAGTGGTGGAGCACCTAGAAGACTGGTGGAGCACCTAGAAGAGTGGTGGAGCACCTAGAAGACTGGTGGAGCACCTAGAAGACTGGTGGAGCACTTAGAAGACTGGTGGAGCACCTAGAAGACTGGTAGAGCACCTAGAAAACTGGTGGAGCACCTAGAGTCTGGGGGAGCAACCTAGAAGTCTAGTGGAGCACTAGAAGTCTAGTGGAGCACTTAGAAAGAATGGTTGAGCACCTTAGAATGACTGGTGGAGGAACCTAGTACATGGTGGAGCACTAGAAAAGAATGATCGTATACACGACAACAGTACGGTTCACGGAAGGTAAATTCTGCGTCACAAACTTCTGGAGTTCTATACCCAGGTGACAGCGTAAGTTAGAGAGTGATGGGTAGTCTGCATCTTCTTGGACTGTAGATGGTGAATAACACTGTACCACACAACGAGGACTGGTTCCAAGAGCTAGAGGAAAAGGCCAGGAATAATAGGGAAAGGCATGCAATGGATCAGAGAAAGGATACCTGACAGGTAGGCATCACAACGAGGCATGGTCGGGGTAAAGGTATCACAGTGGGCACCTGTGGACGAGCGGGTCACAAGGCTCCAGTACCAGGTGAACAGTGACTGCAGCTGTAAGGTAACTAAAAGCCAGGTACCTACTTACTGCTATGTGAACGCTGGACAGCACGTTAAGGGGGTAACACCAGCGAACCTACCTACCTGATAGGTGAACAATGACAGCAGGTGTTAGGTGACACTAACACAGGTACCTATTACTGCTAGTGTGAATGCTGACAGCAGGTTGTAAGGTGAGTAAAACACCCAGGTACCTACTTACTGCTAAGTGAACAGTGAACAGCAGGTTGTAAGGTGGACTAACACCAGGTACCTCTTAATGCTAGGTGACAGTGACAAGCAGGTGTAAGGTGGATAAAATCCAGGTACCAACTTACTGTAGGGTGAACGCTGACAGCACGTGTAAGGTGAGTACACCCAGGTACTACTTACTGCTAGGTGAACGGTGACAACAGGTGTAAGGTGACTAACACCCAAGTACCTACTTAATGCTAGGTGACAGGAATGTGGTCTGGTATATATGGTGTTTACAGACGTTCTTCCATGCAGATAATAACAGATTGAGATGGTCCTCTAAAAGGGCACTTCCCAACTATTTATTAATGGTCCTTAGTTCCTTTGTACACAGTAAACAAGCACATACACACGTACTACTGTACACACGGGGCCAGGAGCTCGGACTCGACCCCCGCAACCTCTACTAGGTGAGTACACACAACACACCACATGTTCCAGAGATGGGACACAACAACAAGGGACACAAAACAAGGGGACACAACAACAAGTGGAAACAACCAAACAAGGGGACACAACAACAGGGACACAAACAACAAGGGACAAACAACAAGGGGAACAAACAAAAGGGGTCACAACCAACAAGGGGAACACAACAACAAGGGGAAACAACAACAGGGGGAACAACAAACAAGGGGACACAAACAACCCAAAGGGACACAGCGACAAGGGGTCACAACAACAAGGGGACACAACAACAACGGGGACCACAACAACAAGGGGGACACGCAACAAGGGACACAACAACAGGGCACACAACAACAATGGGGGACCACAACAACCAAGGGGAACAACAACAATGGGGACACAACAACAGGAACACAACAACAATGGGGAACAACAACAAGGGAGGGAAACACAACAAGGGAAACAAACAAAGGGAACACAAAAACAAGGGGACACAAACAACAATGGGAACAGCAACAAGGGGACCAGCAACAAGGGGACACACACAAGGGGACACACAACAGGGGACACAACAACAAGGGAAAACACAACAACAAGGGGACACAACAAACAAGGGGACACAGCAACAAGGGGGTCACAAAAAACAAGGGACACAACAACAAGGGGACACAAACACACAAGGCAAACATCATCAAGGGGAAACACAACAAAAAGGGGACACAAGCAAACAGGGGGACACAACAACCAAGGGAACACAACATCAAGGGGACACAGCAACAAGGGGACACAACAACAAGGGGGACACAACAATAAGGTGACTACAAGAACAGGGGGGCACCCACAACAACAAAGGGGACACAAAACAAGGGGGACACAGGCAACAAGGGGACACAACAAAAAAGGGGACACAACAACAAGGTGAACAACAACAGGGGGCACAACAACAAGGGGGAAACAACAACAAGGGACACACAACAAGGAACACAAAAACAATGGGGAACACAACAACAAGGACACAACAACAAGGGACACAACAACAAGGGGGACACAGCAACAAGGGGACACAACAACAAGGGAACCACAACAACAAGGGGGGGTCACACAACAGGAAACAACAACAAGGGGAACAGCAACAAGGGGAACAACAAAAGGGAACACAACAACAAGGGGACCAACAACAAGGGAATACAACAACAAGGGAACCAACAACAAGGGGACACAACAAAACAAAGAGGGACACGCAACAAGGGGACACAACAAACAAGGGAACACAACAACAAGGGGACACAGCAACAAGGGGGACACAACAACAAGGGAAAACAACAACAAGGGGACACAACAACAAGGAGACAACAACAACATGGGAACCACAACAACAGGGGACACAACAAACAAGGGGGACACAACAACAAGGGAACACAACAACAAGGGAACCAACAACAAGGGGAACAACAACTAGGGGACACAGCAACAAGGGGACACAACAACAACTAGGGAACCAACAACAAGGGGACACAACACAAAGGGGACAAACAACAAGGGGACACAACACAAGGGGACACAACAAACAAGGGGGAAACAGCAACAAGAGGGACACAACAACAAGGGGACACAAACAACAAGGGGACACAACAACAAGGGGACACAGCAACAAAGGGGACACAGAACAAGGGGACAAACAACATAGGGGACACAACAACAAGGGGGACACAACCAACAAGTAGGACACAACAAACAAGGGGACACAACAACAAGGGGACCCAACAACAAGGGGAACAACAACAAGGGGACACAACAACAAGGGGACACAACAACAAGGGAACAAACAACAAGGGGACACAGCAACAAGGGGACACAAACAACAAAGGACACAACAACAAGGGGACACAACAACAAGGGGACACAACAAACAAGGGGACACAACACAGGGGACAAGTCAACAAGGGACACAACAACAAGGGGACACAACAACAGGGGGGACACAGCAACAAGGGGACACCAAGGCAACAAGGGGAACACAGCAACAAGGGGACACAGAAACCAAGGGGACACAGCAACAATGGACACAACAACAAGAGGACACAGCAACAAGGGGACACAGCAACAAGGGACACAGCAAAAGGGGACAACAAACAACAAGGGGACACAACAACAAGGAGGCCCACAACAACAAGGGGACACAGCAACAAGGGGGACACAACACAAGGGGACACAACAAACAAAGGGAAAACAACAAGGGGACACACAACAATGGGGAACATCAAACAAGGGACACGCAAAAAGGGGACACAGAACAAGGGAGGACACAGCAACAAGGGGGACACATCAACAAGAGGACACAAAACAGGGGACACAGCAACAAGGGGACGCAGCAACAAGGGGACACAGCAAAAGGGGACACAGCAACAAAGGAGGACACAACAACTAGGGGACACAGCAACAAGGGGACCAACAACAAGGGGGACACAACAACAAGGGGACACACAACAGGGGACAAAACAAAAAGGGGTACACAGCCAACAAGGGACACAGACAACAAGGGGGACACAGCAACAGGGGGACACAGCACAAGGGGGACATAAAAACCAAGGGGAGACACAGCAACAAGGGGACACAACAACAAGGGGACACAAACAACAAGGGGACACAATAAACAAGAGACACAACACAAGGGGGACACAGCAACAAGGGGACACCAACAACAAGGGGACACCAGCAACAAGGGGAACTCAGGCAACAAGGGGACACAGCAAACAAGGGGACACAGCAAAAGGGGAACCATCAACAAGAGGGACACAACAACAAGGGGACACAGCAACATCGGGGACACAGAACAGGGGACACAGGCAAAAAGGGGACACAGCAACAAGAGGACACACAACCAAGGGGACACAGAACAACGGGGACCAACACAAGGGTCACAACATACAAGGGGACACAAACAACAAGGGGAAACAACAAAAAGGGGACACCGCAACAAGGGGAACACAGCAAACAAGGGACATCAGCAACAAGGGGAACAGCAACAAGGGGACATAAAAACAAGGGGACACAGCAACAAGGGGACACACCACATAGGGGACACAACAACAAGGGGACACAACAACAAAGCGACAAAACAACAAGGGGACAACAGCAACAAGGGGATCACAACACAAGGGGACACAGCAACAAGGGGACACGCAACAAGGGGACAAGCAACAAGGTGACACAGCAACAAGAGGGGACACAGCAACAAGGGGACACATCAACCAGGGGACACAGCAAAAGGGGACACAAACAACAAGGGGACACAACAACAAGGGGACACAAAACAACAGGGGACACAGTAACAAGGGGACCACAGGCAACAAAGGGGACACAGCACAAGGGGACCTAACAAAAAGGGGACACAGCAAACAAGGGGACACAACAACAAGGGGACACAACAAAAAGGGATTACAACAACAAGGGGACACAGCAAACAAGGGACACAACCAACGGGACACAGCACCAAGGGAAACACAACAACAAGGGGAAACAGCAACATGGGGACAACTACAACAAGGGGGCACAGCTACAAGGGGCAACCCCCAAAAACAACAAGAGACACAACAACAAGGGGGACAAAAAAAGCGGACACAACAACAGGGGTCACAAACAAGGGGACACAGCAACAAGGGTTGACACAAACAACAAGGAGAACAAACAACAAGGGACACAGCAACAAGGGGACACAACAACAAGGGGACACAGCAACAGGGGACACAAAAACAAGGGGACACAGCAACAAGGGGACACTAAGCAACAAGGGGACACAACTAAAAGGGTTACAACAACAAGGGGACACCAGCAACAAGGGGACACAGGAACAAGGGACACAGCAACAAGGTTACACAGCTACAAGGGGGGCCCAACAAAAGGGGAAACAACAACAAAGGGGACTCAACAACAAGGGGATCACAACCAACAAGTGGGACACAAAAACAAAGGGACAAACGACAAGGGGACACAACAACAAGGGGACACAGCAACAAACGGGGATCAACACACCAGGGGACACAGAAACAGGGGACACAGAAACAAGGTTACAACAGCAAACAAGGGGACACAACAACAAGGGGACACAACAACCAGGGGACACAGAAACATAGTGGACACAGCAACCAAGGGGGGACACAGCAACAAGGGGACACAGAAAACCAAGGGGGACACAACAACAGGGGACACAGCAAACAAGGGGACACAACAACAAGGTGGACACAGCAACAATGGGACACAGAACAGGGGGACACAACAACCAGGGGACACAGCAAACAAGGGGACAAACAACAAGGGAGGACACAACAACAAGGGGAAAAGCAACAAGGGGAACGCAACAAGGGGACACAACAACAAGGGGACAAACAACAGGGGACCAGCAACAAGGGGACACAGCAACAAGGGGACACAGCAACAAGGTTACACAGCTACCCGGGGACACAAACAACAAGGGGACACAAACAACAAGGGGACAAAAACAAGGGGACACAACAAAAAGGGGACACTGCACAAGGGACACAACTCAACAGGGGACACCTGCAACAAGAGACACAGCACAAGGGGACCACAGCAACAAGGTTTACACAGTACAAGGGGACACACAGCAAGGGGACACAACAAAATAAAAAAACAGAGGGGACACAACAACAAGGGGACACAACAACAACGGGACACAAACAACAGGGGGACACAACAACAAGGGGACACAACAACAAGGGGACACAACACAAGGGGACACAACAACAAAGGGGACACAGCAACAAGGAGGACACAGAAACAAGGTTACACAGCAACAAGGGGGACACACACAAGGGGACACAAACTAGGGGGACACAGCAATAAGGGGACACACTCTGCAACAAGGGGACACGCAACAGGGGAACGCAACCCAAGGAGACACGAACTAGGGGACACAGCAACAAGGGGACACAACAACAAGGGGGACACGCAACAGGGACACAGCTACAAGGGGACTCAACAACAAGGGGACACAGCAAACAAGGGGACACAAGACAACAAGCTGACACAACACAAGGGGGACAGCAACAAAGGGGACAGAACAACAAGGGGACACAACAACAAGGGTAGACCAGCAACAAGGGGACACTGCAACAAGGGGACACAGCAACAAGGTTACACAGCAACAAGGGACACAACAACAGGTGGCCACAGCAACTAGGGGACACAGCATTAGGTTACACAGCAACAAGGGGACATCAACAAACAAGGCGACACAAAACAAGGGGACACAGCAACAAAGGGGGAACAGGCAAACAAGGGGACCCAGCACAAGGGTACACAACAACTGGGTACACAGCTACAAGGGACACAGCAACAAGGGGGACACAACAACAAAGGGGACACAGCAAACAAGGAGTCACAACACAAGGGGACACCAACAACAAGGGGGACACAGCAACAAGAGGACAAAACAACAAGGGGGACACAACAAAAGGGGACACAACAACCTGGGGGGACACAGTAACAAGGGGACACAAACACAAGGGGACACAGCAAAAAGGGGACACCGCAACAAGGGGACACAAACAACAAGGGGACAGCAAACAGGGGACAGAACAACAAGGGGACACAACAACAGGGGAAGAAGCAACAAGGGGACACAGCACAAGGGGACACAGAACTAAGGGGACACAAATTGGGGACACAGCAACAAGGGGACCAACAACAGGGACGTAGCAACAAGGGGACACAGCACAAGGGGACACGACAACAAGGGGGCCACAGCAACAAAGGGGACACAGCAAAAGGTACACAACAAACAAGGGGACAAGCACCAAGGGGACAGAAACAACAAGTGGACACAACCACAGGGAAGACAGAAACAAGGGGACACAGCAACAAGGGGACACAGCAACAAAGGTTAACCAGCAACAAGGGGACACCAGCAACAAGGTTAAACTGGCATAACAAGGGAACAACAACAAGGGGCCACCGCAAATAGGGGACACCAGCACAAGGTTACACGCAACAAGGGGGACATAACAACAAGGGGCACAACAACAAATGGGACACAGCAACAAGGGAAACAGCAACAAGGGGCCAGCAACAAGGGACACAAACACATGGGGGTACACAGCACCACGGGACACAGGCAACAAGGGGACACAAACAACAAGGGGACACAGCAACAAGGAGACACAACAACAAGTGGACACACAACTAGGTGGACACAGCAACAATGAGGACCAAAACAACAAGGGACACAACACAAGGGGGACTCAAAACAACAAGGGGACAGCAGCAACAAGGGGGACACAACCACATGGGGACCAGGCAACAAGGGGACCCAGCAACAGGGGACAGAAGACAACAAGGGGACCAGCAACAAGGGGACAGTGAACAATGTGACACCAACAACCAGGGAAACAACAAAAGGGGGACACAGCAACAGGGGCACAGCACAAGGTGACACGCAACAAGGGACACAACAAAACAACGGGAAGGACACAAAACAGGGACACAGCCACAATGGGACTCAAACAACAGGTGACCAGCAACAGGGGACACAGCAACAAGGTGACCACAAACAACAGGGACACAGCAAAGGTGACACAGCAACAGGGACACAAAACTAAGGGGACACAACAACATAGGTGACACAACAACAAGGGGGACACAGCAACAAGGTGAAACAAACACAAGGGGACTCTCAAGCAACAAGGTGACACAAGCACAAGGGGACACAACAACAAAGGGGACACAACAACAAGGGGGCCTCCAGCAACAATGGGACACAACAACAAGGGGAAACAACAACAAGGGGGACACAACAACAAGGGGACACAGCAACAAGGGGACACAACATCAAGGGGACACAGCACAAGGGGGAAACAACAACATGGGGACACTGCAAAAGGGGACACAAGCAACAAGTGGGGGGAAACACAACAACAAGGGGACACAACAACAAGGGGACACAGCACAAGGGACACAACAACAGTGGACCAGCAACAAAGGGGTCACAACAACAAGGGGACACAACAACAAGGGGACACAGCAACAAGGGGACACAACAACAAGTGGACACAGCAACAAGGGGACACAACAACAAGTGGACACAGCAAACAAGGGGACCAACAACAGTGGAACAGCAACAAGGGACACAACAACAAGTGGACACAGCAAACAAGGGGACACAACAACATGGGGAAACAACAACAGGGACACAACAACAAGTGGTACACAACATCAAGGGGACTCAACAACAAGGGGACACAACAACAGTGGGAACAGCAACAACGTGGACACAACAACAATGGTGACACAGCAACAAAGGGACACAGCAACAAGGGGACACAAACAACAAGTGGACCACAGCCAACAAGGGGACACAGCAACAAGGGTGACACAACAACAAGGGGACACAACATACAAGGGACACAACAACAAAGGGGACACAACAACAAGGTGACACAACAACAGGGGGACACAACAACAAGTGGACACAACAACAAGGTGACACAACAACAAGGGGACCACCAGCAACAGGTGACACAGCAACAAAGGGGACACGCACAGGGACACAGCAACAAGGGCGCACAGAAACAAGTGGACACAGCAACAAGGTGGACCAACAAACAAGGGGACAACAGCAACTAGGGGACACAGCAACAAGGGGACACAACAACAAAGGGTGAAACAACAAACAAGGGGACACAGCAACAAGGGGACACAACAACAAGGTGACACAAACAACATGGGCCACAGCAACAAGGGGGACACAACAACAAGTGGACACAGCAACAGGGGACACAGAACAAGGTGACACAACAAAAGGGGAACACAACAACAAGGGGACACAACAACCAAGGGACACAAAACAAGGTGAACAACAACAAGGGGACACAACAACAAGTGGACACAACAACAAAGGGGACACAAACAACAAGGGGGGACACAGCAACAAGGTGGACACAGCAAACAAGGGGACACCAGCAACAAGGGGCCACAGCAACAAGTGCGGACACAGAAACAAGTGGACACAGCAACAAGGGGACACAACAACAAGGGGACACAGCAACAAAGGGGAACAGCAACAAGGGGACTCAACAACAAGGTGGGACACAACAACAAGGGGACACCTGCACCAGGGGCACAACATACAAGGGGGGACAACAGCAGCTAGGTGACACAACAACAAGGGGACACAACAACAAGGGGACAACAGCAAACAAGGGGACACAAACAAACAAGGGACACAGCAACAAGGGGGACACTCAGCAACAAGGGGACACAGCACAACAAGGAGGACACAACAACAAGGGGACAACATACAACAAGAGGACACAATCAAAAAACAAGGGGACACAACAACAAGGGGACACAGCAACAAGGGGGACACCAGCAACAAGGGGACACAACAACACGGGGAACACAGCAACAAGGGACACAACAACAAGGGGACACAGCAACAAGGGGACAGAACTGGAAGTTGAAGACTCAGATGAGTACAGGGATGTTAGAAAATATTTCTTCGTCACAGAGGTTGTCAGGAAGTGGAACAATCTGGAGTGGGATGTAGTGGAGGCAGAGGAAATACATAGCTTTTAAAACGAGGTTATGATAAAAGCTAAAGGAGCAGGGAGAGAGAGGACTAGTAGCCACCAGTGATAGAGGCGGGGCCAGGCAGCTGAGTCTCGACCTGCAACCACAATTAGGGGACAGTACCACACACTGCTCTCTCTCTCTCTCTCTCTCATTCTTTCTTTCTCTTTAAAGGTTGAGTGATTACCCATTACCTGGTACTGTTTTGCTGGTTTGTGTTACTGCAAATTACTGTTGTAACTGTTGCTATACAGCTGTGCTAAAACAGCAGTAACAGCCTGCTGTAACAGCAATAACAGCTGGTGTTACAGCTGGTTGTAGCAGCAGTTGGACAGCATTTGTAACAGCAGTAAATCTCTTCCGACCAATTTCTCTTTCGTGTGGACTAACCGGATACCCAGGATTGACTATGATAACCCGGCTTGACCTGATAACCCAGGATTGACTCCGTTTGACTATGATAACCCGGTTTGACTATGATAACCCCCTTGACCTGAAACCCAGGTTTGATATGAAAACCCCCCTGACCCTGGTAACCCAGGTTTTTACTATGTAACCCCGGCTTACCAGATAACCCAGGTTGACTAGATAACCCAGGCTTTACCATGTAAACCCCGGTTTTACATAAACCCAGGCTTGACTAGATAACCAAAGGGTTACCATGATAACCCAGGTTTCATGTAACCAATTTGACTAGATAACCCCGGGGTTTACCTGATAACCCAGGTTTTCATGAAACCCCGGGTTTTACTATATAACCCAGGGTTTACATATAACCCAGGTTTACCAAAACCCAGGGTTTTACATGATAAACCCCGGGTTGACAATAACCCAGGTTTGACAAGATAACCCGGTTTGCTATGTAACCCAGGGTTGACCATTAACCCCGGTTTGACTTGAAACCCAGGGTTTTACTAATAACCCCGCTTGACCAGATAACCCGGTTTGACTATAAACCCAGGCCCGACATGGTAAAACCCAGGGTTTTATATATAACCAGGGGTTTCCTGAAACCAGGGTTTGACTATGAAAACCCAGGGTTGACCAGAAACCCGGTTTGCTAGTAACCCAGGCTTTACATGATAACCCCCGGGTTTGCCTAAACCCCCGTTGACTATAAACCCAGATTTGACTTGATAAACCCCTTTACCATGAAAACCCGGTTTGATATGATAACCCAGTTTTACTATGATAAAAACCCCGGCTTACCAGATAACCCAGGTTTTACTAGTAACCCCGGTTGATCATGATAACCCCGGTTTGACTATGATAACCCAGGGTTTTACTATGATAACCCCGGCTTGCCAATAACCCCGGTTTACTATGAAACCCCGGGTTGACCATGATAACCCAGCTGACCCTAAACCCGGCTTTCCCCTGATAAACCCCGGGTTGCCCTATAACCCCGGGTACCATGATAACCCCGGTTTGACTTGAAACCCAGGGTTGACAATGATAACCCGGCTTAAATAGATAACCCCGGTTGTATGAAAACCCCGGCTTTACTATGAAGCCCAGGTTGACTTGATAACCCAGGGGTTTACTCTGAAACCCCCGTTGACATAAACCCCGGCTTACTATATAAACCCCGGCTTTACTTTGGGTAACCCAGGCTTGACTATGAAAAACCCCCCTTGACTTGATAACCCAGGCTTGACTCTGAAACCCCGGCTTTACTTGATAACCCAAGGCTTGACTATGATAAACCCCGGCTTGACTATGATAAACCCAGCTTGACTTGGTAACCCCCGGGTTGACATAAAACCCCGGGGTTTACTCTGATAAACCCGGGTTGACTCTGATAACCCCGGGTTGACTCTGATAACTCAGACTTGACTTGATAAACCCCGGCTTTCTCTGATAACCCAGGCTTGACCTTTTAACCCAACTTGACTTGAAACTCAGTTTTGACTCTGATAACCCCGACTTTACTCGAAACCCGCTTGCTCTGATAACCCCGGCTTTACTCTGAAAACCCGGCTTTACTTTGATAACCCAGGGTTGACTCTGATAAAACCCCGGCTTGACTCTGATAACCCAACTTACTCGATAACCAGTCTTGACCTGATAACCCCGGCTTGACTCGAAACCCAGGCTTGACTTTGATAACCCCGGGTTGACTCTGATAACCCCGGGTGACCTGAAACCCAGGGTTGACTTGTAACCCCGGCTTGATTTTGGTAACCAAAATTTTTACTCTGATAACCCGTTTGACTCGATAACCCCCGGTTGACTTGTAACCAGGGTTGATCTGATAACCCCGGGTTGACTTGATAACCCCGGGTGACTCTGATAACCCGGTGGATTCTGGTAACCCAGGCTCCTTATAACCCAGGGTTTTCTCTGATTACCCAGGCTTCATTTCCCCCCAAAACCCAAGGCTTGATCTGAAACCCAGGCTTTTCTCATAATCGGGTTTTTACTCTGAAACCCCTTCATTCTCATAACCCCTTGACTCCGGAAAACCACTTTATTTCATAACCAGGTTGACCATAACCCACTTAATCTGATAACCCAGGTTTGACTCTGACAACCCACATTGACCTGAAACCCGTGACTATGAAAAACCCCGGGTTCTCGATAACCAAGACTTGACTGATAATAGGTTGACTGAGTAACCCAGGCTTGACTCGATAAACCCCGGCTTGACTCTTTAAAAACCGGGTTGAGTGTGTATCCAGGGTTGGCTGTGATAACCCACGCTTGCCTGATAACCCAGGCTTGACTCTGCAACCCAGCTTTGGGGTTATAAACCGGCTTGATCGATAACCCCCGGTGAGTCTGAAACCCCGGGTTTTTTTTGATAACCCAGGCTTGACTCTGATAACCCGGGGTTTTACTCTGAAACCGACTTGATTGTAAACCCCGGGTTGAGTCTGATAACCCAGGTTGAAACGAAAACCCCGGTTTGTCCTGAAACCCCGGGTTTAAATCTGTAAACCCAGGGGTGCTGGGATAAACCCGGCCTTTAAAGGAAAACCCAAGCTGACTCGATATCCCCGGGTTGCTTGGGTAACCCAGGGTTGATTCTGATAACCCCGCTTCACTCCGATAACCCACCTTCGCTGGAAAACCCCGCTTTTTTTCAAACCCCGGGTTTATTTATAAACCCCGGCTTGACTCGAACCCAGGCTTGAATGGGTAACCCCGTTTGACCTGACAACCCAGGGTTTACTCTGTAACCCAGGGTTTACTGGGGGAACCCAGCTTTATTCTGATAACCCAGGCTTCACTCGATAACCCCGGCTTCCCCGAAAGCAGGTTGACTATGAAACCCTTTTTGAATGAAACCAGGGTTGATCTGATAACCCAGGTTTGAACGATAACCCCGGTTTTGACTCTGCAAACCCAGGTTTGACCTGATAACCCGGCTTGACTGGGGTAACCCGGTTGACTCTGAAACCCCGGTTTACCGTAACCCCGGGTTGACTAGATAACCCCGGGTTGTCTCTGATAACCCCGGCTTGACTTGGATTTCCCCGCAGATCTGATAAACCCCGGGTTGACTTTAAAACCCGGCTTGACTCGAAACCAAGACTTGAGATAACCAAGGCTTATGGATAACCCAGCTTGACTCTGATAACCGAGGCTTGATCTTTAAAACCCGGCTTGATGTGATATCCCCGCGGCTGTAAACCCACGCTTGACTGATAAAACCCCGGGGAATTGGAACCGGGTTGACTCTGATAACCCCGGCTTGCTCTTTAACCCAGGGGTTTACTCTGATAACCAAGGTGACTCTGTAACCCAGGGGTTAGTCTGATAACCCCGGGTTGACTCGATAACCCCGGTTTTCTCTGATAACCCCGGGTTACTTGATAACCCCGTGCGGTAACCCAGCTTTTACAAGGAAAACCCCTGCTTGATCGATTCCCGGGGTTGACTTGGAAAAACCGCTTGATCTGTAACCCAGGCTTTACTTGGGTAACCCCATCTTGACTCGATAACCAGGGGTTGGGTCCCTAACCCCGGGTTGACCCGATAACCCCGGATTGACGGGATACCTGGGGTTTTTTGGGAAACCCCGGGTTTGACTATGATAACCCGGGTTGACTTTTAAAAACCCGGCTTGACTTTGATGACCCAGGCTGATTGAAACCCAGGTTGACTCTGAAACCCAGGCTTGGAATTTATAAACAGGCGGAGTTTAGAACCCTGGCTTCCTGTAACCCCGGCTTGATTCTGATTAAACCCCGGCTTGACTTGAAACCCAGGGGGTTTTCTGATAACCCAAACTTGAAAGATAACCCGGGCATGACACTGATAACCCAGCTTTACCTGATAACCCCGGCGTGACCTGATAACCCCGGGTTGACCGATAACGCATTTTTATTCAAAACCCCTCTTGACTCTGATAACCCCGGCTTGACCCGATAACCAAGGTTTGACTAGGGTAACCCCCGGCTTGCTTGATCACCAGGTTTTTTACAGAGAAAAAACCCGGCTTACTTGATAACCCAACTTACAAGGATAACCCGCTTGATCTGATAACCCAGGGGGTTTGAAGCCCAAATTGAAGGAATAACGCACTAAATTTTTATAAACCCCGGCTTGACTCTGATAACCCAGGTTGACTCTAATCCCCCCTTTACTGGTATCCCGGGTTGATTTGGATAAGCAGGTTTGACTCTGAAACCCCGGGTGACTCTAAACCCCCCTTTTACTCTCATAACCAGGCTTTACTTTGTAACCCCGGCTGACTGGAACCAAAGGTTTTTGGGGGTAAAAAAGGGTTGGGTCGATAACCCGGATTTACTCTGAAACCCAGGCTTGACCTGATAACCCAGCTTGATCTGACAACCCAAACTTTTACTCTAAAACCCAGCTTGATTGTAACCCGCAGACTTAAACCAGAGAGACTCTGAAACCCCGCGGGGGTTTTAACCCGGCTTGATTGATAACCCCCGGATGACGGATAACCCATGCTTACTGGGAACCCCCCTTGACTTGAAACCCCGGGTTTATGGGTAAACAGCTTGACTATAAAACCCGGCTTGACTTGTGACCCCGGTTTTAAACTGTAACCGGGTTACTTGAAAACCCCGGCTTGTCTCTGATAACCGAGGCTTGGCGCTGAGTCCCCGGGTTGACTGGGAAGACCGGCTTGACTCTGAAACCCGGGTTTACTGCGATAACCCACACTTGACTCTGATAACCCGCTTTTATGGGGAACCCAGGGTTTACTTGATAACCAGGTTGATTTTGAAAAACCCGGGGTTGCTCTGAAAAAACCTTGACTCAAAACCCAGGCTTGATGGGGTAACCCCGGATGAGGCACAAACCCGGGGTTTACTCCATACCCGGACTTTACTTGGGTAACCCCCCTTTAAGGGATAACCCGTTGGTATATAGCCCAGGGTTTGAAGGATAACCAAGGGGTTGATCTGATAAACCCGGTGACTCTGATGATCCAGCCCCTTTACTGGGGAACCCATGCTTACGGGGGTATCCCAGGCTTGACTCTGATAACCCCGGGTTTAATGGATAACCCAACTTTACTCTGATAACCCAGGCTTGACGGGGTAAACCCAGGTTTTTTCTCCGGGAACCCCGGGTTGATTCTATACCCAGGTACTGGAATAACCCCGTGGCTTTTTATAACCCGGGTGACTCTGATAACCCAGGGTTGACCTTTGGGAACCCCGGCTTTTCTGGGGAAACCCCGGGTGACTTTGGATAACGGGTTTGAGTTGAAACCCCGATTAATGGAAACCCGGGCTTGACTTTGATAACCCCCGGGTTTGACGGGTAACCCGCCTTTATTGGGTAAATCCGGTTTGACTCTGATACCAATTGAAGCAAAACCTTTTTACCTGAAACCCCCGGGTTGACTGGGGTAACCCGGTTTTACTCGATAACCCAGGGTTTTCCGATAACAAGGCTTGACTCTGAAACCAGCTTGCTCTGATAACCCCGGGTTACTGGGTAACAGGTTTTACTCGATAACCCCGGTTGACTTGAAAACCAGGGTTGCTCTGGTAACCAGGCTTCACTCTGATAAACCCCGGGGACCGATAACCCAGCTGACTTATAAGCAAAGGGTTGACTTGATAACCCCCGCTTACTCTGATAACCCCGCTTGACTTGATAACCCAGGGTTTACTTTGATAACCCAGGGGGTTGACTTATAACCCCAGGTTTGAGTCGATAACCCAGGGTTCCTGAAAAACCCAGGCTTTACTTGATAAAACCCGGGTTGCTCGATAACCCGGCTTTTCGTGAAACCCCGCTTTACCCCAAACCCAGCTTGACTTTTATAACCCCGGGTTTACTCTAAACCCAGGCTTGATAGGGAAACCAGCTTGCTTGATAATCCAGGGTTTACTCTGATAGCCCCGGTTTTACTGGGAATACCCCGGTTTACTTTGGTAACCAGGATTGACTGGGATAAAACCAGGGTTCTCTGATAAACCCTTCGCTTGACTTTATAACCCCCGATTGACTCTTAAAACCCCGGGTTGACTGGGATAACCCAGGGAGACCGATAACCCCGGGTTGATGGGGAAACCCCAATTGACTCTGAAAAACCCGGGTTGACTTGGATAACCCCCGCTTACTCTGATAAGTCAGTCATGACGGTAAATCCACGACTCTGAAACCCGGCTTAGAGAAAAACCAGGTTGACCTTAAACCCCGTCTTTACTTGATATCTCTTCTTGACTCTGAAAAACCTAGGCTTACTTTATAACCAGGTTTTTACTGTGAATCCAGGTTGACCTATAACCCAAGGGTTGACTCTATAAAAAACTTGACTCTTAACCCGGCTTTCAGTGAAACCGGCTTGACTCTGATAACCAGGCCCCCAAATCGATTTCCCCGGCCCAACTTGATAACCCAAGCTTGACTCTGATAACACCTTAAGGGATAACCCAAGCTTGACTGGAAAACCCAGGTTATTGGAAAACCCAGGTTTGATTTTTAAAACCCCGGATTGACCTTTTAAAACAGGCCTTTTACGGGGTAACCCAGGGTGACTTGATAACCCCCTTTACTGGGGTAACCCAAATTGACTCTGTAACCCAGGGTTGACTGGATAACCCCGTTTGATTCGAAAACCAGGGTTGACTCTGACACCCCTGCTTGACTGGAAACTAGGTTATGGGGTATTCCCCCTTTACTCAAACCCAGGCTGGACGGGAAATGAGGCTTGGGTCGATAACCCAGTCTTGACTGGGATAAACAGGAGACAATAACAAAGGTTGACTCTGATAACCCCCTTGGCTTGATAACCCCGGCTTGATAATAAACCCAACTCACTTGGATAAAGCAGGTTTGACTCTAAAACCCCCGGATTGAATGGGGTAACCCAGGCAACCTTTATAACCCAGGGTTTACTGGGGTAACCCCAAACTTGCTCGGAAAAACCCAAGTTTGACTCTGAAACCCAGGCGACCGATAACCCGGGTTTACTCGAAACCCGCTTGAGGGATAACCCAATTACTCTGAAAACCAGGCTTTTCTTTTATAGCCCCGGGTTGACTCGATAACCAAGCGTTACCCCTTTTAACCCAGGCTACCTGAAACCCCGCTTGACCTTTATAGCCCAGGCTTACTTGATAAACCCTGGCCTCTGATAAACCCCGGCTTTCTTTGAAAACCCCGGGTTACTCTGATAAACCCCGGGGTTTTACTCTGACAACAGCTTGACCCCGATAACCCGGTTTGATTGATAACCCGGCTTACTTGAAACCCAGGTTGACTAATAATCCCGGTTTACTCTGAAACCCAGCTTGACTTGAAGCCCCCGCTTGACTCTGATATCCCAGGCTTTATTTATAACCCGGTTTGTCTATAAACCCCGGCTTGACTTGTAACCCAGGCAGAATCTGATAACCCCCCTTGACCTGATAACCCCGGGTTGATCGATAACCCAGGCTTGCTGTGATAACCCAGGTTTTTTTTGATATCCCCGGTGACTCGATAACCAGGCTTGACTCTGATAACCCCGGCGATGGGGTAACCCCGGCTTACTCTGATAACAAGGGTTGACTTGGAACCCACTTGACCTTTAACCCCCGGTTGTCTGATAACCTATCTGACTCTGAAACCCAGGTTCACTTGATAACCCCGCTTGAATTTATAACCCGGCTTGCTCTGAAACACAGGCTTTTCTGGGGAAAACCCAACTTGACTGTGATAACCCCGGTTATTGTGAAACCCCGGTTTTTTCTGTAACCCAGGATTTACTCTATAACCAGGCTTGACTGGGGGTAACCCGGCAGACTCGAAACCCCGGGTTTACGGGGTAACCCAAAAATTTACTCTGAAAACCCCCGGGTTACGTGAAACCCAGGGTTGATCTGAAAACCCCGGCTTGACTCTATCACCCCTGCTTGATGGGGTAACCAGGTTGAGGGGATTTTCCCGCTTTACTCTGAAACCCCGGGTGGACTGGAAAACTGAGGCTTGGTTGATAACCCGTCTTGACTGGTAAAAGGGTAGACTTTGATAACAAAGGCTGATGATAAACCAGGTTGGCTCGATAACCCAGGTTTACTGAAATTACCCCAAGCTCCTTGGGTAATGCAGGTTTGAATCTGAAACCCCGGGTTGAATGGGATAACCCAGGCTAACCTTGAAACCCCGGGTTTAGGAAACCCAACTTACTCTGATAACCAATTTTTACTCTGAAACCCCGGCTTACCGATAACCCAGGCTTGACTCTGGGTAACCCGGTTTTATGGGAAACCCAGGATTTACTCTGAAAAAACCGGGTTTTCTTTTTATAGCCCGGGGTTGACCTTTATAACCAAGCGTTGACTCTGGGAACCCAGCTTCACTCGATAACCCCCGGCTTGACTCTGAACCCAGGGTTGACTTGATAACCGGCTTGCTCTGTAACCCAGGGTTGACTTGATAACCCGGGTTTTTATTGGGCAAACCGGCTTGACTCTGATAACCCCGGTTTGACTCTGAAAATCCGGGTTTACTCTGTAACCCCGGTTGACTCTGATACCAGCTTGATCTATAAACCCCGGTTTGACCTGATAACCCGGGTTGACTCTGAAACCCAGGGATGAAATTTATAACCCCGGCTTGACTCTGATAACCCAGGCTTGACTCTGATAACCCAGGCTTGGCTCTGTAACCAAAGGGTTGATTAACCCCCTTGAGTTTGATAACCCCGGCTTACCTGATAACCCCGGGTTTAAATCGATAACCCCCGCTTGACTCTGATACCCCGCTTGACCTGTACCCCGGCGCTCGACAACCCCGGGTTTAAATCTACAAACCAGGGTTTCGGGGGGAACCCCGGGTTCCCCTGATAAACCCAGGGTTCTCTGAGACCCAGTCTTTATTGTGAAACCCATCTTGACTTGATAACCCCGGTTGAGGGGGATAAACCCCGGCTTGACTGTTATAAGCAGGGTGACTGTGATAACCCATTTTACTCGAAAACCCATCTTTTACTTTTAAACCCATGCAGACCGGAAAACCCAGCTGACGATAACCTATTTACTCGATAATCAAGGCTTGACTCTGATAAAACCCGGCTTGACTCTGATCCAGGTTTTTACTCAATAACCCCGGCGACTGGATAACCCAGGTTTTATTCTGAATCCCAGGGTTTATCTGATAACCCCGGCTGATGGGATAACCAAGGGTTGACGGGGTATTCCACCTTGACTTATAACCCAGGGTGGACTGGGTAACCCGGGGGTTGGTCTGATAACCCCTCCTATTCGAAACCCGGCTGACTGGATAACCAAGGTTGACTGGATATTCCCCCGCTTGACTTGATAACCCAGTCTTGACTGGGGGAAACCAGGTTGACTCTGGTAACCCATGCCTGATTTTTAAACCCAGTTGACTGGAAAAAAAAAAGGAACGATAAGAAAGGCTTTACTCGAAACCGGTTTACTCGAAACCCCCGGCTTTACTAGATAACCCCGGGTTGACTTGGATATTGCAGGTTTGACTAGATAAAACAGGATTGAAGGGATAACCCAGGCTAGCCCTGAAAACCCCGGGTTTACTGGTAACCCAAACTTACTTGATAACCCCGGTATACTCTGATAACCCCGGCTTACTCATACCCCGGTTGACTCTATAACCCAGGCTTACTGGTAACCCTGGGTTGACTTGATAAAACCCAAGGGGTTTACTCTGGTAACCCAGGGTTGACTCTATAACCCCCGGGTTGACTCTGATAACAATTTGACTCTGATAACCCGGGGTTACTTGATAACCCCCCTTTTCTCTGAAACCCCTGCTTACTCTGTTAACCCAGGGGGACCGATAACCCGGGTTTTACTCGATAATCCAGGCTGACTCTATAACCCATTTG
Organism: Cherax quadricarinatus; assembly: GCF_026875155.1. NCBI lineage: Eukaryota > Metazoa > Arthropoda > Malacostraca > Decapoda > Parastacidae > Cherax > Cherax quadricarinatus. The sequence continues at coordinate 17,533,678 of NC_069494.1, forward strand.
ACTCTGAAACCCGGGTTGACTCTCAAACCCCGGGGTTGTGAGATAACCAAGGTTTTATGTGATAACCCAGGGTTTTACTATATAAACCCCGGGTTCTGGATAACCCCCGGTTTTACTCTTACAAACCCCGGTTGACTTTGATAACCCGGGTGCTTTATAACCCTGACGACTCCTATAACCGCTTGCTTTGGGTAACCCTGGCTTTATCTGATAACCCAGGGTTGCTAGGATAACCCCGGGGGGCCTGATAATCAGGCTTGACTCTGATAGCCCAGGCTTTATCTTAACCCAGGGTTTATGGGAATACCCAGCTTACTTGGTAACTCAGGATTGACTGGGGAAAAACCCGGGTTCTCGATAACCCCCGTTGACTTGGGTAACCCACATTGACTCATAACCAGGCTTTCTGGGGTAACCCAGGCTTACTGATAACCCCGGTTGACTGGGATAACCCAGGGTTACTTGATAACCCCCGGCTTGATTTGGATAACCCCGGCTTTACTCTGTTATCCTGGTTGATGGGGTAAGGCTTGACTTTGATAACCCAAACTTGAGTCTGATAACCCAGGCTTGACTCTGATAACCCAGGCTTGACTCTGATAACCCACGCTTGACTCTGATAAGTCAGTCATGACGGTGATAATCCAGGCTTGACTCTGATAACCAAGGCTTGACTGAGATAAACCAGGCTTGACCTTTATAACCCAGTCTTGACTCTGATATCTCTTGCTTGACTCTGATAACCTAGGCTTGACTTTGATAACCCAGGTTTGACTGTGATATACCAGGCTTGACTCTGATAACCAAGGCTTGACTCTCATAACCAAGACTTGGCTCTGATAACCCAGGCTTCACTCTGATAACCCAGGCTTTACTCTGATAACCCAGGCTTGGCTCCGATAACACAGGCCTGACTCTGATAACCCAGGCTTGACTCTGATAACCCAGGCTTGACTCTGATAACCCAGGCTTGACTCTGATTACCCAGGCCCAACTCTGATAACCAAGGCTTGACTCTGATAACACAGGCTTAACTGGGATAACCCAAGCTTGACTGTGATAACCCAGGCTTGATTGTGATAACCCAGGTTTGATTCTGATAACCCAGGATTGACTCTGATAACACAGGCTTGACTGGGATAACCCAGGCTAGACTCTGATAACCCAGGCTTCACTGGGATAACCCAAGATTGACTCTGATAACCCAGGCTTGACTGTGATAACCCAGGTTTGATTCTGATAACCCAGGCTTGACTCTGATAACCCAGGCTTGACTGGGATAACCCAGGCTTGACTAGGATATTACACGCTTGACTCTGATAACCCAGGCTGGACTGGGATAACCGAGGCTTGGCTCTGATAACCCAGTCTTGACTGGGATAACACAGGCTTGACTCTGGTAACCCATGCCTGATTCTGATAACCCAGGCTTGACTGGAAAAACCCAGGCTTGACTTTGATAACAAAGGCTTGACTCTGATAACCCAGGCTTGACTCTGATAACCCAGGCTTGACTGAGATAACCCAGGCTTGACTTAGATAATGCAGGTTTGACTCTGATAACCCAGGATTGAATGGGATAACCCAGGCTAGACCTTGATAACCCAGGCTTTACTGGGATAACCCAAGCTTGACTCTGATAACCTAGGTTTGACTCTGATAACCCAGGCTTGACTCTCATAACCCAGGCTTGACTCTGATAACCCAGGCTTGACTGGGATAACCCAGGATTGACTCTGATAAACCAGGCTTTACTTTGATAGCCCGGGCGTGACTCTGATAACCCTGGCTTGACTCTGATAACCAAGCGTTGACTCTGGTAACCCAGGCTTCACTCTGATAACCCAGGCTTGACTCTGATAGCCCAGGCTTGACTCTGATAACCCAGGCATGACTCTGATAACCCAGGCTTGACTCTGATAACCCCGGCTTGACTCTGATAACCCAGGCTTGGCTCTGATAACCAAGGCTTGACTTTGATAACCCAAACTTGAGTCTGATAACCCAGGCTTGACTCTGATAACCCAGGCTTAACTCTGATAACCCACGCTTGACTCTGATAAGTCAGTCATGACGGTGATAATCCAGGCTTGACTCTGATAACCAAGGCTTGACTGAGATAAACCAGGCTTGACCTTTATAACCCAGTCTTGACTCTGATATCTCTTGCTTGACTCTGATAACCTAGGCTTGACTTTGATAACCCAGGTTTGACTGTGATATACCAGGCTTGACTCTGATAACCAAGGCTTGACTCTCATAACCCAGGCTTGACTCTGATAACCCAGGCTTGACTGGGATAACCCAGGATTGACTCTGATAAACCAGGCTTTACTTTGATAGCCCGGGCGTGACTCTGATAACCCTGGCTTGACTCTGATAACCAAGCGTTGACTCTGGTAACCCAGGCTTCACTCTGATAACACAGGCTTGACTCTGATAGCCCAGGCTTCACTCTGATAACCATGGCTTGACTCTGATAACCCAGGCTTGACTCTGATAACCCAGGTTTGACTCTGACAATCCAGGCTTGACTCTGATAATCCAGGCTTGACTCTGATAACCCAGGCTTGACTCTGATATCCCAGGCTTGACTCTGATAACCCAGGTTTGACTCTGACAATCCAGGCTTGACTCTGATAATCCAGGCTTGACTCTGATATCCCAGGCTTGACTCGAATAACCCAGGTTTGACTCTGATAACCCAGGCTTGACTCTGATAGCCCAGGCTTGACTCTGATATCCCAGGCTTGACTCGAATAATCCAGGCTTGACTCTGATATCCCAGGCTTGACTCTGATATCCCAGGCTTGACTCGAATAATCCAGGCTTGACTCTGATAACCCAGGTTTGACTCTGATAACCCAGGCTTGACTCTGATAACCCAGGCATGACTCTGATAACCCAGGCTTGATTCTGATAACCCAGGATTGACTCTGATAACCCAGGCTTGGCTCTGATAACCAAGGCTTGACTTTGATAACCCAAACTTGAGTCTGATAACCCAGGCTTGACTCTGATAACCCAGGCTTAACTCTGATAACCCACGCTTGACTCTGATAACCCAGGCTTGACTCTGATATCACAGGCTTGACTCTGATAACCCAGGCTTAACTCTGACAAGCCAGGCTTGACTGTGGGAACCCAGGCTTGCCTCTGATAACCCAGGCTTGACTCTGATAACCCAGGTTTGACTCTGATAACCCAGGCTTGACTCTGATAACCCAGGCATGACTCTGATAACCCAGGCTTGACTCTGATAACCCAGGCTTGACTCTGATAACCCAGGCTTGGCTCTGATAACCAAGGGTTGACTTTGATAACCCAGGCTTGAGTCTGATAACCCATTCTTGACTCTGATAACCCAGGCTTAACTCTGATAACCCAGGTTTGACTCTGATAACCCAGGCTTGACTCTGATAACCCAGGCATGACTCTGATAACCCAGGCTTGACTCTGATAACTTATGCTTGACTGTGATAACCCAGGCTTGACTGTGATAACCCAGGCTTGACTGTGATAACCCAGGCTTGACTGTGATAACCCAGGCTTGACTGTGATAACCCAGGCTTGACTGTGATAACCCAGGCTTGACTCTGAAAACCCATCCTTGACTTTGATAACCCAGGCATGACTCGGAAAACCCAGGCTTGACTGTGATAACCCAAACTTGACTGTGATAACCCAGGCTTGACTGTGATAACCCAGGCTTGACTGTGATAACCCAGGCTTGACTCTGATAACCCAGGCTTGACTGTGATAACCCAGGCTTGACTATGATAACCCAGGCTTGACTGTGATAACCCAGGTTTGATTCTGATAACCCAGGCTTGATTCTGATAACCCAGGCTTGTCTGGGATAACCCAGGCTTGACTGGGGTATTCCACGCTTGACTCTGATAATCCAGGCTGGACTGGGATAACCGAGGCTTGACTTGGATAATGCAGGTTTGACTCTGATAACCCAGGATTGACTCTGATAACCCAGGTTTGACTCTGATAACCCAGGCTTGACTCTGATAACCCAGGTTTGACTCTGATAACCCAGGCTTGACTGGGATAACCCAGGATTGACTCTGATAAACCAGGCTTGACTTTGATAGCCCGGGCGTGACTCTGATAACCCTGGCTTGACTCTGATAACCAAGGGTTGACTCTGGTAACCCAGGCTTCACTCTGATAACCCAGGCTTGACTCTGATAACCCAGGCTTGACTCTGATAACCATATCTTGACTCTGATAACCCAGGCTTCACTCTGATAACCCACGCTTGACTCTGGAAACCCATGCTTGACTCTGTTAACCCAGGCGTGACTCTGATAACCCAGGTTTGACTCAGATAATCCAGGCTTGACTCTGATAACCCAGGTTTGACTCTGATAATCCAGGCTTGACTCTGATAACCCAGGCTTGACTGGGATAACCCAGGCTTGACTGGGATAACCCAGGCTTGACTTTAATAACCCAGGCCTATCTTCTATAACCCAGGTTTGACTGAGATAACCAAGGTTTGATTGTGATAACCCAGGTTTCACTATGATAACGCAGGCTTGACTGTGATAACCCAGGTTTGACTCTTACAACCCAGGCTTGACTTTGATAACCCAGGCTTGACTCTGATTACCCAGGCTTGACTCTGATAACCCTGACATGACTCCTATAACCCAGGCTTGACACTGATAACCTAGGCGTGACTGATAATCCAGGCTTGAATGTGATAACCCAGGTTTGATTCTGGTAACCCAGGCTTTACTCTGATAACCCAGGCTTGACTGGGATAACCCAGGCTTGACTGGGATATCCCAGGCTTGACTCTGATAACACAGGCTTGACTGGGATAACCCAGGCTTGACTCTGATAACCCAGGCTTGACTGGGATAACCCTGGCTTGATTCTGGTAACTCTGGCTTAATTCTGATAACCCAGGCCTGACTGGAATAACCCAGGCTGGATTTTGATAACCAAGGCTTGACTGGGATAACCCAGGCTTGACTATGATAACCAAGGCTTGACTGGGAAAACCCTGGCTTAACACTGATAACCCAGGCTTGACTCTGATAATCCAGGTTGAACGGGGATAACCCAGGCTTGACTCTGATAACAAAGGCTTGACTCTTATAACCCAGGCTTGACTCTTATAACCCAGGCTTTACTCTGATAACCCAGGCTTGGCTCTGATAACCAATGCTTTACTCTGATAACCCAGTCTTGATTCTGATAACCCAGGCTTCACTCTGATAACCCAGGTTTTACGCTGATAACCCATGCTTGGTTGTGATAACCCATGCTTGACTCTGATAACCCATGCTTGACTCTGATAACCCAGTCTTGACTCTGATAACCCGGGCTTTACTCTAATAACCCAGGCTTGACTCTGATAACCCAGGCTTGACTGTGAGAACCCAAGCTTCACTCTGATAACCTAGGCTTCACTCTGATAACCAGGCTTGACTGTGATAACCCAGCCTTGACTCTGATAATCAAGGCTTGACTCTGATAACCCAGGCTTTACTCTAATAACCCAGGCTTGACTCTGATAACCAAGGCTTGACTCTTATAACCCAGTCTTGACTCTGAAAACCCAGGTATGACTCTTATAACCCAGGCTTGACTCTGATAACCCAGGCTTGTATCTGTCAACACAGGCTTGACTCTGATAACCCAGGCTTGACTCTAATAACCCAGGCTTGACTCGGATAACCCAGGCTTGACTCTGATAGCCCAGGCTTGACTCTGATAACCCAGGCTTGTATCTGTCAACACAGGCTTTACTCTCATAACCCAGGCTTGACTCTGATAACCCAGGCTTGATTCGGATAACCCAGGCTTGACTTTGATAACCAAGGCTTGACTCTGATAACCCAGGCTTGGCTCTGATAACCCAGGCTTGACTTTGATAACCCAGGCTTGACTCTGATAACCCAGGCATGACTCTGATAACCCAGGCCTGACTCTGATAACCCAGGTTTGACTCTGATAACCCAGACTTGACTGGGATAACCCAGGCTTGACTCTGATAACCCAGGCTTAACTTTGATAACCCAGGCTTGACTGGGATAACCCAAGCTTGTCTGTGATAACCCAGGCTAAATCATGATAACACAGGCTTGACTCTGATAACCCAGGCTTGACTCTGATAACCCAAGCTTGACTCTGATAACCCAGGATTTACTCTGATAACCCAAACTTGACTCTAATAACCCAGGCTTGACTCTGATAACCCAGGCTTGACTCTGTAAACGCAGGCTTGACTCTGATAACCCAGGCTTGACTCTGATAACCCAGGCTTGACTCTGATAACCCAGGCTTGACCCTGAAAGCCCAGGCTTGACTCTAATAACCCAGGCTTGACTGTGATAATCCAGGCTTGACTCTGATAACCCAGGCTTGACTCTGATAACCCAGGCATGACTGATAATCCTGGCTTTACTCTGATAACCCAGGCTTGACTGTGATAACCAAGGCTTGACTCTGATAACCCAGGATTGACTCTGATAACCCAGGCTTGACTCTGATAACCCAGGCTTGACTGTGATAACCAAGGCTTGACTCTGATAACCCAGGCTTGACTCTGATAACCCAGGCTTGACTCTGATAGCGAAGGTTTGACTGGGATAACCCAGGCTTGACTCTTATAACCTAGGCTTGACTCTGATAACCTAGGCTTGACTTTGATAACCCAGGTTTGACTCTGATAACCAAAGCTTGACTCTGATAACCCAGGCTTGGCTCTGATAACCCAGGCTTGACTGTGATAACCCAGGCTTGATTCTGATAACCCAGGCTTCACTCTGATAACCCATGCCTGACTCTGATAACCCAGGCTTGACTCTGATAACCCAGACTTGACTGGGATAACCCAGGCTTGACTCTGATAACCCAGGCTTTATTCGGATAATCCAGGCCCAACTCTGATAACCCAGGCTTGACTCTGAAAACCCAGGCTTAACTCTAATAACCCAGGCTTGACTGGAATAACCCAAGCTTGTCTGTGATAACCCAGGCTTGATCATGATAACACAGGCTTGACTCTGATAGCCCAGGCTTTACTATGATAACCCAGGCTTAACTGTGATATCCAAAGCTTGACTGATAACCCAGGCTTGACTGGGATAACCCAGGCTTGACTGGGATAACCCAGGCTTGACTGGGACAACCCAGCCTTAACTGTGATAACCCAGGCTTGACTGTGATAAACCAGGCTTGACTGTGATAGCCCAGGCTTGACTGGGATAACTCAGGCTTGACTGGGATAACCCAGGCTTGACTGTGATAACCCAGGCCTGACTGTGATAACCCAGGCTTGACTGTGATAACCCAGGATTGACTGTGGTAACCCAGGATTGACCGTGATAACCCATGCTTGACTGGGACAACCCAGGCTTGATTGTGATAATCCAGGCTTGACTGATAACCCAGGCTTGGCTTTTATAACCCAGGCTTGGCTGGGATAACCCAGGCTTGACTGTGACAACCCAATCTTGACTATGATAACCCAGGCTTGATATTGATAAGCCAGGCTTGACTGTGATAACCAAGGCTTGACTGGGATAATCCAGGTTTGACTGTGATAACCAAGGGTTGACTTGGATATCCCAGGCTTGTCTGTGATAACCCAGGCTTGACTGGGATAACCCAGGCTTGACTGGGATAACCCAGGCTTGACTGTTATAACCCAGGCTTGACTGTGATAACCCAGGGTTGACTAGGACAACCCAGGCTTGCCTCTGATAATTCAGGCTTGATTGTGATAACCCAGGCTTGATTATGATAACCCAGGCTTGAATGTGATAACCCAGGTTTGACTGTGATAACCCAGGCTTGACTGTGATAACCCCGGCTTTAATGTGATAACCCAGGCTTGACTGTGGTAACAAAGACTTTACTGTGATAACCCCGGCTTGACTGTGATAACCCAGACTAGATTGTAATAACCCAGCCTTGACTGTGATAACTTAGGCTTGACTGTGATTACTCAGGCTTGACTGCGATAACCCTGGCTTGATTGTGATAACCCAGTCTTGAAAGTGATAACGCAGGCTTGAATGTGATAATCCAGGCTTGATTGTGATAACCCAGGCTTGACAGGGATAACCCAGGCTTGACTGGGATAACCCAGGCTTGACTTTAATAACTCTAGCTTGGCTGTGATAAGCCAGGCTTGACTGTGATAACCCAGGCTTGACTGTGATAATCCAGGCTTGACTGTGATAACGCAGGCTTGACTGCGATAACCCAGGCATGACTGTGATAATGTAGGATTGACAGCGATAACCCAGGTTTGACTCTGATAACCCATTTGTGACTGTGATAACCCAGGCTTGACTGTGATAACCCAGGCTTGACTGTGAAAGCCCAGGCTTGACTTTTTTGACGGAGGCTTGACTGTTATAACCCAGGCTAGACTCTTATAACCCAGGCTTGAATGTGATTACCCATGCTAGGATTCACTGGGATATCGCACGTTAGTCTGATAAAACCCAGGCTATACTGGAATAACCCAGACCATGGTCTGGAACAAGGTGGTCAGTCCCTCAGCCTGGAGAAGAGTCCAGCTTCATGGTCTGGACAAGGTGGTCAGTCCCTCAGCCTGGAGATGAGTCCATCTCCATGGGCTGTAACAAGGCGGTAAGTCCCTCAGCCTGGAGAAGATTCCAGCACTATGGTCTGGAACAAGGTGGTCAGTCCCTCAGCCTGGAGAAGAGTTCAGCACCATGATCTGGAACAAGGTGGTCAGTCCCTCAGCCTGGAGAAGAGTTCAGCACCATGATCTGGAACAAGGTGGTCAGTCCCTCAGCCTGGAGAAGAGTTCAGCACCATGATCTGAAACAAGGTGGTCAGTCCCTCAGCCTGGAGAAGAGTCCAGCTTCATGGTCTGGAACAAGGCGGTAAGTCCCTCAGCCTGGAGAAGAGTTCAGCACCATGATCTGGAACAAGGTGGTCAGTCCCTCAGCCTGGAGAAGAGTCCAGCTTCATGGTCTGGAACAAGGCGGTAAGTCCCTCAGCCTGGAGAAGAGTCCAGCACCATGGTCTGGACAAGGTGGTCAGTCCCTCAGCCTGGAGAAGAGTTCAGCTCCATGGTCTGGAACAAGGTGGTCTTTCTCTCAGCCTGGAGAAGAGTTCAGCTCCATGGTCTGGAACAAGGTGGTCATTACCTCAGCCTGGAGAAGAGTCCAGCTCCATGGTCTGGAACAAGGTGGTCAGTCCCTCAGCCTGGAAAAGAGTTCAGCACCATGGTCTGGAACAAGGTGGTCAGTCCCTCAGCCTGGAGAAGAGTTTAGCACCATGGTCTGGAACAAGGTGGTCAGTCCCTCAGCCTTGAGAAGAGTCCAGATCCATGGTCTGGAACAAGGTGGTCAGTCCCTCAGCATGGAGAAGAGTTCAGCACCATTGTCTGGAACAAGGTGGTCAGTCCCTCAGCCTGGAGAAGAGTTCAGCTCCATCGTCTGGAATAAGGTGGTCAGTCCCTCAGCCTTGAGAAGAGTCCAGCTCCATGGTCTGGAACAAGGTGGTCAGTCCCTCAGCCTGGAGAAGAGTTTAGCACCATGGTCTGGAACAAGGTGGTCAGTCCCTCAGCTTGGAGATGAGTTCAGCACCATGGTCTGGAACATTATCGTTCCAGACCATCCTTTGACAAGAACAGCAGCATAACTCTGACAAGAATAGTACCATAACTCTGACAAGTACAGTAGCATAACTCTGACAAGTACAGTAGCATAACTCTGACAAGAACAGTACCATAACTCTGACAAGAACAGCCGCATAACTCTGACAATACAGTAGCATAACTCTGACAAGTACAGTAACAGAAGTGTGTCATTAGTCACAAGATGAGGACATACTCGTGTAGTAACAAGCCCCTCAACTCTGTCCAAGGATTGTCAACAACGCTTAAGTCTGTACTTCTTGAAGTCGACCAAGACTTTGTTTACATTTGAGATGAAGGAAGCCACAGCAAGATTTAGAGAGATGGAGAATAACCAGAGTTAAGAGAGGCCTTCAAGAGAGCAGAAGAGAGGAAGATCTTACTATGAAATAGATGGAACAAGTACTCGAGGTTGTACACAAATATATGATTTAGATTTTAAACAAGATTCTTGTTTGTTTTCGATAAAATTCGTCAGGAAACAAGACAGTTATGAAGGTGGTAAGATAGGTTCGTCAGGGCACAGGACAAGTGTTTCCTGGGGTTATACCAGTCTAGCTGGGGTTATCCCAGGCTAATCTGGGTTGTGCCAGGCTAACCTGGGTTATCCCACTCTAGCCTAGGCTATCCCAGCCTAGACTGGGGTTATACCAGGCTAGACTAAGGTTATCGCAGCCTAACCTGCGTTATCCCAGTCAAGACTGGGTATTCCCAGGCTAGACTGAATTATCTCAGGCTAGTATGGGTTATTCCAGGCTAGACTGGGTTATCCCAGGCTAGCCTGGGTTATCACAGACTAGTCCGGGTTATCACAGTCTTGCCTGGGTTATCCCAGTCTAACCTGGGTTATCCCAGTCTAACCTGGGTTATCCCAGTCTAGCCTGGATTATCACAGACTAGCCTGGGGTATCACAGTCTTGCCTGGGTTATCACAGACTAGACTGGGTAATCACAGTCTTGCCTGGGTTATCACAGACTAGCCTGGGTTACCACAGTCTTGCCTGGGTTATCACAGACTAGCCTGGGTTATCACAGACTAGCCTGGGTTACCCCAGTCTAGCCTGGGTTTTCCCAATCAAGACTGGATTATCTCAGACTAGCCTTGATTATCCCAGTCAATCCTGGGTTATCCCAGTTAATCCTGGGTTATCCAGTCTAGCCTGGGTTATCCTAGACTAACATGGGTTATCCCAATCAAGCCTGAATTATCAAAGACTTGCCTGGGTTATCCCGATCAAGACTGGGTTATCACACAGACTAGCCTGGGTTATCGTAGACCAGCCTGGGTTTTCCAAGTCAGGTCTGGGTTATGCAAGACTAGCCTCGGTGATCACAGTCTAGCCTGGGTTATCAGTCAGCCAGCGTTATCCCAGACTAGCCTGGGTTATGCAAGTCTAGTTTGGGTTATCCCAGACTTGCCTGGGGTTTTCCCAGTCTAGCCTGGGTTATCATAGAGTAGCCTGGGTTATCCCAGTCTAGCCTGGGCTATCCCAGTCTAGCCTAGGTTATGTTGTCTCTGAATCTTCGACTTTGAGTATTGTATGCCAGTGTCAACACAATCATGGTTATAACTACTGCAGAAGGACAGGTTATGAATATTTTAATAACCATTCTGTGGAGGTACTGGAAGGGAGAACTGGAAGAGAGAGAGAGTGTGTGAGAAAGAGAGAGAGAGAGAGAGAGGAGAGAGAGAGAGTGAGATAATATTTATGGAGGTTCCAGTTCCCATGCTTGACTTACCACCTGGAAGGGTGACTGAGAGGAAAGTGTCGGAACGAGAATGAGAATGTGGATTTAGATTTGCAGTTAAGTGTTTCAGAGGACCTCATATTGTGATAGACACTTGTGCAACACTTCAGTATCTTTATTGAGAGAACGTTTCGCCACACAGTGGCTTCATCAGTCCTTTACAGAGAAGAATGGAGAAGATCAGAAGGTGTTTGAGGTCATCAATCCCTCAACCTGGAGTTTGTGTGACCAGTCCATCAGTCTTGACAAAAGTACTTTTTTCAAGACTGAGGATTGAAGACATCGACTACAGGCTGAGGGACTGACCACCTTGTTCCAGATCATAGAGCTGGACTCTTCTCCAGGCTGAGGGACTGACCACCTTGTTCCAGACCATGGTGCTGGACTCTTCTCCAGGCTGAGGGACTGACCACCTTGTTCCAGACCATGGTGCTGAACTCTTCTCCAGGCTGAGGGACTGACCACCTTGTTCCAGACCATGGTGCTGAACTCTTCTCCAGGCTGAGGGACTGACCACCTTGTTCCAGACCATGGTGCTGAACTCTTCTCCAGACTGAGGGACTGACCACCTTGTTCCAGACAATGGTGCTGGACTCTTCTCCTGGCTGAGGGACTGACCACCTTGTTCCAGACCATGATGCTGAACTCTTCTCCAGACTGAGGGACTGACCACCTTGTTCCAGACCATGGTGCTGGACTCTTCTCCAGGCTGAGGACTGACCACCTTGTTCCAGACCATGGTGCTGGACTCTTCTCCAGGCTGAGGGACTGACCACCTTGTTCCAGATCATGGTGCTGAACTCTTCTCCTGGCTGAGGGACTGACCACCTTGTTCCAGACCATGGTGCTGGACTCTTCTCCAGGCTGAGGGACTGACCACCTTGTTCCAGACCATGGAGCTGAACTCTTCTCCAGGCTGAGGAACTGACCACCTTGTTCCAGACCATGGTGCTGAACTCTTCTCCAGGCTGAGGGACTGACCACCTTGTTCCAGACCATGGAGCTGAACTCTTCTCCAGGCTGAGGGACTGACCACCTTGTTCCAGACCATGGAGCTGAACTCTTCTCCAGGCTGAGGGACTGACCACCTTGTTCCAGACCATGGTGATGAACTCTTCTCCAGGCTGAGGGACTGACCACCTTGTTCCAGACCATGGTGCTGAACTCTTCTCCAGACTGAGGGACTGACCACCTTGTTCCAGACCATGGTGCTGAACTCTTCTCCAGGCTGAGGGACTGACCACCTTGTTCCAGACCGTGGAGCTGGACTCTTCTCCAGGCTGAGGGACTGACCACCTTGTTCCAGACCATGGAGCTGGACTCTTCTCCAGGCTGAGGGACTGACCACCTTGTTCCAGACCATGGTGCTGGACTCTTCTCCAGGCTGAGGGACTGACCACCTTGTTCCAGACCTTGGAGCTGGACTCTTCTCCAGGCTGAGGGACTGACCACCTTGTTCCAGACCATGGTGCTGGACTCTTCTCCAGGCTGAGGGACTGACCACCTTGTTCCAGACCTTGGAGCTGGACTCTTCTCCAGGCTGAGGGACTGACCACCTTGTTCCAGACCATGGTGCTGAACTCTTCTCCAGGCTGAGGGACTGACCACCTTGTTCCAGACCTTGGAGCTGGACTCTTCTCCAGGCTGAGGGACTGACCACCTTGTTCCAGACCATGGTGCTGGACTCTTCTCCAGGCTGAGGGACTGACCACCTTGTTCCAGACCTTGGAGCTGGACTCTTCTCCAGGCTGAGGGACTGACCACCTTGTTCCAGACCATGGTGCTGAACTCTTCTCCAGGCTGAGGGACTGACCACCTTGTTCCAGACCTTGGAGCTGGACTCTTCTCCAGGCTGAGGGACTGACCACCTCAAATACTTTTCCTCCAAGGCTGATAGACTCGTTATATGATTTTTATTTAACTGCTCCTTCTGCTGCCTCTGTATTTGACTGAAGAGCCACAGTGACCCTTCTTCAGGTCAAGTGAAGTACCTTTGCAGCCCTATGGCAGGGCAGCCCTATGACAGGGGCAGCTCTATTACAGGGTAGCCCTTTGACAGGGGGCAGCTCTATGACAAGGCAGCCCTATGACAGGGCAGCCCTATGACAGAGCAGCCCTATGACAGGGGCAGCCCAATGACAGGGTAGCCCTATGACAGGGCAGCCCTATGACAGGGGCAGCCCTATGACAGGGTAGGCCTATGACAGGGGGCAGCTCTATGACAAGGCAGCCCTATGACAGGGGCAACCCTATGACAGGGTAGGCCTATGACAGGGGGCAGCTCTATGACAAGGCAGCCCTATGACAGGGGCAGCCCTATATCAGGGGCAGCTCTATGACAAGGGCTCAATGACTTGCAGCTCAATTTGAGTCATTCCTGACACTCAGGTCACAGGTGGAGAGCAAGAACGAGTCAGGGGAGCCTCTGGAGGTGTACTGAACACCTGACGTCTGACACAAGTCCTGTCTGCTGACTGATAGATGGTATAATTCTGATTGACTGAACCTCCAGCACACCATCACAACACCGCAGGTGTTTAATGCGTATATTTTCCACACATGTTTTCCCCATATGTATGCAACACCTGCATTTACAACCATCTGGATGAGTGTATGAGCCATCTACCACCTCTCAGTGTATATACACTGAGATATACACCTCTCAGTGTATATACACTGAGATATACACCTCTCAGTGTATATACACTGAGATATACACCTCTCAGTGTATATACACTGAGATATACACCTCTCAGTGTATATACACTGAGATATACACCTCTTAGTGTACATACACTGAGATATACACCTCTTAGTGTACATACACTGAGATATACACCTCTCAGTGTATATACACTGAGATATACACCTCTCAGTGTATATACACTGAGATATACACGTTCTCAGTGTATATACACTGAGATATACACCTCTCAGTGTATATACACTGAGACATACACCTCTCAGTGTATATACACTGAGATATACACCTCTCAGTGTATATACACTGAGATATACACCTCTCAGTGTACATACACTGAGATATGCACCTCTCAGTGATATACACTGAGATATACACTCTCAGTGTACATACACTGAGATATACACCTCTTAGTGTACATACACTGAGATAAAACCTTTAGTGTACATACACTGAGATATACACCTCTCAGTGTATATACACGAGATATACAAACCTCTCAGTGTATATACACTGAATATACACCTCTCAGTGTATATACACTGAGATATACACCTCTCAGTGTATACACACTGAGATATAACC